>KB722741.1:41804-112284 GCA_000349905.1 Volvariella volvacea V23 | reverse complement strand
GTATCAAAAACGACGACAAGACGTACACCGTTCAAAAGGACATATGGCAGGGGATTGCTGCAACACAGCTCGCCGCTAGCAGAGGTGGCCGTCTCTGGAAATCCCATGATCCCCTTAGCCCCCCGCTCGTGCTCTACCTTGTCCCCAGCCCGCAGTTCCTCACAAAGGATGAACTAGAGAAGTGCGCGGAGATCGTCAAGTCCAAGTCCAAGGACCTCGCTACGTGGTTGGATATTATTGTCCTGTCACAGGGTGACTTGTTCAAAATGGCAGATATTCATTACGTCTCGCACAATCTGTTGGGGATCTACACATCGTACATGCACAAAGACGACATCAAGCGTCTTGTCTCAGCTCAAACCCTCAATAAGGAGGTCGAAAAGGACTGGATGCGACGTTTCCCGACGCAGAAGGAGGCTGAGAGCTTTCACCAGCACTTGGTCAACAAGCACAAGGGCGACGACCCCAGTTCTTCCCGATTTTCTGGAAAGTTCAACAAGACCACAGTCACTACATTGACCGGGGAGGAAGCGCCCGAGACTCGCGTTGATGCCAGTGAGATTATGGGCGATTCCGCGAATGGGGTGGGTCCTATCCTCCCACTTTCCCTCTGTTTTTTATTCATTGATGTTCGTTCAGTGGGCAAATGATTTATGGCCTGGAGATACCGCTGCTGGTTCAGCTGCGGAGGTACGTAATTACCAGCCTTGGTAGCACCCTTATTTATTTGAGTCAATTAGTGGCTTCATCGCTCTGCTTATAGCTTTGGCCCGATCAATGGAGCAAACTGGCAGTCCGACGCAAATATTGTGAGTTACCCTTTTCACTATAATTGAGAGGCTTACACTTCTCTCTCAGGTATTCGGTACTTATGAGGCAAACGGAGATATGACTAGGTGCGTTGACATCAACTAAGAAAATTGACGTCAATTAATGTGAGTATAGAGCTGAAAGCACAATCGCACGGACAATTCGCAGTATCGTTGACACATTTGGAGACAAAGGAACAGGAACCTTGACCACAAATGCAGTAAACAGTGGCACCTACGACGTACTCAATGCAGAAGGACTGCCAGAAACGATCACAATTGAGCCCTGGGTCTCTGATAAGGATCACAACTACCCGTGGCTTGCACCCAAACTTGAATACAAGGGCTCATTCTCTGCACCGGTATGACGGCTTTTCCACATTTACTATGATCTCTTGAATCATGTTCAAATCTAGGGCCTGAACTATGCATTCGAAACAATTTTTCATACGTTCAGATGCTATACACCACTCTCGCCTGAAGGCCAGATGGATCGACAAGCTTGGATAATGTACTTTGAAAAAAAGTATGGGAGAAAACGGCACGCGAGCGACGGTACTTCGTCCTCGCCAGGTAAAAAACCCACTACGAGCACTTCTGTCGTTGTTCCTTCCAGGCTTACTTCCCCAGCATCACGTGTTCGCCCATCCTTTGCGTTGTATCAGGGTATCAACCATAATAACTCCGGCCCTATCACGTCTCCGTCTGCCTTGGCTGCTCCCCTGTCCTCATCTACTCCTCACTATGTCAAAGTCCCCTTCCACCAAGCAGCTTGGCTGTCAGCACATACGCAAGCACCTGTCTTCCGAATGGGGGATACTGTGGTTCGGAAGCCAAGGTTTCTCCAGAAGCCAACAACGGGCCGCAAGATACCAGGAATGGAACTTCCAGAGCTCCCGGAGAAGAAACCAGACACTGGTGTCACCCCGCCGGAAGGTGGCTTCGCCCTTGTCGGTGAATTTGACCTGTTTGGAATGAAGGAATTTGAGGCTACCCTCACCAGCTGGCACGGACCTCCCCCAGACACTGTTGAGGTAGGCACAGAGCTACCTATTTGCCAGAAGGCGGAAATTTCCACCCTCCCAATTGTCTCGTTTCTCCCATGGCTCGCCGGTACACCACTAGAGAAGGTCCACTTGTCAAACTTAACCTTCTTGTATCAGAACTATACATTGTGCGTTACTCTCTCGTTCATCAAAAATTCCTTTCTAATCAATACGGGGTTCATTAGTGAACCTATGAAGCCCATAGGGTGGTCCGTCTCCGCTGACTTGGTCATTGATGAGCAGTTTGGCTCGTTAAGTCAAATCTTAACTCAGGTTCTTCAAATTCCTCCGGATTCCTTGACGATCCAGGTCACCGCTTCCTTTGGACTGAACCAAAGCTGGGGATCCCTTCCATCTGTCACCAACTTCGTCTTAGAAGGTCTAATTTTCGTTAAGGATCCAACCACAAACGACTATCGCCCCATCAAACTCTGTGATGGCATCTCCCTCAGCCATATTGGAGTCCGTCTGTTTACTCTATCTACTCCCGTCCCCGGCCCAGTTGGCAAGACAACCACGTCCTATGGGTTTGCGTTATTCGGTGAATTGGGCCTACAAGTTCCAGCGTCGCAGAAGCCTCTAGAATTTGACTTTGACATTAGAGAGTTTGGCGGGGCTGCTCAACTCAGTGCAACACTCAAGGGCGATATCTGGAAGAACGCATTGGGTTTAGGCTTTGACGTAAGCTCGCCCTTACTCTAATTATGTGAATTTATCCTAACATCCTGCCGCCAGTTGGAAAAGATCGATTTATCAGCCTCTTTTGATACCTCTTCGCCATTGAATACCCTCAGTCTGTCATTAAATGCATGCTTGAGTGCATATACTGCCTCTGCCATTCTTTCAGGCACATACTCTGTCGGTGGCGAGTTCACGATTTCGGCAGAGCTTGATAACTTCGGTTTGGACGGGATCGTGGATCTCTATCAGAAGTTCTCTGGAGAAGAGGTTGCTCCCCCTCAGGACGATGAATTCGTCATTGGATCTGCAAACATCACGTTTTCCAGTAGAAATGGATTATCGGTCGTCGTTCGCGACATCAAATATGGCGACTATATCGCGGCTAATGCTTCGCTTCACCTAGGTTCAAACGGCGTGCAACTCCAAGCAGAACTCGAGGATATAGATATACCGGAACTCGACCTCAAACTTGTTGATGTAGTTCTCAAGGCATCATTCCTTAAAGTCGCATCAAAGACGGCTTCGAGCGTCGAACTGGATGCCGTTGTCGAACTAGATGGTGTAAAAGACCTTCCGAAGATCAGAGGAAGCGTTCATGTTTACAAAGAACCCCAGGATACCAAATTACAGTGGACTGTCTATGGCGAATTCGACGGACTGGGGAAGTCAGCTACACTTGGGAAGTTGATCTCCGAGCTGGATGGTACGTTCTTGGGGAATATCGGACTAGAGGACCTAGCGCTGGTTGTGGCATCAAAGGATGAACCGGCCTTGAGCACAATGAACCCACAAAAGTTCCCAATCAAGAGAGGTATGGCACCCCCACATTCTTTTCAAGTTCCGTCGCACCTATCATTTCTCAGGTGTCCAGATTTCTGCTGTTCTGGGGGAGATCGATCAAATAAACCAAATCCTTCGACATTCCTCACCAGGCCTTGTTCTATCGGCATCATGGTCAAAAACGGCAGGCTTTGTGCTGGACGTCGACTTCCCCACTGACAGTATCATTCACCTCGGCAATGGCATCCAGACGGACCCAATCGAGCTTCAAATAAATATCAAACCGCTTCGACTTATGATTGATGCGGGTGTCAAAGTGCCTGTACCGCATTCATCAGATCCTTTGGACTTCAAGCTGGCGTTAAGCATCGAAGACGAACAGGTTTTTGCATCCGGTCAAATGTCGGGATTGTGGAAGGATCCTTTTGGCCTCAGCCCAGAGATCAGTATTGGGCCGAATCTCGCTCTTGAAATCGGAATCATTCTTCCTGAATTTATGGCGACAGGTCTCCCCTCTGCACTTGGATTTTCGGGAGGGTTGCAAATCGGAAGGGTGAAGGGAGATGTCGCAGTTCAGATTAGCGAGGACCCAACCCGTAAGTCCGAGTAGTTATCTCGCCAGGTTAGCCTTACTAAACCACATGACTACAGAGGAGTTGATTAGCGGTGATATTGAGCATCTAGGCATCCAAGACCTCGTTGCGTTTACCTCAGATGTTCTCAATGCCCATCTCCCGTCCCCACCTGACTTCATCGACTTCGAGAAGGTATCCCTCTATATCTCCACCGGAGTTATGATTGGGACTGTCATGTATCCCGAAGGCTTCTCATTCGCGGCAGACATAAAAATATTTGGCGCTGAATTCAAATCATCTGCGGAGATTACCAAGAGCGCGCTGGTGGCAAAAGGAGCAATTCACAACCTGAAGGTCGGACCGCTGTCAGTGACTGGAGCAGATGGGAACGACGCGACCTTCGGTCTCGAAGTTGGAGCCTCGAAGCAGTCTATCTCTATTGATGGAGCTATTAATATTTTGGGTAGCGAGGTTGCCCTTCGTCTCAACCTTGAATTGCTCCCTCGTCCCAATTTCTCCTTCGACTTTGTTCTCCACCTGACACCGTTGCTTACGTTCTCCGTCGACGCGCAAATGAAAGGTTCTGCAAACCTCAAAGACTTGTCAAAGCTCGATTTCTACCTCCACGCCTTGATGGAACAACACATTCTGCAATACATCGTCTCTCAAGTTGTCGATACCTTGGAGTCTGCTAGAATGGCGGCAGATAACGCTCTTCAAACAGCGGAAGCGGATGTAGAGAAGGCCAAAGCAGCCTGGCAGAAAGGCATCGACAATGCAAAGAAGTCCGTGGATGATGCATACAAGAGCTGGAAGGCTCACGAGAAAGAGGTTTATGATGCTTCTACGAAAGTCATTAACGACTACAACCAACGCATGAAAGAGTTGGAAGGCAAGATAGATGACGCGCGTCAGGATATGAATGAATCCATTCTGCAAGCTGAGACTAAGCTTCAAGCGGCGAATGCGGATAGGGCAGCTCAAATGCAAAAGGCCGAAGCTGCGGTTACAAAAGCACAGAATGATTGGGATGCTGATATCCGAAGCAAGGAGCGAGATCTCGAACGAGCAAAGGAAACGTTCCACCGAGCGTTCTCACATGCAGAAGGGGATATCGACAACGCGAAGGCAAAAGTGGACAGCTTGCAAAACCAGATAAATGATCTCAATGGC
Source organism: Volvariella volvacea V23 (assembly GCA_000349905.1). Lineage (NCBI taxonomy): Eukaryota > Fungi > Basidiomycota > Agaricomycetes > Agaricales > Pluteaceae > Volvariella > Volvariella volvacea. Next base: position 107,220 of record KB722741.1, on the reverse strand, counting down.
ACGATCTACAGTTACGAACATGCCCATTGGTACGAGTTCTGGTGAGTAGGAATTGATTTCTCTCGCTTTAGTAACGTACTAAATAGCTTTATCATAGGAAATTTGCTGCTATACCAGGACTCTATGTAGCACTAGGCGCACTAGAGGCTTCTAAAGCCATTGCTGATGGAGTCTTAGAGGCATGTAAGGCAGTGCTTGAAGGAGCGGATTTCCTTGCAACAAAGGGAGCCATTACTATTGCAGAAGAGGCCCTAGAAGCAGTCAGGGTCAGCGGAGATGGATTGTTGATTGCCGCGAAGGCGACGCTCGAGGGAGTGGATGAGGTAACTAAAGCTGCTGTGGATGCAGCAGCGGGAGTGCTGGAAGGGGCACGTGCTGTGGGGAATGCAGCTGTGGAATTTGCGGAGAAGGCCCTTGACGAGTTTATCGATGCATCTACGGCTATACTGAAAGCAGCTCGAGATGCAGTTGATGCATTGGTGAAGTGCGCAGAGTGGGTAGCTTACAAGACGGCGATGGTGGCATTGGATGCAGCCAAACACGCAACCGAAGCCCTCGAGGTGGCGGTTGCGGCTCTCGAGATTGCAAAAGCAGCAGAGGATGGGATTCTACTCATAACAGAGGACTTTTTCAAAGCCCTCGCCAACTTATTCGATATTACCAAGATTGAAGTTTCCGCTGACTTGGCAATTTTCATTGGAAACTTCTCCTTCGATGCTTACGTTGAAGGTGTCATTGTTGGGGAGCACTTCAGCCTTTCACTTGGTCTCGACTTGCAGGATACGTCCAAGTTCATCCATGGTATTTATTCTCAGTACGTCGACCATATTACAAGTGCTAGCGAATACTAACAATGCAACAGTGTCGTGGATAAAGCACCAAAACGTCCTCCAACTCCTCCTCCCCAGCTACCACCCAGCACACCCTCCTCGCCTATTCCAGATGTACCTGATCTCCCGACATTGCCAGATAGTGGATCGGGCCCGCCGCCTCCACCTCCTCCACCTCGACGTACATCCTCTCCTACATGGCCAGGTAGCCAAAGCGGCCATGGCGACCTTGGCGACCTGGATTACCCCAGAGATTCAGGTTTGCCACGCAAACCATGGCCACACCGTGGCAGGTTTCCTCCGGAAGGCCGGTTATGAGTGTGGATGGCTGGGTACTTGTGTGGTCGTATAATTACATTTTTCGTGCCTCTGTTGGTCATGTAGGATATTAGGAATCAAAGCAAAGGGATTGACGTTCAGAATGCGTTTCAAACCCAGCCCGTGTCGATAGGAGGACTACAAGTCTGAGTTTTACGATACTGGGACATTGGGGTGCCACTCGTTGCACCATTAGCTGTAGAGTCTAATTCGTTCGTGCAGAACACGATGCGTGACGCATGGTCTTCAGCCTCATGGAGCTTGTCCTCGTATTTGCTTGGCTGACATATACTGATCCATAGTCGCCCAATTCTGGCACAATATGCTGACACGCAGGCCCTTGTTCTATTGTACCTGCTTTAGGTACATTGCAGATACTATGGAGACGGTGGTCAATTTGTGGGTCCTTGTATTTTCTAAACACGTGACTGTGATGTAGGTCCTCACAGGACCTTGTGGATCCGTAATTTAAGCCTCTATGCAATTCAAACTTCATCTCACCCCACTCTCTGTACCGGATGCTCCTCGCTAGTCTATTCCTAGCAGCACTAGCGCAGTCACTCGTCTCAAGCGCTTCACCCGCAGCAGTCTCCCACGACAGCCCAACTAGTAGCCATGTCCCCAGATCGACAGTGGGCCCCACGGAAACACGATCGCTCGTCGACATCGTCTACAGCTGCCTGAGCGTCATCTTCCTCTGCACGTACATCTCCGTGCACCACAACATCCCGGACCAACGCCACTCCGCGGTCAAGATCACACTGACCAAGCTCAAGACGATGTTCATCGCGTTGGTCGCACCCGAGATCATAGCCGTGTGGGCGATGCGACAGCGGGCGGCGGTCAGCCAGATTTTGAAAGGGCCCAAGCGTGCGTTCCCCACCACCCGCCGGTTACTTGCCCCTCTGGCCGGAGCTAACCCCCCCTCCAGCGCAAGCCCTGGGATGGACAAGGACCCACGCGTACTTCCTCCTCATGGGCGGGCTGATGGTGCACGAGAGTCGGGACGGGGTGTCCCGGTACGGCGTCGTGCTCACCAACGAGCTCAAGTCCACCGAGATCCCCTACATCCCCGAAAGGGAGATCAAAGACCGCGGCAAGGGCGACGTGCTCTCCAAGCTCGTCGTCCTCATGCAGCTCGGCTGGTTCGTCGTCCGCTGCGTCACACGCGCGGCGCAGGGGCTCGTCGTCACGCAGCTGGAGCTGACCACGCTTGCGTTTGCGGCGCTGAGTTTTGTGACTTATGTCATGTGGTGGGATAAACCGCTCAATGTCCAGTATCCGATATATTTGGATAAAGACGGGAAGAGGATGGATGGGCCGAAGGAGGAGAGCGACAAGGCGTGGTATATAGAGCTGTGGACGGAGATCCGGTCCATCTGGAAGAGAGACACGCCGGATCCTCAAGACCATCCAGCGTATCGACTCCCCAGCGCAGCAGAAGGGCCCGTAAACGCACCAAGGCCGGGCGTAGCAGGAGCCCTGGCGTCCACAGGCGGGGCGGTCCTGCGCATCCTCCTCGCCGTCGCCGAGGCCTCGCCCAGCCCCCCCACCGAGCACATCCACCACACGCAGAGGAGCGTCGGCACATTCTACTCTGGCTCCCCGGACGTGGACTCCACCCCCGGCGAATTGCCAAGGACGGCAGGGTCGCTGATCGGGGCCATCTTTGGCGGCATCCACCTCGTCGGGTGGAACGTTGCCTTTTCGACCCCGGCGGAACTCTGGCTATGGAGAGGGTCGGCGCTGGCGATCACCGTCGCCCCGGTCTTTTATCCTCTCGCGAAGACTTGGCTCAAGGCATGGGAAGAAGCCGAGACGCGTGGCGGTGTTTTATGTTACTGGGCGTATTGGGCGTGCTTGCGTGCGACCGTATTTCTGTCTCCATTGTACATCGCCGCTCGCTTTATTCTTCTCTTTCTGGCTGCTTTTATGCTGCGAAGAATGCCCGAGTCCGCGTATCAGGACGTGGATTGGGTGATGTTCATGCCACACATCCGATTTCATCCGGTTCCGTGAGTGTCCTTTACCTTGATTCAGCAGGGGACGCTTACCTACTCCTTTTTACAGATCTTGACCAGTTCCGCGTACACCAGTCAATATCCCAGTTAATACCACGTAGATATATGGATACAATGTAAAATTCATACACACATTCCCGTATACAATAAATTAAATCAAGCACTCCCCATCCTCAGAACCGCTACACCTCCACCCGGCGCGCCCCAGGCGCCGGATCGACCAACACCACGCTCTCCTTCACAACCCTCACAACCACCACCACCGCCTCTCCCCTCCCCTCCCCATGCAAACACGCCTTCCTATGAAACACATCAAAGAGCCCGCTCCTCATCTTCCTCAACACATCGACGTTCACGCCGAGAATGGGGACGAGCCAGGGTGTGATGGTGCCGTGCGTGCCGGGGAGGAGAAAGTGTGGGTAGTCGGTCGTTGGTGAGAAGGGGAGAGAGGTGGCTATAGGGGGTATGGGGAAGGTGAGGTGGTTGGACAGGGTGTGGCAGCAGAAGCAGAGTTTTTGGCCGGTGCAGGTCCCGATTGGGGCCTTTGGAGTCTGTGTTTGTGGTCAGTGACAATCGGGTGGAGGATGCAGGGTTGGGGTGGGGGGTATAGCTTACCGCGAAGATGGTGCGCAGGATCTCGCCGTCTGCTTTTGAGAGGACGCCCGTGCTTTCTAGTATTTCTCGGATGTGGTTTGACGAGAGCGTCATGAGCAACGCTTCAGGATGAATTGATATCGGGCGTTTGATCGCGTCGTTCAGATTCGCCTTGTGCATAAATGCTTTGGCGCGTTTATGATAGATCGACGTAGAGGATCCCACACGTGCTAGATACCCATTTGTAAAATCCTCAACCAAGTCGTCGTTGATCTTCAAAGACGACGTGACGTTGACATGGTATACATCAACTGCGTGCCACTGGCCGCTGGATACTTGAGTAAAAATCTTAAGGATGGCTCGGAGGATGCCTGTGATGTCTTTGAAGTAGCGGGTAAGGTGGTCTGTGGGTGTTTCGAGCAGCTCCTGAGTTGTGTTGGCTAGGCGGTTGTGAGTATGTTCTGTGTGAGTGTAGGATGATAGGACATACGGTTGGGGACTGTGCTCTGGGCGTCTGAATTGGGAGCGAGTAAGCATCGGATATGTGACGCGCAATGCGGAAGACGAACCGATTGTGGGTAGCGGAGACCTGTTGCTTTTGACTGCCAGACCCGACATCAGACTAGCGCATATAACGCAAAAATGAGATCCTACCTGCCTCCAAGACTTCTTTCAACTCTTCCTCTGATATTTCGTGTCAGTGACGCGCAAGAAGTGCTTCTCCCGCATACTTACTAGAGCGATCCTCTCTCTTGCTCTTACACTCTTCGCAGTCGGCTCGGAGGCGAGCTCTCAAAGCAGGAGTAATTAGGTTTTCCAAGAAGGTAGAGTGGCTGAGGAATACGTCGAGCGTTGTGATTGCATCCACTATGTTGTCGGTAGCTGTCTCTCCGAGTGGCACAGACGGACTTGTTGAGTCGTCAGATAGGACAGGTAGGTTACTTGTAAGGTTGTTCCATGCCCAAGTGAGTACTTCAAGCCAGGACAAGACATTGCCGCTAGATAACGTTGGTTCAGTAAGATTGACGCCTCGCGCAGTCAAAAATGAGCGCATAGATTCAGGTAGATTATCGCAGTCAAGCTTGACACTAAGAGGCTCCTCAAACGCTCTCCTGTTCTCCTCATTTGCGAACCAGTCGGAGATTATCCGGAGTGGCTGCTGGGACCACACTGTCGACCAGCTATTGATGCGACGGGTGAGCTCGATCCAGGTACGACGCACGATGAAACGAGAAAAGTCCGTCTTCAGCCGTGGAGACTCTTCCTGAAAAGGGGGGTGGGCACGGTGGATGAGATAGGAGAGGATGGTGGTCACGTCCTGGAGGTGCCTCTCCAACCCGACGGGCCTAGGATATGATCGCAATCACGGTTAATCGATAGGTGCAAAGGAGCATCCGACATACTGAACACTATGCCATTTATAAAGAAGTTCCAAGGCGGAATCTGCGCCCGCAGGCTTTACACGCTTGATCTCTAGTCTATCCCCCTCGCCGTCACCCCCGCCGCCGGTGCCAGAAGTGAAAACTGCACACACAACTTTATTGGCCTCGGCATGTCCCATAACAGCAACTTCGCACTGAGAACCATCACTCGAATAACCAGTAGTCAAAATCGTCGCGACGTGTTGGAAAAGGGCAAGAGCAGGCCGGTCCCGTTTCTTGCACCTCGTCGATTCATGACTTGCGGCCGGATGCCCCGATAACGCGAGAGCGAGGAGGTAGACGTCGCGTCGGAGGTCGTCGAGCGCCTGCGTTGGTGGAAACAGCTGGTCGGCAGAGAGCCATGGACAGGGCACGTCTGGGTCGTCTCCCGGCCTCTCTCCGGACGTGGTCATGGCGAGCAAAGATGGGATGTGCGCGGGCTCTCCATTCCGCGATTTGCGGTTACGTAACATGTTTTATTGTCCCTGCCACTGGCTCGACCCAGACCTGACATTCACCCCGTCAAAGATCCCCGGCGTATATGAATGAGATCGAGGCGGCGAGGGAGAGGTTGGAGGAGAGTGGAGGTGGGGTCGGCGGTGAGATGCTGGCTGCGCGTCTACGTGATATAGCAGCTGAGCGTAAGGCTGTGGTCAGTTCATTCGAATGAAGGCCGTAATTGCTACTGAGCTTTGTATTTCAGGTCCTCCAAAAGAGAGGAAAAATGGGTTGTCTCATGCAGCCGTCGTGTCCGCGTCTATATAGGACAGATAGAATGTCTGATCAGGGTCTCGATGGGAGGTTGGTTGCGCATGATGAAGCGCCAGTACGAAACACTTCGTGTAGTTGCGTTTGACACGCATCGCACGTCTTGCGGTGGGGTTTTGTTGCTATCCCTTCGTTCCATACTGCCAGCGTCCCAGCATTCTCATCATCATTAGTCGCTATTTTCTTTTGTCATGTTTTCGGATGGGAAAAAGAGTACAGGGTTGTCGAAGAACAAAAAGAAAAAAGTCCAAACGTGGATCAGCATATGTAGGTGAGTATCATATTCAAGCAAGGAGTAGCTTTCCCCTAAGAATCACGCTCTAGAGCTCATGCTTTACAAAATACCATCAATAAGCATGGATAGCGTCAGTCCGTTTATCCTATAGATATTACACCAAAGGCGAAAATTGAAAAGATATTAGATTTTATGTACTGATATGATCGAAATCGAGGAAACAACGTGCCAGGAGTAACACTAAATATGAGGGGCGAATTCCGTCCATTTGACGTTCTGATAAGCTTCATCAGGTAGAGTATGGAGGGCGAAGAATGCTTGAAAAATGATGGCGATGCGAGCAATGAAGTAGGCAGGAGAAAAGACCATTCCCACCACGACCACGAATAAAAACCCAGCCTGCTGTGAAATTTCCTTCATGGCTATGTTGCGTGTTTTATTCTTTGCGATAAAGAAAGCGGACCCGATTGAGAGGGATAAAGGGATCCCGACGAGGACGAGGGAAGACGACCTCCACAACCAGCGCTCCCACAATGTTGAAAATCGGAAATCCCAAGCGATCAAATGCAGCGCGCCAAAGAGCACGCCGATCAGGGAGCCATAAAGGACCGCGAGCCACGCGTTTTCCTGCTTTGCGGCGTAGTAGGCGTGAACGCTTGTCGGTCTGTTCCTTTCCCCTTCTTCACCCAACATGTGAGCGAGTGGGAGGAAGATTATGACGAAGGGGGCCTTAATCATCCGCACGGAAGCTGCCCTCACGAGCCCCTTTTGGCGGATGTCTGCTCTCTCGCCCAAGAAGAAATTCTTCACCTTCTGCATGATTCCTCGGTACCATGATCCCGTACTTTCTTTCGCCTCGGGCCCATCCACTCGATTTCCTGCTTCATCAAAGTAAATGGGATATCCGACGTTCAAAGGCTTATCCCACCAGACCCAATACGTGATCAGGTTTAGGGTGGCGAATGCAAGAGTCACCAACTCGAGCTCCGTAAGGACGAGGTGGTGAGCGGCGCGAGCGATGCATTGTGCAACAAACCAGGTGGTTTGAATGACAACAATAGTTTTGGAGAGCGCGTCTCTCTTTCCGCGATCTTGAATCTCCTTCTCTGGGATTCGCGGTATCTCGATGCCCTCCAGTTGGTCTTGATCGCATATGACCTTCCAAGTTGATTCGCCCTCTCGTCGCACCAGGCCTCCCATCTGGACAAAAAATCCATGTGCCTTTGTCCATCCAAGATCTATCAACTGGGTCGGTGGCTCTTTTTTCTCTATGGAAAGGACTAATTCACCTTTATTTTTTTTCGGCAATTACGCTGGCCATGATCCGCTGTCTGATGGCCCACATTATCACCATTTCTGGGGCCAATAGCGCAAGCAGAGTCGTTTTTATTTTCGTCCACGTCACCTTGAGCCAAGAGTCTTCCTGGTCTGGTATGTTGTCGTGAATCGAGATATAGGTGCACAGCAGGATAACCCCCATGCAGCTCCATACGATGTCGTAAGTGGTCCTGATGTGTGACGGATCACATTCACAAGCGGTAACGGGGGCGGCAATGGCCCATAAAGGACTTGGGATGGCACTGCTGGGAGCGGCAGTGGGAATAGGGTTTGCGAGGGAGCGGGCAAGAGCAGCAAGAAAGAGGCTGGCTAAGAACATGGGGGGCGTCCTAGCGTACTTCTTGCTCTGTCCCCGCTCACTTATAACTTCCACGCGCCTCGCCCACCTAACTACCACTTTGGTTAGACAGTTTGGTGCTTGATTATGCAAACCGCACCCCTCTGGCGTTGTGCTACTAAATCCTGTCGGATGACCGTATCCATTCGTGTCCTTATAGCATGCCAAGCTCCATGAAAATCGGTTCATTCCCATGGCACTATCATTTGACCATCAATGGCGCCTATTTCAATTCAATACGAGCGTTAATTCCTCGCACAAATCCCACACAAGAGCGATTACGCAACGGCGAATGTATAGTGCATGTCAACAACACGGCATATCCCACTCCATTTTCGTGCCACTCAACATTTGGACTTAGGGTACATGCAAGATATGGTTGTTGAGTCCTTCATTTGTGTGACGGTCAGGTGGGCGTAGGTCTTGAGTTTCGCGTTGTTGGTTGATTTCTACCATTTCTGCTCGTTCTTTTCCCCTTTGCAACGTGCAGGTGCCTGGAGAACCCGAGACATTTGTCCATCTATGTTCTTTCGCTAATCCTCGTCAGGTTACCTGTCAATACCGCTAGACCCTGGGCGCTTTGCCTTTGTATTATTAACACATTTGGGTATTGTCTGCTACTGCCAAGGGACGTCCGCAGTATAATGACCCATTGCGGTTAAGGTGAGCATGATCTACGCTGTTTGGGTTGCCCGAATCGGTCTTATTAAATCTGAGGCATATACGCTAACTATTTTTGCAGTGCCTCCAATTTATCGCCTATTCTACAAGGTTCGACGTATCTTTAAAATCACAGAACGCGCGCGTCTGCTATGTATGGTGCATGCATGTGCTCTTGTTAATCTTGTGGAATAAAATTTGACTTTTTGCACAAGTAGTGCTATTCTTGTTACTTTCCGAAATGGTGAAAGCAAATCCGACATCAAGAAAGTGAGGACGGGCATCAACCTGGAACAATTAGATTGGGCCGGCATACGTCATGCTCAAAAAATATTGAAGCATAAATACGCGTGACACAGATTAAGCTCGTGTGCGTACACCACAGCCGGATACATTGAACGAACACAGACAGCATCCCGCCGTCCAAATTCCAACTAAGATCGACTACGACATATGTAATGAAAGTAAACCTAAGATGAAACGCAGCCTGATTCGTGATAAATCTCTCTACCTACACTCGTGGTGAATAATCTATGAACTAAAGGAGTCAAATAGCAAATCAATAAGGAGTTAGATATGTGGGAGGAATTCGGACCACCGGACGTTTTGGTATGCCAAATCAGGTAGAGCGCGGAGAGTGTAGAATGCGAGGAAGAGGAGGGCGACGCGAGCAACAAGATATAAAGGAGCACCAATGATGTACAGGGGAGCGATAAGTATATACGTAAGTACTTTCTGCAGGCTTTTATTATTGAACAGCAGGCAAATAATGAATGCGATCGCAATTGAGGCGGGAATAATGGTCAAACAAAGGGAAGAAATTCTCCACAGCAGGCGCTCTAGGGGTGTTGAAAATTGAAAGTTCCAGCAGATGAGGTGGATTCCACCGAATAGGGTGCCGATTATTGCTCCACCTAAGCCAGCAAGGTCCTCATCATCGCCATTCATCCTTCCTGCGTAATATGGGTGAACGCTGGTTCTTCTTTTCCACTCGTCTGCGTTGGCCATCATACGACCCAGTGTCCGGAAGACAGCTAACACGCATTCAAATAGTAGGATAACAATGCTCAATGGAACAAGAAAAATAATACCAGCTATTTGTCTCCATGTGGGGAGTTTTTGGAAGTCGAGGAAGGCCTCCCTGAAGTGTACTCCAGTTTGATTCAGGTTCAGCCCATATCTATCGTAGATTGCTGGACCATCCACTCGTTTACCACCTTCGTCAAAGTAGATCGGGTACCCGACATTCAGCGGCTTGTCCCACCATAACCCGTATGTAATCACGTTCAGGGTGGCAAATGCGAGGGTAACCACCTCGATTTCTGTGACAGCGAAGCCTTGCGCGTACCGAGCGATGCATTGGGCGATGAACCAACTCGTCTGAATGACAACAACCGACTTTGAGAGTAGGTCCCCCTTTCCGTGGTCTTTGATTTCTCTCTCCGGGATATATGGTATCTTGACATGCTGCCAGTTCACTGCACCGTCAGATGGGACACAAGCGACTTGGTAGGTCACCACTCTGTTGTGTACTACGCGTTGCATCAAGCCACCCATTTGGACAAAGAACCCATGGGTTCTCGTCCATCCACGGTCTTTCAGGTATCAGTATGTGCGTCAACTCGTTCAAGTTATTAGTTGCGACTAACCCTTATTATCCCTGGCGATGCGTCCAGCTACTATCCTTTGTCTGAGCGCCCACATTATAACGAACTCCGGAGCCAACAGTGCGAGCAGCATTGCTTGTATCTTGATCCCCGTTACCCTCACCCAAGAGTCGTGCTGGTCTGGTATGTTATAGTGAATAGAAATATAGGTGCAGAGCAGGATGACTCCGATACAACTATACAAAATGTCGAAGATGGTGCGGGTGCGGGTGGGGTCACATTGGCCGGCGGCTAAAGTAGCAGCAACGACACAAAGGGGGCTTGGGATGGGACTCCCGGGGACGTCAGCAGGTAGGGGAGATGCGAGCGATCGGGCAGTCGCAGCGAGAAACAAGCTTGAGAGAAGCATGGGTGCCTGTTGGATGCTTTGTTGGCTTCTCATTTTTACGAGTTTATATCTTCATAACCCTTTATTGATGATGTTTGTTCGCTATCGCAGGTGCTGCGTTGTGTCCGATCACAACTCCTGAAAACGTGCCGGATATTGCATTTTATAAAAGATGTACTGCGGTTAAAGTACCATGTCTTCGGAATGAATCAACGTTATCTTTATTTCAAACTCACGGGAGCACATTTGACTCCTTGATTCTCCCTTCGCGTCACATCAATCGATTAATAATGGTGCATACAATTCAGTTCGGACCTTACCTATCTTCCCACTCGCACGTGCCTGAGTGTTAGTTCATTTGAGAGAAATCACCATACACTCCGCAGGCTGGACGGTTTGTTGTGACCGAAAACTCTCAATCACAATATCAAGTTTCCGAACGGTTTTCGAGCCCCGAGGACTATTCAAAACCTCACTGTACGGCTTGTCTGTGTGTCTCAAAGAGTATATACACATCATTAAGGAGCACTAGTGTAGATTGAAAAAGAACTGACCTTTGTTGCCTTCTATAAGCATAAAACCGTCCGGCCTGCGGAGCGATATGAATAGACCATCTTGCAGCCACATTCACCCCGTGATTATAACAAAACACTGGGCATCCAGGCTATTCGGCTTTACTATCCTTGCAAGTGCCTTCGTACACGTTTTGCTCTATCCCTTCCGAGAATACGGCTCTACGCGCGCACGCTTGGAGCTGGCAGACTCAGAAACTTCACGAGCACCCACGAGCTGGAATAGCCATACACAAGTCGTTCCCATCATTTTATGTGTCCCTTCAGTCCATATCGGGCGTAGGTAGTTGGCGCTCGAGATCATCGAAGTCAGCGCCCTGTAAGGATGCTATTGACCACGAGTTGTTTGGCGTTACCCACCCGGAATTCGCCGTGATTTATTTTCATTGCCAAATCACCGATCAAAAATCGCACGCATCGTCACTTCATTGGCGCGTCTGGAGAAACCTTGGAAGTTTGACGAGAAGCCGAGAACGTCGAGGCCAAACTGCGTGCGATTGGACGAGCATAGTGGATCCCAAAACGATATAAAATGGAAGTCGGAGACGTGAAACCCTTCGGAGGGTATGGGTCAAATGGCGAGGCGGAGGCAATTGCAATGTGGAGCATTCACACCGCTATCATTAGTAACCAATGGCAAATGCCGTCAAAATCTAGGTGTGAACCGGCTTTGGGACTACTATTGGCTAAATGCAGTTCAGGTGCGGCATACCTTATCCTGAAGTCCTGAGAGGGCTTATGACACGTAACTTGACGAGATCCCACCCGAAGCGTAGTAGCTAAAACTGTATATTCCTATCGTAGATACAGTTCTATATAAATGTGATAGAACGTGTTCTTTTGGAAATGGTACAGAATCGCAAGGAGTACCAAGAAATAATGTGTTGATGCATGAGGCGCCCTTATAACGCTATAGTGAGTGCCTTGTAGCTACGGTATCTATTTTTTTTTGCCAGATCGATTCAATCCACACATGAAAGTGCAAACACCAACGCACAAGATGAAGAATGGTGACTCGATTCTGTTCTGTGATTGCACATGGACCAGAAATGAAGGTCGATAGGGCAGAAGCAGAAATGAACAAGACTATCGCCGACGCGCAGCAGAAGGTGGAGGAAACCCATGTGGCCTGGAGGGTCCACGAGAAGGAGGTCCGGGAGAACTCTGACAAAGGTCATAAACGATTATGATAACAAGATCGTCGAACTTGAAGGCAAAGTCAGGCAGGCTCGCATAGACTGACATAGGTCTGTTACAGACGCAGAGCGGAAAGTTAGAGAGGCACAGGCGGACGCAGCAGCTAAGATGGCGAAAGCTGGAGCTGATGTCATTAAAGCGAGGAGTGCCTATGATGGTGATATAAGGAAGAAGGAGGAAGAGCTGGAGAGGGTGGCCAGAGCCTTTGATCGAGCATATGGTACTGCGGAGGGCGATATTTACAGGGCCCAGGCCAAAGTTGATCATCTCCAACGCCAGATTGACGATACCAACCATAACATCGATCAGGCCAGCAAAGCTCCTGCATCTCAGTTTTGATGGGTTGTGCATACACTGCTCTCTTTGCACGTGCTCGGCTTTCGCTAGGGTACGCACCTCCCTCAGCAGTTTATTCCCCGCCTTGGGCGTGCTTGAGGCTGCTAAGGTGGACGAGGACAAGGTCTTAGAGGTGGCAAAAGAAGTCGTCATAGGACAAAGTTACAATGCAATGAAAGGAGCTGCTATCGCAGCAGAAGCAGCTCTCGAAAGTGTCAAAACAACTGGAGGCAGCTCGTGATGCTATAGAGGGGTTAGTCAATTCTGCTGAGCGGCTTGCTTATCTGACGGCGAAGGATGCACTAGATACGGCGAAGCATACCGGAGCAGGGGTGTTAGATGCAGTCAATGCCGCTTTGGAAGTAGCAAAAGACGCGGCAGGGGGCATTCTGAATATCACAGAGGATTTATTCAAGGCCCTTGAAAGCGTATTGAACATCACTAAAATCGAGATCACAACTGATCTATCTCTCTTTGCCGGAAGCTTTTCATTCGATGCAATCGTTATAGGGGTTATCGTTGGCAAACAATTCACCCTCGAACTCACCCTCGACCTGAAGAATGTATCATCATTTATCAAGGCAATTCTCCTGGAGTAAGTACAATATTGTAGTTCTGCTACCATCTTCTGACAAGGAACAGGGTTATAGGGCTGGCACCTAAAAAGTCCAGCACCTCCGCTTGTGCTCTTTGTAATCGCCGTTTCACTTATGCGTAGTGTATTTTTACGGAGACGGCCACTATAGACTAAGGTTTATGGCTACTTTACAATTGTCTATATTATGATGTACTGTCCAATGCGACGTGTACCTGTGAAATGAAAAGAAAAATAGTGTGATGCTACCTGAATTATAACTTTTGTATGGGCTGTTTTCTGATTGACCGATTCCAAAATTGCAACTGGGGACCCAATAAGTACCTTTTCCTTCGGATGACATGTGGTCATTGTAGCTATCACGATGTGCATAAAAAAGCATATTTCTACCCAGAGAATGTACATGGGATGGTGTAGGACTGTTGGAATAATTCCATCTTTGTGGGGTTGACTTATGGCTTATACAATTGCTTCATATTACCAAATTAGCATGTTCCAGATTTACAGTGCAGCTCCATTCTTTCATCCACACGACACCCAATAAGCAAAGTGTAGACCCAACTGCGCCCACTAATTGACTAGTCATGGTGGTTGGGGGGTGCGTACCGCCAACCTATTTCGCCGCCCAATTTATTATGAAGGCAAGTCGACGCCCTCCAAATTCAACACACGTAAACAAATGCCTTGGCTGGTCCGACCACAATTCAAGTTGTCTTCCCACATGCTCAATACATGCTAGTAATTCAATCGCTTTTCACACTACCGAGGCTTCTCATGAGGGACCCCGCGCGGTACCCGACCGCTATAAGCGGAGTTGATCAGAAGGATAATAAGGGTCCATGTTGTACGTCTAATTCTTCCGTATGCTTACTGAGGTTACGATTTCATTACCTTACCCTCCATAGCGACTCCATAAGGTAGCATACCCATGTGCAAACTCCGCTACCAACCAAATCAACGCACCTCAACCGTAGGACTGTCAGCTCTAATCCGAGCAAGGGGGTGCGGAAGATACTGCTCCGTTTCGATGGCGCGACTCGGAAATTATGGAGACTATGACATCAATGGGAATCCTCCCTTACCGCGCGTTGATACGATGTTACTGATTTGATACCAGATATCCCCACATATCGTAAGCATAGTCTATGCTTTACTATACTCTCGACCCTTAAGATTTCGCTATGGAAGAGAAGGGAAAGCTAAACCCTATCTGTAAGGGTAAGTTAGGAATGTTTATTTCCGTTTTTGCTTCTGCGACTTACATTGGGGTAATCACTCCATAACCGCGCATATTGCACATTTCTAGTTAAACTTGGTATCGTCACCTGACGCCATCGCTATGTTTTTCAATCTGTTGGGCTATTCGGTTAGAATAAGGAATGCAGAACAGAGCACCAACGTGATCCCACCTCTCATTCTAATTCGGCTCCTGGTCTAGGTTTGTTTTTGGCGATGCCTTTGTCTCCTTCGATGGCATCAAATTGATATCACCGTAAGACAATTGAGAATGCTTTGACATTTTGATTGGTATGGTCTGACACCAACGGACGCAAGTACAGGGTCGTGTTACGAGCTAATCATCCAGGTGGTGTTACGATCACTATTCAACATGCTCATGAGAGGCGCAACGCGAGGTTACAGGACGGAGTCCGACGGAATTGGCTTCTCACCCGAATAGAAAGTGGTCAATCATCCTCCCGTGGGAACTGTGGTATATTATCTCTAGTGGGTGGTGCGTCGTGGTCTAACATGGGACTATCGTTTGTTTTCATTTATACTGCCTCTATCGACTGTGCTTGTATCGAGCTGAATTCCTCGTTTTTCAGCGTCACCGAAGCTATCGAGTTATTCCAGTCGCAGGGTTCACTCCCTAACACAGGCATAGGTTTTCTCCGAGTCCGTCGTGGTCTCCACTGCAGTTTCAGTACAAGTCCTTCTGGGGAAATCTAAGTCGGACTTGAAACGGAAGCGAGTAAGTTGTGGCCCTCCTAGTTGGGGTGTTTTCAACACTTTCTTATCAATGACTTTCCAGTCTTTCTGATTCGTGAGTTCTGATTGCTCGCATGACCTACGCCTAAATAGGCACATTCGTTTCCATAATCCAGGGAATCTTTGGTAGAACAAAAATATAGCGTGAGTGCGCGATTATTGCTCACACCATCATCAATCTTGGGCATCAGTCAGAAAGATTAGTACCACCCACCTGACCACTGGTGCCCTTATTGCTATCGGGTGACTCGATCCGTGGAGGAGGACCAATAATGGGACGGAAAATTCCAATCGAGATACTTGTTCCCTTGGTCATACTTTCGCTATTGCCATATGAACGCGAGCTCGACACTCGTGCATAAAAGGGCGACTTTTGACTTCATTTCCCCAAGCTCCTTTGGATATGGAACCTCCTCAGCTGAAGTTCTCCCCCTCTGACCGCTCTGTTCGCCTCGACGTCGGTGATCGTCAAACACTCGTATTCAAGTCTAGAGAACCCAAGGCCAAGGGAGACGAAGGCGAATTTGTGCAGTTTCAGCCTTTTGACAGTGTAAGTTGGCCATACGTTCTGAATGTCTTACACTGATTGTTCCTGTAGGATGACTGGTTTTTCATACGCTTGGACGATTTCAGGAAACGCATCAACGGCGAGCGGAAGGCCTATGAAGATGACTGGGCCGTTGCACAAGAGGGAATACTCTCATGCGCCGTCTGGCACAAAGACCGCGAAGTCGACAAAGGCCTTGCAGATGGTACTATCCTCACCCCCCAGGGGACGAGCAAGCTACCCCTCTCATTTACTGCCCGTCTTAAGGACGGAGAAGATAGTTACGCAGACCAGCGGCTGAGATGGGAAGATGTTTCTGTTATTCCGAAGGCCCCAGGAAATCCCCGTCTTTGGCGGATGTCCAAGTCAGCTAAAGCTATTGACATTTACTTTGTTCCCCAGACATCAGAGATGAGCGAAGACGAGCTTCAGAAGTGCATATCACGTCTCTCAAACAGTCAGAAAAAAGCGGGTTGGAAAATAAACGCTATAGCGTTGGAGGATCTGAAGAAGAAGGGAGATACCTTTCGATGCATATCGAGGAATTTTATGGGCCTATACACTACTTACATTTCTGCAGACGACATCGATATTATTATCAAAGACCAGACGTCCAAGGGGAAAGGAAAACTGACTGGCTGGCTACGAGACTTCCCGGAAGACAAAACCAAGGCCGAGAAAATTTATGCTGCGATGAAGGAGGAGTACCAAAAATCAGGTAAAGCATTCACAGGGAAGATAACAGGGGTAGGCGACGACACAAAGGAAGAGGGTGCTTCTGGTGGACAAATGCCCAATGTTGAAACGACAACAGATTTGAAGCAAATTGATCCGGGGAAGCGCCCCGACTTGAATACCATTATGGGGCAGTCTGCCAAAGCGGTGCGTACGGAGTGTTTGCCATTCGCCTCTTCTGCCCTGATATGCCATTAGATTGCGATGGAGTTCTGGGAAGAAGATACAGAACAAGCAAGCGAGGTAAGTCTATAACTAGTTTTGTTACGTTCCACTCTGACTACAGTGAATATAGTGGCTTCATCGCTCCGCCCGTGAATTTGGTCCCCTCCATTCAGGAGTCCCGGATTCAGTCGATAACCTCGTGAGATAAGGCATATAATCTATTTCTCAGTCTGCTTAATCTTTTTCTAGGTTTTTGGAACATACGAAGCAAATTCACATATGACACGGTAGGGCCGTCAATGTATTCTGCTATACTTTATTAACGAAGGTAATCAGAGTCGAGTCCGTATTGGATGAAGTAATATCTCACCTTAAAGCCCGCTACCACAACGCAAGTGGCACCTTGGTCACAAAAATTGTGAATAAAGGCTCCTACCATCTCGTGAACGAACACGGTCAACGTCAAGAAGTCAAAATCCCAGACTGGGTCTCAGATGCAGATCATTCTTACTCGTGGCTATCGCCTGAATTATTATACCGGGCGATATTTGAATCGAACGAGTGTCCGGTACGTTCAACCTACAGGAATCACGTTCATGTAGTCATTTTTCTCCCCACAGAATATGGCCAAATGCTGCCAAACCAAGTTCCATACCTTTAGTCGTTACACGCCATTGACGGTGGAAGGTGCTCTAGATAGCGAAGTCTGGAAGATGTACTTTGGGAAGGTGAATGCGAGGAAACGTATCCCGGATGAGAGCGGCGCTGGTCCATCATACGCATTACCAACAGAGTCATCAGGAATTTTCATGGCCGCGAGCTTTACCCCGGAGACGTCTACCACGCTTCTCATGGCAAGTTCTGGCGTGGTAGCCAACACTTATGCATATGCGCCTACCCCTCCTCGTGCGCCACTCATGGACTTAACGACACCGAGTCCTAGGCTAGACGATTCACATACGCCTCGTTTAACCACTAGACCTAGATTTCGCAGTCCTATTGGGCCTACACAATCTCCATATGCTGAGCGTCCACCTTCGTCATTACGTGGCTCCCATTACTCCACTGTGCCATTTCACCAAGCCGCGTGGTTTTCAGCACACTCACAAGCACCTATCCATCGCATGGGCGACACAGTAATTCATAATCCTAGATTTTTACAAGAATCGCACGGGCCCTCGAACACTCATCACTCCCCGTCCCCTGGCAACCAAGTTGATCACCCATCATCCTCACCGCCCCACGATGGATTTGCCATTGTTGGCGAAATAGACCTTTTCGGCAAGAGCGACCTCAGGGCGACTTTGAAGAGCTGGCATGGCCCCCCTCCACCCAACGTCCAAGTTCAAGATGAGCTCCCTATTTTTCAACAAGCAGAGATTAAGGATCTATCTCTTACTGCGCTGATTCCCTGGCTCTCCGGAACTCTGTTGGAGAAGGCACATTTGTCCGATGTCACCTTCACCCACCAAAACTACGAATAGTAAGGGCATATCCCTACTCTAATACCAATTCTGACTTCCTTTTGTTTAGTACTCCGACCAAACCAGTGGGATGGTCCCTTTCGGCAAGCCTCGTGATTGACGAGCAATTTGGATCGCTTAACACGATTTTGAGCAAGGCCCTTCAAATTCCGCCTGACTCCCTCAGGATTCAGGTTACAGCTTCACTTGGCTTCAACCACAAGTGGTCCTCCCTCTCTTCCCTCGATGGGATCGTCTTGACAGGCCTCATCTTCGTCAAAGACCCAGTGACTGGTGCCAAAAAACCCGTTAAAATATGTGACGGTGTAACGCTCACCAGTGTTGGAGTCCGCTTGTATGGAATAACAACAACTGTACTTGGCACATTTGACGACAAGGAGACGAGCCATGGATTTGCTATATTTGGTGACCTTGGTCTGGAGGTCCCAGCGTCAAAGATACCTCTGGACTTCCGGTTTGAGATTGAGGAATACGGGAAATTTGCACAATTACGCGGAGTTCTAAAAGGGGACATATGGGAAAACGCATTGGGGTCAGGACTCAATGTATGTCTTCCTTTCAATCGAAGAACTTCTGCAGCTCTAATGCACCTTAACAGTTAACAACGTTGTCATTATTCACCTCATTTGACCTCTCCTCACCCTTGAAAACGCTCAATTTATCATTACGAGCCCATTTAGATGCGGGGTGTGCGTCTGCGACCTTGTCTGGCTCCTATTCTGTAGGGGGAAACTTCGTCATTTCTGCCGAGATTGATAATTTTGGTATTGATGGCGTTGTTGACCTCTACAAAGCCCATTCCGCAAAAGAGGTCATAGCACCCAAAGACGATGAGTTTACCATAGAATCCGCTATGATCACCCTATCAAGTACTGGTGGGTTGTCTGTTGAAGTCAAGAATATCAAATACGGCGACTATAGCGCACCTAATGCGTCGCTCCATTTGGGTTCCTATGGTGTCGATTTGAAGGCAGAACTCCAAGACATCGATTTCCCCGAGTTCGACTTCAAATTGGTCAAGACTGTTTTGAATGCGTCGTTCGTATGGGGTGGGCACTCTAAGACCTCAGGTGTCGAACTGGATGCTATCGTTCAACTGGACGGCATTAAGGGTTTACCGGAAATTCACGCGTCCGTTCATCTTTATAAGGGACCGCAAGATTCGAAACTTCAATGGACAGTATATGGTGAAATCCAGGGAATGGAACGATCTGCCACTCTCGGGAAGCTAATTCCGGATTTAAACGGAACGTTCTTGGGCGAAATAGGATTGGAAGATATATCGTTTATCGCTGCGTCAAAGAAAAGTCCACCCCTTTCGTTGATGAACCCACAGAAGTTCCCGATTGAGGAAGGTATGACATG
This sequence comes from Volvariella volvacea V23, assembly GCA_000349905.1. Taxonomy (NCBI): domain Eukaryota; kingdom Fungi; phylum Basidiomycota; class Agaricomycetes; order Agaricales; family Pluteaceae; genus Volvariella; species Volvariella volvacea. Next base: position 87,718 of record KB722741.1, on the reverse strand, counting down.
GTGATAGGCCTAGTTGACCGAACTAACGAATACACACAGGGATACAGTTCTGTGCAGTCCTCGATAAAGTCAGACAAGTCGAACAACTCCTTGGACATTCCTCACCTGGCCTAATTCTTTCTGCTACATGGTCCAAATCCTCCGGCTTTACTCTAGATGTCGACTTTCCTACTGATGGCTTCATCCACCTTGGTCATGGTCTCACAACTGACCCGATCGAATTGCAAATCGGTTTGAAGCCCATCCAACTAACAATCGACGCTGGTTTAAAGGTCCCCGTCCCAAAATCATCTACTCCTCTCGATTTCAAGATTGGGCTGAACGTCAAGAACGAAGATGTGAACTTATGGGGACAGATGAAGGGACTATGGAACGACCCCTTTGGTATTAGCCGTCAAGTCTCCATTGGGCCTAATCTCGCCATTGAAGCAAACTTTACACTCCCTGATATCCTTCCCGACGGACTCGCCTTCTCAGGCGGGCTTCAAATCGGGAATGTGAAAGGTCAAGTTGCAGTTGATGTCAGCGATGATCCAACTCGTGAGTTTCTTCTATCCTCACTCGTTCATTCGTTTGTTCTAATGCCTACTCAGAGGAATTGATAAGTGGCAAGATCGAACATCTAGGTATCCGAGATGTCGTCGAATTTACTTCAGATATCCTTGATGTCTCGCTCCCATTGCCACCGGATTTCATCGATTTCGAGAAACTTTCGCTTTATATCTCCACCGGCGTTAAAGTCGGCACAACCTTCTATCCAGCAGGATTTTCGTTCGAAGCGGATGTCAAGATCTTTGGTGCTGAGCTTAAAGCGTCGGCTGAAGTATCTCAAGGGTCACTCAAAGCCACAGCATCAATCCACGACCTTAAAGTTGGTCCTTTCTCGATCACCGGACTCGATAAAAAGGACGCAACTCTAGACCTTGAAGTTGGTTCAAGTACACAACGTGTTTCTGTCGATGGTGCTATCCACTTCCTCGGCAGCGAAGTTGCCTTATTGCTCAAACTCGAATTCTTGCCCCACCCTGAATTCTCCTTCGATTTCATCCTCCACTTGACACCGTTACTTACATTCTCCGTGGATGCTCGAATGAAAGGTGCGGCAGACCTTCAGGATCTCTCGAAAGTCGAGTTTTATCTCCACGCTGTGATGGAGCAGCACATCATCGACTACGTGGTCAAACAGGTCACCGCAGCCATCGAATCCGCGCGTAAGGCCGCCGATGCGGCAATCGACTCAGCTGAAGATAAGGTGGAGAAGGCAAAGGCGGACATGAAGAAAGGGATCGATACTGCTGAGGAAAAGCTCAAGGATGAGAAGAACAAGTGGTTGGCTCACGAGAATCAGGTTCATGCACATACAAATAAAGTCATCGACGAGTGTACAGCGAAGATGAAGGAGCTGGAGAGCAAGTTTGATGAGGCGAAGAAGAAATGGGATAAAGACATGGTCAGCGCCAAAGCGAAACTCAAAGAAGCACAAGCCGACCAAGCTGCGAAGATGAACAAAGCCAGAGCGGATGTCACAAAGGCTCAGAAGAAATGGGATGACGACATAAAGAGCAAGGAAAAGGCCGTAGACGATGCAAAAGCGACGCTCAATCGGAAGTTTGGTCATGCCGAGCAAGACATCGAGAAGGCCAAGAGCAAAGTGGACAGCCTCGACCGACAAATTTCCGCGATTCGTAACCAGATTTATGATTGCGAGCACGCTGGATGGAAATTCTGGTGAGTGTCGTGCCGATAATACCCATGAGGACTTCATACTCACAGACACCATAAAGGAAATATGCCGAAATTCCTGCCCTAGAAGTGGGTCTGGGTGCTGTTGAAGTTGCAAAAGGGGTTGCGGACGGCGTATTGGATGTTTGTGAGGCCGTTGTCAAGGGTGCCGACTACATTACGGTTAAAGGCGCGGTTCCTCTTGCTGAAGACGCCCTGGAAGCGGTTAGAAAAGGAGGTGATGGTGTTCTGAAGGCAGCTGAGGAGGTTCTCAAAGGCGTGGAGAAAGCTACCCAAGCTATTATCGACGCTGCCACTAAAGTGTTGGATGGGGTGAAAACCACAGGAGACGCCGTTGTTGAAACTGCTAAAAAGGTCTACGATGATTATGTGAAGGTCGCCCACGCCCTGATGAAGGCAGCCAACGATGCCGTGGATGCGCTCACCAAGTCCGTAGAGTGGCTGGGTTACGAGACGGCTAAAGGCGGTCTGGAGCTGGCCAAACATGCCACGGTTGCTCTGGATGTTGCTACGGGCGTATTAAAGGCTGCGAAGGCAACAGAAGATGGAGTGTTGGAAGTCACGGAGGAGTTCATTCAGGCGCTTGGTAAACTTTTCAACATCACAAAGATCGAGCTCACGGCCGACTTGAATGCATTCGCTGGGGATTATAAGTTTGCTGCTGAAGTTAAAGGAGTAATTGTTGGAGAGCCATTTGACCTCAAACTCGATTTGGACATGAAGGATCACTCGTCGTTCATTCATGGGATCTATAAACAGTGAGTCTTCTTCCGCTGTGGCGGACTGAATGCTAACTTGAATCAGCGTTGTGCAGAAGGCACCAAAGAAGAAGTAGTTCCATTTCCACCTTCCTTACGGAAACTTTACGTCCACTACCAACCACGACCAAGCTTTTTATGATGTTTGTAATATGTTGTATGATTGGATTCGTTGCGATCGTGTACAAAAGCAATTACATTCTCGGTGTGCACAATTTGATCTGCGAGCTTCTGAGGGAGCACCTCTATATGGAGAAGCTATCTGGGGATAAAAGAGCAGAGGAGGGGGAAGTGATACAGAGGAAATGAGGTAGGATGATAAGTATGAACCACTAGTCGTTGTTCCCTAAATAGCCTTGGACGCCAGGCAAATGAAGGTTGTGGGAACTTCAAAGCGGATTTGGGGAGAGCTTAAAGTACCTTTGTCAGCGATAGCACTAGGGAGGTACCACAGGTGAAGAATAGTGTAAAGATCCTCAATTTGGCTAGAAGTCGGATTTGCGATTGCAGGTGAGTAGAGGTCGAGTGGTACTTATGTCGTAAAAATATTTGCTTGGTCCTACGAGAAACGAGAGAGATGGAAGCTTCTATCCTTTCAGGACAAGTAGAAGATGACATCCAACACCCTGACGGGGAGTTGGGCCAACATCGCTGAGGATGATTGTGATACTTCACACGGTCCAAAAACGTGACAAGCGTGACAGTGACAGTAATAATTTCCTTGGCGCTTGGACGACTATTTGGAAGCAGAAGTCGCATCAAAGAGCGAGCTGTACTGACCCTAGTGCACTCCTTGAGGCTGATTACGCCCACCATCTGGTGTCCCAATGTGTTTTGGACAGGACCTGCGCCAAGCGACTATTACCACGGGACTCAGAATCGCCTGTGTTGAAAGCTCCTCCCCACGACGATCACGCATCTTTGACTGTGCTTGCAGGCACCAGCTGAGCACGACATGAAGGGATTTTCTGCTCATTTCACCGGTAAATCTCCCTGTCGATGCAACCTGCCGCACCTGGGCATCTAGTTCCCGTAATGTCCAAACTTTTCCGACTTCTAGGATCAACCTACGGCACTACGATAGTGCCGAGTCTCGATGTGAATGATGAGCTTATCCCTCATCCAACTTCTCTCATATCCGCATCGCTGCATAGGCTTAGTGTAAACGGCCAAAATTGAAACACTGCGATAGCGAGGTGTACAGATAATCTCACAGCTCTAATGATATCGCAATGCTTTTCCTGAACCTGCCCCTAAGTTTTACCTGCCCCTATTACCTGCTCCTAAGTGGGGCAATTGTACGGTGTTAAAATCGCTGCTCATGCGACAGGTGCATAACTGTTAATTCATCCGATATGCTCAGGTTCTAGGTAACGGCATCGCAAGCCTACTACATAGAATTGTACACACACCAAATGGTCTTGTCTGCTGACTGACAATCCATTTCCTTGAAGTTCGCATAGCGATTTTCTTAGTTTGTGCACTCATCCGTCAAAAGAGTTGAATTAGCGTATAAATAGCAGCTCTGGGGAGTCAATTTACCTCTGCATTCGAGTCCAAGTCTCGGCATGACCTAAGAAAAGCGCTACGACTTCGTTCTCGATGACACTGCTACTGGTATAATCAACATAGACGCTGCTCCTGGCTATCCAGACACGCAATATGAAGTTCGATTGCTCAAGGCAAAGGACGGTGGTACAGATATTGATGGCAGCTTCGTCATGTTCACTGTTGCCAAAGACGTATGCCCCGACTTCTATTATTCATTTTCATCGTCATTCGCATTTTAATCGCATTTAATTAGCCGAAACCATATTACATGAAGCTCGATGATTACAAGAACCGTGTCAAAGGCGATGAGACAACCTACCAGAATGATTGGGACTCGTACGGAAAAAGGATGAGACTCACTTGCGACATGTGGGAGAACGAGGGGCTGCTCATGAACCAAGGTGATAATGTCAATACAGCAGCCGTTCCGACATCCCTGGTAGCCCGACTTCACAGATTTGGCACTACCACCAAGCCTCGTCTCCTGTTTCAAACAGATATCTGGCAGGATATTGCTCGTGAACAAGCTGCGTCCGCTCGCAGCAGCGGACGACTCTGGAAGTCTCACGTCCCATTAAGTCCCCCCCCCTCCAACTCTATATCTTCGTTAATACCCACTTTATTATCAAAGAGAAACTTCAAGACTCTACCAGAGATATCAATAAGACAGAGCTGAATACCTGGTTGACTCTTCAATTCTACAATAAGCAAGAGTTGGGATCCGTGAAGAAGAAGACGCCCAATCTTTGCTGTCTTTCGACTAACATGCTCGGGATGTACGACTCTTACATGGAAAAAGGGGACATCCAGCGTCTCGTGGATGCTCAAACAGCTGGCAAGAAAAACTTGAAGGATTGGATGCGAACATTCCTCACTCAGATGCAAGCGGAAGAGTTTCATGATGCCATGGTCAAGTCTACGAAATACGATACATCGACGAAGATTGCGCAGGTGTCGACAACTCTGACGGGAAAACGACCATCAGTAGCTCGAATCGACACAAGTGCTATTATGGGGGTATCCGCTAATGAAGTAAGTTAGCCCCACACGCATTTTTGGTGCTTCTGCTTATCGTTATTGGTACAGTGGGCAAGCGAATTCTGGCCTGGAGATGATGACCCAAGTAAAATGGCAGAGGCAAGTTATTCATCTTTGCGTGTAGTATGTACTTGACGGGCATCGGTTGAAGTGGCTTCATCGCTCATCCTATGGATTTGGCCCGATAAATGGTGCGAACTGGCCGTCTGCAGCAAATCTTGTGAGTGAAAATTGTGCCTTATTCTACTGACCTTGACAGCGCATTACCACACAGGTTTTCGACACTTATCAATCCAATGGACATATGACTCGGTATGTCTCCTCATTTGGATGTGGCAATATCAAACTGAATCAGACGTAGGGTTGAATGTTTGACTTCGAATGCCATTCGATCCATTCTCTCACTCTCTTCGAAAACGGGGTCGGGCACATTGACGACTACAATTGTCAATAAGGGCGATGACGAGATGCTGAATGCTCAAGGCCAGAAGGAGAAGTACACAATCCCTGACTGGGTGTCCGATAAGGCTCATTCTTATTCGTGGTTGTCCCCCGAATTGAGATATTCCGGTTCCTTTACAACGGTAATGGGTTTATTTCTGTGAAAAATAGGCAGCTGCTAATACGGCATACTAGGATACGAATAACTACCTGTTTTCAATATGATTTCACACTTTCAACTGCTATACTCCTCTTACTATTGAAGGTCAATTGGATCGTTGTGCATAGAAGGCATATTTCAAGACTAAATATGGGCACCTCATGGGGGATTCCAACAAAAGACCACGTATCAAGGCATGTCTCGGCGTCTCGAAGAATTCTCTGTGGACTCTCTTCGATGATTCCACTAGACTTAGCTCAACCCCCCAACACTTTACTACTCCATTCCAACTAGATGCATGGCTCTCCACTCACAGGAGAGATGCTGTCCTTCTTTTAGGGAATACCGAAATCATGAACCACAGGTTCATAGAAGGCCCCAAGCGATGAAACAAGAGATGCATCAGAACCGGACGACCCAACGACGGCCCCTTCTGATGATGAATTTGCTGTTGTCGGCGATATCACGCTGTTTGGTATTAAGAAACTTACAGCTACATTGAAGAGTTGGATCGGGCCGCCTCCTCCCGACATTGAAGTTGGAACGGACTCACCAATTTGCCAGCAAGCCAAGATCAACGACTTGCGGATTTTGGCATTCCCTCTGTGGGCCGCAGGAACACCACTGGAGAAAGCTCACCTCTCTGCAGTGATCTTGACGTATCAAACTACCCATTGTAAGTTCTAGTCATTGTCTACGCGTAGCTAAAAAAATTAAATATCAGTTATTAGCGAACCATTGAAGCTGATCGGGTGGTCCATCCCGGCAAACATTGTAATCGACGAGCAATTTGGAGAATTGAATAAATTCCTCCCTCAGAACTCGTTAACTATCCAAGTCACCGGGTCGATCGGACTTAATCAAGATTGGTCTTCACTCCCTTCCATCTCCAACTTTGTCTATCTCCAACTTTGTCTTGGAAGGCCTGACCTTTGTAAAGGATCCCATAACGGACACCTACAAGTCTATTCCATTGTACCATAGGGTCTCTCTCAGTCGTACAGGTATTCGTCTATCTGTGCTCTCTATGACAATCCCTGGCACGGCTGGGGAGACGGAGAGCGTTCCGAATTTCAAGATTCCGCTTATCGGGTTTGGGTCCACTAGTCCGTCCGCCTGTCCGTGAATCTCCGACTCAGATATTGGAATTCCGAAATATAAGTCGTTGAACTTGAATTATATCAGGAAGCCGCCCTTCATAGTACCGTTGGGTTGGCTGAGCTTTCCCTCGTACACCTCAGTAAAGACGGCGTAGTTATGGTGGTGGATAGCCTTGCAACCTAGAATATCACGCCTTTACCATGCAGAGGTCTCAATTAAGACTAATGACATACCATTGCACAGAAAATGTACGTAATGGACAACCAATAAACCAGCATCTGCAGTAAACAGGACCATAGCTCGCGAATGAGCCTCATAAAGCTGATAATTTATTCCTTGATGGGTTGATTGTATGTATCCATCATTGATGGAGTGGAGGACAGGAGGAAAGATATTTCGTGCAGACACTGGTAAAACACAGCTATTAGATACAATAGGCCATCAATGAAGTTTGCCTGTATGTAGCCCGTTGTGTGCCCCATGAGTACATAGTTCTTGCTCAACATCTTTGTCCTCACTACTCGACAACCATATCTCCTCGCAGTGAGCATTCCAGCATTGCAGGACTTCATTCTCTAACAGTGAACATGCTCGTGCTAGCGTTGCAACGACACTGGGTGGGAGAAAGTGTGGTGGGTGGTTTGGGTCCCATGTCGAGGGTTGGGTCAACAAGATTATATTTTTAAATGCGCGGGAGACTCTGACAAACCTAACAAGCTTCAGCAAATGGCCGCGTTGACAAGGCATCTTTGGGGAGGGGGCATTGTCGTCAGCGGTGCAAGTAGTCAGCCACCGCGAAGCGGAAACGCGGACTCCGACCCAACACGGACGGACGGTCGGCCCATCGGAACCCGGACACGGACAGTCGGAATCCCCAAATTCGGAACTTACGGTTTGGGGAATTGGATTTGGAGATCCCGTCGTCGAAGAATCCCCTGTTATTCGATTTTGAAATCAGCGAGTTTTCTGGTTCTGCTCAGCTGAACGCGATATTGAAAGGCGATATATGGGAGGATGCCCTCGGTTCGGGCTTTGTATGTCAAGTCCCGTCCTGTACGCCTCGCCAAACTCTAACACTTTCACTTTGACATAGCTTGAAACAGTAACATTCTCGACTTCATTCGATCTCTCAGCGCCATTGAGTTCCCTCCATCTCTCGCTCAGCACCATCCTCGACGCAGAGACTACTGTTGCGTTTCTCTCCGGTTTCTATACCGTCGGCGTGAGTTGACACTATCGGCTGAGATCAAGGATTTCAGCTGCAACGGAATCATTGACCTGTTCACAAAATCCTATGGAGAAGAAGTCACAGCTCCCGAAGACGAGGATTTCGTTGTCGGGTCGGCGTTAATCGCTTTCTCGAGCTCTGAAGGCCTGTCGATGACCGTTAGCGATGTCAAGTACGGTGATTATGCGTCGGCCAATGCGTCGCTTCAGTTCAGCTCTAGTGGCGTAGCTCTTAGTGCCGAGTTGGAGAACATATATTTCCGGAATACGGCTTCAAGCTAGTTGATGTCACTCTAAACGCGTCGTTCATGAAAATGGGAAGCTCTAAGGTCTCAAACGTAGAGCTCGATGTCACAGTCCAATTGGATAGGGTAGAAGATCTACCAAAGATTAAAGGAGTAGTTCACGTCTATAAACAATCAGAGAATACGTAATTGCAATGGACGGTTTACGGGGAATTCGAAGGATTCGGAAAGGCGACTAGGTTAGGGAGTTTGATATCGGTGCTGGATGGAACATTTGTGGGAGATCTTGGGTTAAATGATCTGGCTCTTGTGGTCACATTGAAAGCGAGTCATCCTTGAGCACGATGAACCCAATGAAGTTCCCCATTAAATGAGGTACATTTGCGCTCGTATATGCTGTCTAGATGGGGAACCTGACATTAGTACCAGGTGTACAGCTCTGTGCTGTTATCGATAAGATTGACAAGTCGACAAACTGCTTCGGCACTCCTCTCCTGGACTCATCTTAGCTGACGCATGATTCAGTTTTTCAGATGTTTACATGTATTTCAACAAGCTCATGGTCGCATGACTGTGAGATGAACTTTATTCTATCTACATACATTGTACCCCATGTATATTCCCTTATCCATTTGTAACCCCCACCCCAAGTTGTCGTTCCCTAGCCTTCAGCAGGCAAATCTAAATGTCTTGGGGCACGAACTCTGACACAATTCGTCTGGTTTTTCCCTTGATATTCAGTTCCCTACGGATGGAGTTATTCATCTGAGTCATGGAGTTACAACCGACCCAATGCAGCTGCAGGTCAGCACAAATCCGATTTGGTTGATGTTCAGTTGAGGTACCTTATACGATCCTCCCAAGGTCAAAGGGTACCGGCGCTCTGACGACGAGAAGAGGGATGTGGAGGGGTATTTTGAGTTGGGGTTTTCATACAATATACTTCATGTGATGGATAGTATATAGCATGTCCTGTCGCAAGTCAATGAATCAAGTTTTATTCTTTCTTATAGGCACCCACTTGGGAAATGATCAGCCGAGAAACACTTGACTGGCGATGGCAATAACGAGTCGAGGCTGCGGCACAGCCAAGTGAAATACTACTTCGGCTTATATTGGTCTTGAGATCTGTCCTGGTGTGAATGAACTCGATTTACCCCCCAGACTTAGTCATAGTGGCCTATTATCAAATACCATTCTTCAAGTTGGAGGATACATTGTACTATTTGGCTGACCGGGATTGTACGCCAGTGCTATTTTAAAGGTCGCGTATAGACACAAATACCACTTCGAAACCATTACTTCCATCGCTTCAGAAATAGCTCAGGTTCGGAGGCATGGAAACGGCACCTAATGAAAACTGCGTAAGGCCGTGACAGTTTTGGAATGCATGAAGTGCAATAGACACGTCGTGCCTCATTACGGGTATGGGCGGCACAAATTTATTAGTCATTATGAAATTCTTCCCCGAACATATACTACGTATAAGGCAGCAAATATGGGCAATACTAGTGGATGAGTTGGAGCACATTATTTCTTAGGCGCCATCTTGACAACCCTGGTCATTGTTAGAAACAAAAAATAATATTGAGGTATTATACTCACTCGGAGTAAATTCCATTGATGAATGATGATACATCCTTCAGGTCTAGGGTAAGATCCAGAGTGAATTGTTCTCCAAGAATTACTCCTTTAACCTCTGCCGAAAATGAGAAACTTCCCGCAAAGGCCGCCAGGTCCGTCGTTATCGCAATTCTGGTAATGTCGAACACGCTTTCGAGAGCTGTGAAGAAATCCTCTACGATGTTCAAAATTTCTGCTCCATCATTCTTTGCAGCTTCAAGCGCTGCATTGACTACGTCCAGCGCGGCTGATCCATCGTGCTTCACCGAGTCTAGTGTGGTCGTAGCAGCTCGATAAGCGAGCCATTCAGTGGACTTGACCAATGCATCGATAGCATCTCGGGCTGCTTGTAGTACCGCCGTCGAAGCTACTTTGAAGTCATCAAGGACCTTTTCTGCTGCTTTTACTGCGTCATCACCCTTAACACGTGCACCTTCCAATAGTTTCACTGCACCATCAACAATAGCCTGCGTCTCTTTATCAGCCCACTCAAGAGCTTTTTGGGCTTTAATGAGCAGATTATCACCGCCTGTTTTCACCTCATCAAGAGCTTTCTCTGCTGCATCAACAGCTCCCTTAGTTGTGAGGAAGTCTACACCCTCAAGCACTGCTTTGCATGCGTCTAAAGCCTTGTCGGCAAAGGCTTTAGAAGCCTCAACAGCACCCAGTGCAATATACAATCCAGGAATGGCAGCATATTTCCTAGAAAATGCTGAATGCATATAAGTAGAACGCGGCGAATTTTACTCGCCAGAACTCGTACCAAGGGGCGTGCTCATAATCATAAATAGTGCCATTGATGTCGTTGATCTGGTTCTGTAGACTATCCACCTTGGCTTTAGCATTATCAATGTCGCGCTCTGCATTTGCGAATGCTCGGTCGAGGGTCTCTTTCGCTTTCTCCAGCTCGTCCTCTTTCTCCTTTATCGCGTTATCCCAGTCATTCTTCGCTTTGGTAACATCAGCCTCAGCCGCTTGCATTTTAGCCGCTCTATCAGCATTCGCCTCCCTAACCTTGAGCTCTGCGTCTTGAACGGACTTGTCCCAGTCCTTGCGAGCTTGGTCAATGTTGCCCACGAGTTCATCCACCTGCGCATTGTAGTCGCTGATGACTTTTTCGGAACTATCACGAACTTCCTTCTCGTGAGCCTTCCAGCTCTTGTATGCCTCGTCCAATTTTTTCTGAGCATCATCAATATTCTTCTGCAGCTCGGCCTTAGCGTCTTCGACCTTCTGTTCAGCATCTTCAATAGCTTGCTCCGCTGCCTCTTTAGCTGCTTCTAATGTAGTATTGACCTGAGCGACAATATACTCAATAATATGCTGCTCCATCACGGCGTGAAGGATAAACTCGAGATTCTTCAGGTCTTGCAGATCGGCGGCTCTTTTCATTTGAGCATCAACAGTGAACGTAAGTAACGGGGTTAGGTGGAGAGTGAAGTCGAAATAGAATGTAGGGTTAGGGAGAACTTCAAGGTTTAGGAGCAACGCGATCTCGCTGCCAAAAATACTGATAGCGCCATCAACCGAGACGTGCTGTTTCGATGCTCCAACTTCAAGGTCGAATGTGGCGTCTCCACCTTTGCTTCCAGTGACTGAAAGTGGGCCGACAGTGAGATTGTGGATGGCACCTTTAGCGACGAGGGTATCCTGCGTAATCTGGGCGGATGCCTTAAACTCGGAGCTGAAGACTTTAATATCGGCATCGAAGGAGAATCCTGGAGGGTACAAGATGGTACCAATCATAACCCCAGTCGAAATGTACAGGGAGAGCTTCTCGAAGTCGATGAAATTAGGTGGTGTGGGGAGGTCGACATTGATTACATCCGACGTGAATTCAATAAGGTCCTGGATACCCAGATGCTCGAGTTGGCCCTTGATCAATTCCTCTGTGGGTAATAGAGTCAGTCTAAGTACCGTAATTAATAAGCTTTCACTCACGAGAGGGATCTTCGTTAATCTGAACGGCGACATCCCCTCTCACATCCCCAATTGAAAGCCCACCCGCGAATCCAAATGCCGAAGGAATTCCTGTTAGAGCAAACTGGGGGAGAATAATTCCGATCTCGAGAGCAAGGTTTGGCCCAATAGAGACACGAGGACTGATACCGAATGGATCGTTCCAATCGCCGATCATTTGTCCTGATGCGTAGACCTCTTCATTCTGGATACTCAGTGCAAGTTTGAAATCGAGAGGATCAGGCGATTTCGGGACAGGAACCTTGAGACCAGCATCAATCATTAACCGAATGGGCTTCGTATTAATTTGTAGCTCAATTGGATCCGTCTTGATGCCGCCACCAAATTGAATTATTCCTTCTGTGGGGAAATCAACGGTTAAGACGAATCCAGAAGCTTTTGACCATGCCGCGGACAGAATAAGGCCAGGGGCAGGGTGGCGCAGAATTTGATTAACCTGCTGGATCGTATCTATTACGGCACAAATTTGCACTCCTACGTTCAAAGTCAGCTCACTAAATTCGACAAATACGCGAAGTAGGCATCATACCTCGTTTAATCGGAAATTTGAGCGGGTTCATTGTGCTCATGGCAGGTTCGTCCTTCGATGCAACAATCAGCGCTAAGTCGCCCAATGCAATATCTCCAAGGAATGTTCCATTTATTTCTGGGAACAAAGCCCCTAATCTCGTCGACTTCCCTAGCCCCTCAAACTCTCCATACACTGTCCATTGCAACTTCTGGTCTTGTGGTCCCTTATAGACGTGAACCGTACCTCGAATCTTTGGCAACCCCTCAACGCCGTCCAACTGTACAACTACGTCAAGTTCCACACTTGAAGACTTTGAAGCCCCGTATTTGACAAATGACGCATTGACGGCGACATCAACGAGTTTGACACCAAACTCGGGGAAGTCAATGTCCTCCATCTCTGCCTTTAGCGATACGCCATTGGCACCAAAGTGAAGGGCGGCACTTGCAGTAACGTAGTCGCCATATTTGACGTCGCTGACCAAGACAGACAGACCATCTGTGCTGGATATGGTGATGGACGCCGCTCCAACAAAGAACTCTTCGTCTGTCGGCAAGAGGACTTCTTCACCAGCGAACTTGACATATAAATCTACGATGCTATCGCAGGTGAAATTTTCAATATCTGCCGACAAGGTAAAGGCACCGCCGACGGAGTAAGTGCCAATAAGCGTAGCAACAGTAGGCTGAGCGTCAAGCACAGCGCTAAGGGATAGATCGAGTGTCTTCAATGGGGACGAGATACCAAACGACGCAGAGAATGTCACGGTTTCAAGCTAGTTTGATGAGAATAATAATCAGATTTGGCACTATCAGCTGGGTGGCGACGTACGTCAAACCCAAGACCGAGGGCGTTTTCCCAGATATCGCCTTTCAACAATCCGTTGATCTCAGCAACTCCGCCAAACTCGCTGATCTCAAAATCGAATTCCAACGGCTTCTTCGACGCTGGGATCTCTAACCCAAGTTGACCTAGCAACGAGAATCCATACGAGGTCGTAGTTTCCCCACTTGAACCAAGAACTGCTGTAGACACGCCGAAAACACGGATGCCAATATGGCTGAGAGTAATCCCATCGCACAATCGAATAGATTGGTAGTCATTGGTTTTGCTATCCTTGACGAAGATAAGACCCTGGAGAACAAAGTTGGTGAGGGAAGGAAGGGATGACCAGCTTTGATTGAGGCCAAGAGACGCTGTGACTCGGAAAGTTAATGAGTTTGGTGGGATTTGGAGAACCTGGCTCAGAATATGGTTCATTGATCCGAATTGGTCATCAACTACTAATTCCGCTGAGATGGACCAGCCAACTGGTTTCATGGGCACACTTTGTACAGGATATCAGATAGGCGCAGCACAAGAACACATGGAATAACTTACAAATCGTAGTTCTGGTACGTGAATGTGACATTCGATAGATGTACCTTCACCAACGGCGTTCCCGCAACCCATGGAATGAACGCGAAAATGGGAACGCTTTCTATTTCAGCTTGCTGGCAGATCGGAACTTCGTCCCCAACCTCGATCTCTGCTGGCGGAGGGCCGTGCCAACTCTTCAGCGTCGCCTTCAGTTCACTTATCCCAAACAGGTCAATCTCGCCCTCAATTACAAACCCTTCTTCAGGAGGTTCGTCGGAGATTGGCGGCTCGTCCTCCGATGGTTGATCACCCTCAGGCGATCGTTTCGATCTTGATGGCTTTTCCATGAACTTTGGATTCCTAATCTCGGTATCCCCCATTCGAAAGATCGGATCTTGGTTATGTGCGGAGAGCCAGGCATCCCGATGCAAAGGGATTTTGAAGTAATCAGGAGTTGTTGAAGAGGTATCGACTGGTGCGGCTGTATCAAGTGTAATGTCGGACGCGGGCTCAATCGATCTTCGAATGCGTAAAGAACTTGAGGTGGTCGAGGTACTAGGGTCCGTATCGGCCTTCCGTTTCTTTGCTCTCAGGTACCCATACTTCTTTTCAAAGTAAGTCTTCCACGCTCGCCGATCCAGTTGTCCTTCAATCGTTAGCGGAGTATAGCAGTTGAATGTGTGAAATTGAGTCAAAAATGGATAATCGATCGGGGTCTAATAGAGGGTTAGCGAGCCCTGTTTCGATTCATTCTAGGAATTAATACCAACCGTCAACTTATTATGAGTTGCAGTGAAGCCACCCCAATACTGCAACTCTGGAGATAACCACGAGTACGAGTGATTTGAATCAGAGACCCAGGCTGGAATTGTTATCTTTTCGACACCTTTAGCGCCAAGTACATTGTAGTCGCCCTTGTTGACGAGCATCGTGTTAAGTTTTCCTTTTCCTTTATCCGCAAATACGGTGGTGATGCTCGCGACAATATTATCGATAGAACTTTCGGCTCTATACAATTGTTAGGTTCATCAGACCTTAAATCTAAATAGCGCCTCCTTACCGAGTCATGTTTCCATTAGCTTCGTATGTTCCAAAAACCTGTGAGAGGAACTATGAGAAAACGCATTAAAAGAACCCATTAACGCTCACCAAGTTCGCTTCAGATTGCCAACTGGCGCCAGTAATTGGGCCAAAGCTATAGGCGGAGCGATGAAGCCAGTTGTAGATGACAATAAGATACATTCTACAGAGTACATGGAAGAAATACTTACCTCGGCTGCAGATCCATCAGCCGTATCTTCTGGCCAAAACTTCTTGCCCCACTATTACGACGGAGATAAGCACATACTCGAACTTCAGATACAATCCAACCTACCACATTAGCCGACTGTCCCATGATTGAAAATGTGTCGATACGATCTTCTTTCGGCCGTGCACCCGTAAGTGCAGTAGTAGTCTGGCTGTGGAATGTCCCTTTGTACTTCCCGGTGTCGATCATCGCCTTGTTGAATTCTTCTGCCTGCGTCGTAGTAACCAAGGCACGCATCCAATCCTTCTCAACCTGCTTTCCGGTGGTTTGAGCAGTGATGAGCCGTTTGAGGTCAGTTTCCGTCATATAGGAAGCGTAGATCCCGAGTAGGTGTTGCGAGATGCAATGCAAGTCCTTCCTGGCGTCTAAATCCTTCTTCGTATAAAATGTAAGTTTCAGCCACGTATTCAACTCCGTCATGTTGACATCCTTGATGCACTTCTCGAGATCGTCCTTGGTGAGAAACTGTTCATTCGCCACGATGAAGACCTCGAGGGGAGGATTCATGGGAACATGAGACTTCCAGAGACGGCCGCTTCGAGAGGCAGATGACTGGTCGCGGGCGATAGATTGCCATATTTCGACTTGGATCTTGAGACGCTTTGTATCGCTGGAGTCTCCTCTGTTCTTCCGTGCAATGAGGGATGTGGGCACACTCCTAGTCGTGATCCCGCCCTGGCCGACAAGCCTACCGTCGTCATCCCATAAACTACAGTTGAGTTTGCCATCAGTTTCGTTCTTGGCCCAGTCAGCTTTGTACGTGTCCTCGTCACCGCCAACACGGAGCTTGTAATCATCGAGCTTCATGAAGAACCCGTATATCTGTTCAAAACGACATCAATCAAAAAAGAACTGAGGTGCAAGAAATCTGAGCGTACCGCCCCGGCGGGATAGAATTTCACGAAAGCGCCTGAAATGGAGGAACCACCTTCCTTTGCTGTATAGGTTTGTGCTTCATATTCTTTGACTGAGGAGCCAGGAGCAGCAGGAATCTTGACACGACCCGTAGGGGAGTCATCGAAGGTGAAGTCATAGATGATCGGCGATGAAGTAGACATGCCTCTAGGTGGAGTTTAAGGACGAGGAAAAATCCAAGCGACGAGGTTGAGATTATATAGAGAACCTGTTTGTTTGTCATGAAGAGTAGAGCGAGACAAGGGAGATAATCACTGACCGTACAAAAACGATGTTGAGCTGTCAAAAAAAATTACGATTTCAAGTGTTGTACGTCAAAAGAAAAATGGAGAGACACGCCTGTCGATTGATGTTAGCAGAAGGTACATCCCTATGTGCACGAGAACGGGATTATTATCAACAATACCTAAGAAAACGAACGGCGTGATTACCCAGAGAAAGACGCACCACAGGGACATTTCTCGGTGATAGGTCTTGACACGGCGATAGCAAAAGCAAGTGCCACAGTATCTGTGAGGATAGTCAGATGATATCAAACAAGTGTCACTGCATCCGAAAAGAAGCATCGGTGAAAAGAGTGTAAAAGGAGCTCAAAGATCCTTTGCTTTTTTGAAACCACAATTATGTGCCCCATAACCAGAAAAAATGAAAAGAAGGACGTCGCTAGATTGATAAGTTGTGTCAACTGACCTTCGATGCGAGCATCCGCCCTTCTGTGCAGTTACCCATCCATTTTATAACGGAAATATTGAACGCCGCAGCAGTGATGCAATGCTCAAATTCCGTCGGCATTAGTTCCACGTTGATTAAAGCGCCCTTAAACGCCCCAAATGTGTACTTGATAATGAAAGAAGCTGTGCCTTAACCACATCCGACCCACGGCGATACTTTCATCCAATTCATATCTCGACTCTAGGGCGCAATCGCTATCAGTTGATTACAGTCACTGACAGAATGTGAGAACTAGAGAAAAGATCTGCCAACGTCGCGGTCACATGGTAGCACATAGCGTATGCTCCTTCCTTGTCATTCGGTCCATACCGACTGATGAGCTCACAAAGCCAACCTCCATTCCTGACTCTGTATGGGGTTCACCAATTGTTCAAACTGCGCCTAATTCGGCCCCGAGGCTCTCAGCTCCGGGTAGAAACCCAGATGGATTTCTCCAACCCCATCAGGGTGACACAAACAAGACTTCTTGATAGGCGATGCACATCGAGCGGGATCGAATTGATGATAGTTAAACTTTGTGCGCGAATTATGAACGGTACAGAGCCATCTGTTGGTTTCAGGGCGTGATCGCGTGTTGCGTTGGGCATGACGAGGCAAATCGAAGGGGAGACAGGCGATGGATGCTTGAAGACAAGAGAAATCAGAATGGCGGGTTTACGTTGTATGTATGATTTCTACGTCCGGAGATAAACCTCACCATTGTCATTTCCCCCTAAAGATACTTGGGCATTATGTACTAGGATTACTCTTGGTGTTCTTGACGATTCCGGTGGAAACTATACGACGCAGCTGGTCTAATCAATCTAAGGTTCTGTCTGGTCACTTTCAAGATGATTTTGGAAGACTCCATTTGAGCGCATTTCCAGGCGATATACCACATTCACGCATTCGCATTTGAGTGATTACACCGGATTTAGTGGTGTAAGCTTAGGCACGCCAGAATACCATGTCGCAGCGAACCCAGGTTAACAATAACTCCACAACCAAGATTTGAAGGAACCATGACGTACCAGACACCCGACAGGCAACAAGTCTCAGTCCATTTATCCTTAAGTTTAGGCATAAGACCTTCACATCTGAGAGGCGTGGCGAGTAAATGAGATTCCGGCAATATGAGAGTTCGACGAGCGGTTGCGGTCGCTTGACTGATCTTGCGATCATAACAGAGACAAACAAGGGGTCACCTCACATGGTGAATTAGACTTCCCATATATACAGTACGTACAATGAATCATAACTTTGAACAGAGAACCGACGTGTAAACGCAAGAACGACTTGAGCAACGGAAGTACACGAATCGATGAGAGATGAGAGATGTCATGCATATGATATCAGCGACCAATATTAACAAGACACAGCAAAGCGGCTCAGAAAGAGTGGGACTAAATATGAGGGATGAACTCAGTCCACCTCACGTTCTGGTATGCCGAGTCGGGGAGAGCGCGGAGGGTGTAGAATGCGAGGAAAAGATTGATGATGCGAGCTGCGAAATAGACTAGGGGGCAAACATAGACAGTCAGGAGGTAGAATAAATAGGCCAGGACCGCGGTGAAATCTGAGGAAGAGTTAGAGGCCACGAACCCAAGGATAGCCAGGATTGCGAGAAGCAGAGGAACAGCAGTGATGACGAGGGACGATGCCCTCCACAGCAATTGTTCAGTGGCGGTCGGGAATTCGAAATTCCAGCCAACGAGGTGAATTCCTCCAAAGATGACCCCAATCGCTGATCCGTAAATCATTGCATAAAACTTCTCTTTGTCTTCATCGCTGGGGTCCGTTGCGTCGACGAAATTGTCTCCTCTGTCGTCACCGTCTCGCTCGACCATCATGTCCATCAAAGGGCCAAATACTGCTGAAAATGGCCCCACAATTCCTTTCTTCCATATCGTCACGATCACTCCGAGCAGTTGAACTGAATCTCTCCATCCCCGAAAGTACTCTTTCACGCTTTCCCACATCCCTCGGTGCCCCGCGTCCTCACTCTTCTTCTCTTCAGACTCCTCCGGCCCATCCACCCGCTTTCCTTCTTCATCAAAGTAGATCGGGTACTCGACATTCAACGGCTTGTCCCACCACAATCCATAAGTGATCACATTCAACGTCGCAAATGCAAGGGTGACCAACTCAATCTCGGTCAGGATAAGGCCTTGGGTATGTCGTGCGATACACTGTGCAACAAACCACGTCGTTTGAATGACAACAATGGCCTTTGCGAGTAAGTCGCCTTTCCCGTGATCCTTGATTTCTTTTTCTGGAATGCGTGGTATTTCGCATTGCCCCAGTGCATTCCATTCCCGTTTTCCACCACCTCCTACCCCCCAACGCTCTTGCAAGACAACATAAGTCGAGTCGCTTCGAACCCGCACTAGCCCCCCCATTTGGAGAAAGAACCCATGTGTCCTCGTCCAGCCATGATCTTCGCCATCAACCAGGTTAGCATCGACACCTCCGTCGATATCCACCACCCTCACCTTTCATCTTGTTTGCTACTCGCCCAGCTACGACCCTCTCCCTTATCGCCCACATGATCACAAACTCCGGAGCTAACAACGCGTACAGCGTCGTTCTAATCCTCATCCATTTGACCTGCATCCACGTAGCACCTTGATCCGGGATATTATGATGTATCGATATATAGGTGCACAAGAGAATCACCCCGATGCAACTGTACAAGATGTCGAAGAGCGTCCGAGTGCGGGTGGGATCACATTGCGATTGTGGGACTATCGATGCAGCAGCGACGACGCATATGGGACTTGGACTCGAGTTGGGATTGCCAGGAACTGAGATGGGTGTGGGAGAGGCGAGGGATCGCGCAAGCGCCGCGAGGAAGAGGCCTGCAAGGAACATGGGTGCGTCTGTCGCTTATCACCCTCTAATCATGCTTTCTTATACCTTGTGTTTGTCGTGTTTCCAGCACTGCAGTGTCATCGATTCCATCCTTGATCCGTCATGGGCACTATACCCGCTTTGTATCATCCCTTGACATCAATCTGCACCCTTAACCCACTTTTGGAGAGCGTCGTACTAATCTGGTACGAGCGTCTACTCGAGAACAGCCACACAAAGAATTGTGTCCCTAGGCCAGGCACACACGATGCGAATGCTGTCGAGTGAGCGGTACCGTCCAGCATTCTACGAGAGCTAGACTATACAGATTTAGTAAACAGATGCACATCCGCACACATGCTAACCCCATCCCATCCCTGCGTCGAAAGTTCACTCTTCATTTGTAGTACGCACGATATGTCGGTGTGACACGACGAAACAAAGCTCCAACAATATGCAGGCCTAGGACTCAATTCAAGTGACGGGAGTGTTGCACTACGATAGTGAGTCGCTACAACTTGAGATCCTAACAAAGGCAGATAATAGTTGCCACAATCCAACTATGCTCCTCGCACAGCCCACTATCCGAACGCGATTGATTCATTTGCTCAAGTAGCTCATGGCTAATGAGAGCACCCTGTTAGCCCACGTACTGCTGGACTTACCCAACAACTCCCCTCGGTTCAAGAAGATATCTGACAGTGGCACTGTGGTACTCAACCGCTCTTCACCGATTCTCTCATCGCCGTTAAGGTAGTTTACAAGCAGCCAGCTCCCACTACTACCCACAAAGGTTTGCTCCTCTGCTGTACTGTGTCTTATCTGGCTTGAAGCTGGGTGCACTGATCCTACGACTTACACAGACATCTTCGTTAATCGGGTGACTGCATACACCATTTTGAGGGATTCTGGCAACCAAAGAGTGTATGCTAGAAATGGGGGACTGAAGTGAATCAATAAGGGGACAATCTGGTGCGTATTCTTGTCTGTACGCATCTTCTATTTGCTGAAGATTTTCGTAGGGTTAGAGCTTGAGAGTTCGCTGTTCACCCAAACCCCGGATATATGTCACTTACCTTCATTCGGAGTCAGAGGCGCACTTGGAACTCGAACAATGGATTAATTGATGCAGTTGGGGTAAGTACTTTTGGTCTGGCTGCCAGCTGCACGGCCCAACCATTCAAGACGTCGAAACACGAGCAGTAACTCAACTTGCCATCAACTTCCACTCTTTGAGGATAACGTCTCCTGCATATTGGTCCTCTCTTATCGAGGGTACGCAGCATTACAGTCAGAATAAATAAATAGCACACCAGTGTCGATCGGTCTCTTAACCTTGCGATTTGCACCCAAAACCCATCATTTCCCATAGTTAAATCCACCCGTACTGACTGAAACTCAGACTGTGCGCCCTTTACGGAGTGCATAAGCTCGGAAAGATCTAGGATGGAATGGCGTCCGGGACGTCGGGCCTCCAAGGGCACAAGTTTGGAGTTGAGACACGGAGATGGTGAGCTGTCGGTGAGAGAACCACCTTGATGTAAAATGCAAGGGAATGCTTGCACATCCTCGCATCCTATCTAGTATCAAAAGGGCATGGGTTTCTGATCGTGAATGTGATCGAACGCAACAGTGTTTGAGTGCAAAGTAAAAGGGAAATGCGTAGATTAAAACTATTAGACAGAATGATATTTTCCGATGCGTATATAGGAGTGATTACAACCTAGTAAAGCAGTATGTTGAAATCTCAATGAAGGACATACTAATAGATTACGCTTAGATGTGAGGAAGGAGCTCAGTCCACTTCACATTTTGGTAGGCGGACTCGGGTAGTCCACGAAGAGTGAAAAATGCGAGGAAGAGATTGATGATGCGAGCAACAAAATAAAGTAGCGGGCAAACATAGACAGTGAAAAAGAAGAGCAACATTCCCAATATTGCTGCGAGATACGAGTCATATTCATCGGCTGCGGCAACGAGAGCAGCTGAGATCCCAAGGAGCAGAGGAGCAAGGGTGATGACGAGAGAAGAGGCCCTCCAAAGCAATTGTTCTGTGGTCGTCGGAAATTCAAAATTCCAACCAATGAGGTGAATCCCACCAAAAATGACCCCAATCACTGACCCATAAATTGTAGCATAGAACCGCTCGTCACCGTGGGGGTTCATTGCATTAATGAAATTGTCGCCTCTGCCATCATGGTCTCGTCCAACCATGATGTCCATTAGAGGGCCGAATACGGCCGTGAAAGGCCCTGCGATCCCTTTCTTCCAGATTGTCTTGATCGCTCCCCGTTGTCGAATGGAATCCTTCCATCCTAAAAAGTACCCCTTCATGCCCTCCCACATGGAACGGTACCACGAATCCTTATCCTTCTTCTCTACTGCCTTAGCTTCCTCAGGCCCATCCACCCGCTTTCCTTCCTCGTCGAAATAAATCGGGTACTCCACATTCAACGGCTTGTCCCACCACAACCAATATGTAATCATGTTCAAAGCCGCAAACGCCAATGTGACCAACTCGATTTCCGTGAGGACAAGATCTTGTGCGTGTCGTGCGATACATTGAGAGACAAACCAGGTTGTTTGGATGACGACGATAGCCTTTGCGAGCAAGTCCCCCTTTCCGCGGTCTTGGATCTCTTTCTCGGGGATGCGGGGAACCTTGAACCTTAAGTCGTGAAATGGACTACCTCCTTGCCACCCGTTGCTGTATAGGACATACTCCGTTGAGTCATTCTGAAGTTGCACCAATCCGCCCATTTGAAAAAAGAATCCGTGGGTTCTCGTCCACCCATGATCTACATTTGATATGGTCAGTAAGCATCAATCCCCTTCAGCCGTTAGAGATTGCTCACCTCTCATCTCGTACACCAACCACTTTGCTCTTATCCTCTCCCTTATTGCCCAAACGATGACAAACTCTGGAGTCAACAGCGCATACAATGCCGTCCTAATCCTCATCCACTTTACTCGTATCCACGAAGAGCCCCGATCCGGGAGGTTTTGATGAATAGAAATGTAAGTGCACAACATGATGACCCCGATGCAGCTGTACAAAATGTCGAATAGCGTTCGGGTTCGAGTGGGATCATATTGTGACTGGGGGACTATTGATGTAGCAGCAGCGACAACGCATATAGGACTCGGGCTTGAGTTGGGAGTTCCAGGAACTGAAATGGGAGCGGGAGAGGCGAGGGATCGTGCAAATGCGATGAGGAAGAGAGCTGCGAGGAACATAGGTGCATTTGTTCGCCGACTTGTTCGATGTCGCTTTTCTTATATCTACCCTTGTCCAATACAGCTTAAAAAGCTGCTCGATGTGGCCTGGTAGCTATGATACGCCTGTAAGTCAGTTTTTCACTCAGACATGCATAAAAATAGAATCCATAGGCGGTGCCCGTGTTTTGGGTGTTCGCTTATGGTTGTCATTGTGTTATGCCTGACTGAAGGGTTCCAGACTCCGTTTATCACTCTAATTTATGCTCAATTAATGAGAAATAAGCTTCTGTGCCCGATTTCGATCCATGAAATATGTCAGTCCACCATTCACGAAGTCTACACAACCATTGCGTACTGTCATAACAAACATGGGGCTGGTACTTCTCCAGGTTTGTGAGCCCCTTACGCGAAATACCTTGTTATTTACTCGTGCGACCGTATAGAAAAAATGGACAATGTGAAAAATCGAACCCAACCGCCAGTTTGGCGGTTGCTCGGTGCTAGGTGGTTTGTCTCTGGCACGTGATCCTAACAGGAGCAAGCAATAGGTTGCCACAAACGGATTCAAGTTCTCCCACCCTCCATTCACTGCATCAATGCAAGCCATTCTCCTTAAATTATTTAACACTATGTTGCTCTCCTGCCTGGCTGTTGACGCCTTGACAGTCACCGTATTCCAGTGACAGCCGTATTCCCGGTGCCTCGCGTCCAGCCGTCCGTGGTAAATATCGCCCCTGGTGAGTCTGTATTATGCATGCTAGAAGATAATTTTTTGACAACCTCATTACGACCCACTAGGCTTACATCCAGGTTTTAAATAGAAATTACGCGACCCAGGTGGTGGATGTGTGCCAGCAGTCACTATCCGCCGGGATACCCTCACTATCATATTCGCAACACAGCGCAGCCTCTTCGTGTTCAGTTTGTCCTTGAACCAACACCCTCATTTGAAGAAAGGATGCATGCATCCTTGCCCGTCCGCCATCTTTAAAACCCACTGGGTTAGTAACAATCCCTCTATCGCTATCTATGGCCCTCACCCTTCATTTTATTTGCTATTCTCTCAGCCACGATCCTCTCTTATTGCCTCCATGATCACGAGGTCGGAGCCAGCAGCACACAGGACGTCGCTCTACTCCTCATCCGCTTCACCTACATCCCATAGTGTCTTGATCCTGGCTATGGCAATATGTCAATACTGATATTAGGCACACAAGAGAATCACCCTAATATAACCGTACAACATATCAAACAGCATCCGAGTGCGGGTGGGATATATTGCGACTGGAGAACAACAGATACAGCAGTGGTTACAATGCATACGGAACTTGGATCAAGTTGGGGTTGTCAGGAACTGAGATGAGTGTGAGAGAAGCAAGAGATCGTACAGATGCTGTGAAGAAGAGGTCTACGAGAAACATGGGTGTGCCAGTCGTTTATTCCTTCCAATCCTACTTTCTTATGATTCGTGTTTGTCGTTTCACCAGCACTGCAATGTAATTAATTAATTTATGTCTGCTTTGTCTCGTCCCTCCACACTAATCAACATCCTTTGCCCACTTATGCAGAGCGTCGTTCTAATTTGGTATGAATGCCTACTTGAACTGTCACTAAAACAGTCACATGGAATCGTTCTTCTTGACCACTTAGGCCAGGCACACACGAGGCAAATGCTGTCAAGCGAGCAGTGCTGTCGGGTGTTCATGGCATGCCATGGCTTTGTATCAACAAGCAGCACTCCTCACTCAGCCTCTGGTTGTTTCCAGCCTAATATGATATGCCCAGGAACTAGGTTGGGTGGTCACCTGTTCTGGTGTGATTTTTGTCAGCGACGAGGGCGCTTGGCCCCAAAGACGATACATGAGGAGTAATAAATAAAAGAAAAGGAAAACATCAATTACTCGGCACACATCTCTACATGTTATCAGATGGGCCTACTACAAGGGATCACCCACACGGTGGTGCCCAGGTATCACCGGTGGCATGGTTGCGAAAACTCTCACTACCAGCCGGCGGGGGAGAAGAGAGGGATACAAGAATCCTAACGACGCTCACTCACCTCTTAGTAGCCTGTTCATTCAGGTTGCGCCGGAGTCTCTGAGACAAAGCTAGCTCGGCAGAGTAGACAAGGTCGAAACTGAGGAAAACCCCCAGAGCCAACCAAGCCCACTTATATATTCACCAGAGTCCGTGTGTACATGTTTACACTATTCCAAACTATTCTATGGGTATCTATCTATGACCTCATGATGACATCACCAGTGTCCGGTATCGCTAAGATCCCATTGGATAGAGATAAGCCGTGAGCCGAGATGATGGCTCCAAGACTAATGACGCCGCCGAGAATACCTCGATGCCCGAGACCTCCGAAGGTGGCTCAAAAGGTAATGTATCACGTGGTCAAGATGTAATCTAATCTAATCTGGATTAAGTAAGCAAGTCACGTGGTCCCTGGCGCTTATGAAAAGAAAAGAAAAGAAAAAGAAAAAGAAAAAGAAATAAATATTAAATAATCGGTGAATAAATAGGGAATAAGGATACGATTCCTGACAATTTTGAATAACTGCTGAGACGCGAACTGTGGGATATGGGCCAGGTAAATATTCCAGCTGCTTCACTTGATACGAAGTACGGTGCACACCAAGGTAGTAGTACGCACTGAATAACTTTTGTGTCTTTATTGCAGTTCACGACCAAGACACAGCTGCAAATCCCCTTGCGTACCCCAAGCTACTAGTTTGTTGAAACAACTGGACTAGTAAGCTGCCCGCCATTTTCAATGCAAGAGAGCATAGGCAATGAATGGGTGGGACACGAAAGGGAGCGGCAATGCGAATGGAGACAAGACCCACTATTGTCCTATCATTGCACTTAATCCTGATGCCATTCTTGACATTTAGGTGAAAACGAATAGCATGGTGAGTTTCAATCATCGGACATCACAATGCACCGTCTGATGCTTACCCTGGAGAAGAAAGAGGGCTGATCGAAATCGAATGGACATTCGAAGACCCAGCTGGCATCAGAATCGACTTTATTCGCCTAAGGTTGAATCCCGATATTTCATTCACACCAGAACGTGTAGGTGTCACAAGTAAATGACGATATCACAACTCAAAGGCAGTTAGTGGTTGACCTGCGGTCCTAACAAGATCGAATAACGGTTTGCCACCGCCACTCTCACAAGGGCCCTCCACGAGGCAGCCAAGATCGCGAAGGAGAAGCGTGGGTGTGAGTATTGCGTCACAAACTAGGGGTTCTGACACAGTGGCTTCTCAATCAGGATATCGATCGCCAATTCATGTTACGACGATGAATAATCGTCATCTTCAGCTAGTGTGCTTTCGGACTATCGGACTCATGTTTCTTTTAAGTAGTTACAACTTCTTTCGGTAACTACAATAGCATTCCTCCATTCAGCAATATACGCGCGTCCATAGCTTACGCGTCCATAGCTTACGCGTCCATAGCTTACGCGTTCTTATGACTCGAGTACAGCATTTCCTTTCTCAGCTACAACATAATATCACAGAACGTATAAATACCTCAATTCTCTAGCATAGAACTTTAGCTTGACCTCCTGTTTCATACCTTGTATTTCTCTCGTACTTCGCTGTGCGAATCCAATCTCGACTTACCTCATTAACGCCTTTGACGACGGATCGACTCAACATTCTGTTGGCCACAATCGTCCTCATCATCTTACTCGACTAAAAGACCAAGGATAATCATCACCTTAGACTTACACATCGACGCGTTAAGGTAACGTCGCCGTAACAATTCATCATTGATGATGGGGGGGGCTTTTTGTCATTTGCACAGGGGTTATCATCACTTGTGGCTGGAGGGTGGTCTATGCGGTGGCTATGACAGTTTTTATGGGGCTTGGGCTCGAGCTGTGGGAAATAGGCACGTTCGTGTTCATTTACCTGTTCGACTTGCATGTTTCTTATAGCTGCCATTCACCGCACAGAAGTGTAATTCTATTGATCTAGCCCTCGGCTTACTAGTGCATGAATTGAATTCCGAAACGCTAGAAAAATAACACGAGATATTCTAGAGCTATATACGGCTAGCATTGAACGTAAGGACCCGCTTATGCTGAGTGGCGACTCATGTGATACTACACTTGCAAATAACAAAAGACAGCTAGAAAACAATACAATCTAGTACGTGTGTATTGGTGACTCGGCGATCAGAAGCAGCAACACCAAGGATGCACCGATAGAACAAGACTAGATATGGGGAAGAAATTCTGTCCATTTCGCACTTTGGAAGGCATATTCGAGTAGAGCGCGGAGAGTATAGAATGCGAGGAAAAGGATGACAATGCGTGCAACGAAATAGATGGGAGGGAAAATGAAGAGAGTCAGATAGTAAACCGGAATTGCGGGGTATTCAGTGAGATCAGATTCATACTTGAAATCCAAGAAAATAAGGAAAGCTATGATCGCAAGGAATGGGGGGATGACAGTGAGGGTAAGGGAGGCACCTCTCCAGAGCCAGCGTTCTAGGTCTGTCGGAAACTGGAAATTCCAAGCGAAGAGGTGAATCCCACCAAAAACGACCCCAGTCATTGAACCAACGGCGAGGAGCTTGACCACGTCACTGTTGCTACCCACTGTCCGGATAAAATTCTTCTCTCTGTCTTTATCATTCCGATCAACCATCATGTCCATGAGTGGCCCGAATATGGTTAAGAACAGCGCTTTGACCACTTTGTTCCAGATGGTCTTAGCGATTCCGTGTTTTTGCCTAGAATCAATCCATTCCTTTACATACCCGCAAATACCTCGATACTTCATCCCCTCACCGCTTCCCTCCTCTGGTCCGTCTACGCGCTTTCCGTCTTCATCAAAATAGATAGGGTACTCGGCATTCAGTGGCTTTTCCCACCAAAATGCGTATGTAATCAAGTTTAACGTCGCAAACGCAAGAGTTACCAACTCGATGTCGGTAAGGCCAAGACCGTGAACACTCCGCTCGACGCACTGGGCAACAAACCACGTAGTTTGGATGATGACCATCGATTTGGCCACCACATCACCTTTTCCATGGTCGTCTATCTCTCTCTGCGGAATGCGCGGCATTTTGATGTTTCTGATTTCCGCGAGCCGATCACTTTCGTGTCGACTACCGTAGCGCAAAGTCTTGTAGGAGATCTTCCCGGTCGAGTCCTGCTGAAGTCTTACTAACCCTCCCATCTGGAAAAAGAAGGCATGGGCCCTCGTCCACCCACGAGCTTTGATGTGTGAGCACCAACATCACCCCCGTACTTGTCCATCTCACTCACCTTCCATTTCTTTGGCTATCCTCCCTGCCCTAATGCGCTCCCGTATTGCCCACATGGTGACAAACTCCAGAGCCATCAGTGCATAGAGGGTCGTTTTGATTTTCGACTATTTGATTTGGGCCCAGAAGGCGTCTTGGTCTGGGAGATTGTGGTGTATGGAGATATGGGTGCACAACAAGATCACCCCGATGCAGCTGTACAAAAGGTCGAAGTGGGTTCGAGTCCGAAGGCATTCAGCTTGATACTCGGGGACTACTGGCGGGGCAGTGGTAGCGCATATAGGACTTGGACCCGAGTCATAGGCTCCAGGGGATATTGGAGAAGCGAGGGATCGCGAAAATGCTGTGAGAAAGATACCCGCAAGGAGCATAGGTGCGCCTGGATTCTCTAGGTCCTCGGTTGATTACATTTTTATACATATCCCTGTCTGACCAACTGTGCAATTCGATCGACTTAACGCTGAAGCCAGCATTCTGGGTACAGTTCCATGATATACTTAAATCATCCATGAGAACAACACTGAGCAAAAATCGCCGAGTTTTCGGGATGCTATCAGAGTCATGAAACTTCTTCAAATACCACGACCATTTCTATTTCGCTTCAGGGAACATCTATCCCAACCCCATATGGGCATTAATCTTCCTTCATCTCCTACGCAAAGATGGTTACACAGCAAGCCGTCAACAATCCATATGTCAGCACGGCCTTCACCGAAAACTCATGCTCGGTGGTCATCCAATTGACTGAGAATGAGCCCGCTGGTTAGACTGCGCTCTTAGCTCCGTTGGTGCGTGGTACAGGGACTCATAATGTGCTATTGCACAAGGAATGATTAGAAAGCACAATAACGTCATTAATCAATGTTTCTATTTCTCACTGATTGCGGACAGGTATTGCATGCGCCATATGGACTTGAACGCACTATGTGGTTTTATCTCCATCCTCAGCAACATGGTGAATAGCATTGGCTTGCGTGCCATTCACTCGCTATGCAAACCATATATGTCGCACTCACTATATCATTTTTAATATGACAACTTCTGCTCTCGATTATCCTTTCCGCTGCTACATGCCATCAATCCAGTATGACGGCCATTCCTTTGGACATCAAACTTCATGCACCCTTTTCATGGAAAGCATGCATCGAAGCCAACATCGAGCAAACGGGGTACAGGGAGCGCTATAATACTGATCGAAGCTCCGTAGATAAGAGCAACTACGCTGCAGAAGTGCCTATTCCAATTCAATTTGGGCGTCAACTATCCCCTTATCCATACACGAGGTCGATCATGCATTGAACAGACAACATTCTGCACGTCAATGTGTCATTCTACAAATATCCGCAATATGCATTGACGCAATTAACTGAAGGTGAGACCGGAAAATGAGCTTTGCAGACGAGTTTGGTAATGTGCAGTACAGGGATTTGAGTACGTTTGTGATAGCTCACCAGAAGGCCAAAGATTTTTGCTTAAAGGAGAATCTACTTGAGCCCAGGAATACGGGTGAGCCATTACACACAATCCCTTTTTTTATTACTCATGTAGCAAGCTAACACTCTCCTTACTGGGACCCACGCCATCAATTCTCCTATTGAAGTAATAGACAGCGATAACACTGCGCAGGGACGTGATGGACAGCTCCTGATGGATCTTGATGGTAAACATTTCACTAGGCTTCAAGTTTCCGACGTACTTAGTCTGACGGCTTGATATCTCTAACAGAGAGATGAGGACCTTTGATCCACGAGGTGGAACCTGGTTATCCAGGCACCATTCAACGATGCTATGGAAGTAATAGATTGCGGGTAGCAACAGCTAGTGAATTTGAGAGCGGTTGAGGACAAAATAGAACATGAAGGATCTATATGGACGAAACTAGGTTTCCGGTGCACATACAGCCATAGTGACGACATTTACCGCAGAACTATTGTATCCTCACAAAATTGGCTTGTGAGACGAAATGAGCACTAAACGAATCAACAAGTGGGGAAACTAGCTTATGAAGGTTGGGTTAACGACAAAGCCGACGGGAAACAGAGCGGAGACCTCGCTGATCAGGCCTGACTAAATATGAGGAATAAATTCTGTCCACCTAACGTTTTGGTATGCGGATTCGGGGAGAGCACGGAGGGTGAAGAACGCGAGGAAGAGATTGACGATACGCGCAGCAAGATAGATGAGTGGGCAAACATAAAGAATTAGGCGATGTAGGAAAATGGCTGGGCGCTCTGTGAGTACTGAGTCAATCGTGTAGGCAAGGAATATGAGAGCAACTGAGATTGCAAGAAGCAGAGGAACAGCGGTGATGACGAGAGAAGAAGTCCTCCAAAGCCAGAGTTCGATAGTTGTAGGGAATTCAAAATTCCAGCCAATGAGATGAATCCCGCCAAAGATAACCCCAATCGCTGATCCGTAAACCGTAGCATGGAACCCTTCTTTGTCGTCCTCATCTGGGTCCATTGCATCAAGGAAATTCTCTCCTCTGTCTTCACTGTTCCGCTCAATCATCATGTCCATCAGAGGGCCGAACACGGCCGAAAAGGGTTCTGCGATCCCCTTCACGAAGACTGTCACAACCACTCCTCGATTCTCAATGGAATCCTTCCATTCCATAAAGTACTCCGTAACGCCCTCCCACATTCCTCGATACCACACTTCTTCGCTCTTCTTCTCTTCTGGCCCGTCCACCCGCTTTCCCTCCTCATTAAAGTATATCGGGTATTCGATGTTCAGCGGCTTGTGCCACCACAGCCCATAAGTGATCACATTCAACGTTGCGAAAGCAAGGGTGACCAACTCGATTTCGGTCAGGACAAGACCTTGGGTGTGTCGTGCAATGCATTGTGCAACGAACCATGTGGTCTGGATGACGACGATGGCCTTTGCGAGTAAGTCGCCTTTTCCATGGTCCCTGATCTCTTTCTCGGGGATGCGTGGTATCTTGACGTCTGATATGCCACTATAGTGCAAGACGTACTCGGTCGAGTCACTCTCAAGTTGCACCAAACCTCCCATTTGAACAAAGAAACCGTGCGTTCTTGTCCATCCATGATCTACAACCTGTGAGTATCAGCCCATCCAGTTTTTAGGTGCTGCTCACCTTTCATCTCCTCCGCTATCTTTCCTGCCATGATCCTTTCCCTTATCGCCCACATAATGACGAACTCTGGAGCAAGCAATGCATACAATGCCGTCCTAATTCGGGACCACTTAATCCCCATCCACGACGCTTCTCGATCCGGGAGGTTATGGTGAATAGAGATATAAGTACATAGAATGATGACCCCGATGCAGCTGTACAGAATGTCGAACAGCGTCCTGGTCCGGGTAGGATCACATTGCGACTGCGGTACAATCGAGGCAGCAGCGACGACAACGCATACGGGACTTGGGCTCGAGTTGGGGTTTCCAGGGATCGCAATGGATACGGGAGAGGCGAGGGCTCGCGCAAACGCTGCGATGAACAGACCGGCGAGGAACATCGGTGCGTTTGAGTTGTCTTCGTCTTCATTCGTCTCCGTCTTCTTTTATCTAACCCCCATCAATCACCACCGCGATCTAATCGATTCAGCGCTTGATTAGGTGGTCTGGCCGCACTGCCCTGTCACCCTTGTCAAGTCAATCATGTATGAAACCAAGTCGCCAGGTTTTCGGAATGCGACAAGCATCTTGATATTGCCAGGGATAGTCGCATTTTGCCATCAAGAGCGTCTATTCCAATTCAATTTGGGTACCAACCCTCTCCTTATCCATACACGAGGACGGTCATGTGAGGAACCATCAACATTCTCCACGTCAACCATACTGCATATCTATAATCAGCCTAGGACAATCAATTGAGAATAAGTCCAGGATGGGAGCTTGGTAGCCGAGTCTGGCAGTGTGCGGTACAGCAATCTTGAACGTGTCTCCAACTTTCATCGCCTTCTAGTTAATTGGAGGGCATTCCCTACCCGTTATTTTATCTTGAATCTGACCCGTTGAACGTCAAACGCCGTGACCAACACTTCAAAAATTGCACACCGATTGAATTTGGTAGAGGAAGCTCTCTCCAGGCGTCTTTAATACTGTGCTATTAAGAGATTAACGAATATAAGAACCCCCTTTTGTCAATATCTGCGCTTCGGTGGGTTGCATAACGATGCCCCGCCACGCCTAACCCCTATGGCAACAATTGTTGTCTATGAGGGACTATACCAGCAGTTGCTACGATCACCTGTGTGGGTCCATGCGCTGAGGATGATCCGTAACTTGGCTTAAATATCCAGCGTCTGGCCTGGTGGCCTTGATTATCCGTTCAGACCCCTTAGTCCGTCGTACGGGGTTGCTTCCTATACCACCAGGCAGGACAAAGGATAGAGTGCAGAGATTACTGGAGGTGCTACATATGAAACGTTGAATGAAAAATATCAGTTGGAGGAGGTCAAGACTAACCTGGAGTGTCGATGCAAATCCTGGCAATCCTTCCTCACGTTCTTGTTTTACTCCCTGGCACGTCTTCTTTACCCAGACTCCACCGCTATCCCAGCTCATAAGCGAGTTTTCTCTAGTGGTTCCCAGATTCACGATTCAGGCGGATACTGGATCGCACACGAATTGCTTGGTCGGGTCAATCTCTCCCTGACATGGAGAGAATACCTGAGCGTTGTGAGATGTCGCTCCACATCCACAATTGCGTGAGGATGAGCATGCCCTCTATAGTCCTTTATATCCTCACAATGAAGAAAACATCAAAAGCTACCAAATCTGTCAGCTCGGTCACAAGAAAGAATGGAAGAGATTAATTCCGACGAGTCAACACACTAAATGATACCCCCACTAAATCCAAATGGTGCAATGGTCGCCCCAAAGGTAGAACTCGTGAGCATTCGAGCTGAGATCTTTTCAGACATGGGTATGTTCGCATGTATAGACTATAGATCGTCGTGGGATGTTAGGAAGGTCAAGAGCGAGCTGAGAAGGCGATGACTTGCGAAAATAGCAAGAACAAACAACGCGGGCCTTGGCGCAACGCCTTCCTCGGGTTCTGCATTTATCGACGTCTTCAAGTACGTAACGATACTTTATCAGAAGAAAAGTGAAAGGACGTCGTGTCGGTGCCTACAAATCCAATGTGCGAAATTTTGACAAGATGAGGATTTGTAATGGAAGACATTGGAAGAGGATTGAGTAACATAAGAGGGTCGGTCAGGTATGTTCTATCGTCACTACTCGTCTTCTGTCTTTCGACCCCGCATATACATTAAAATTCTGTTAGAATAGGCAACGAATGAGCCAGAATGGGATGGCACAGCAAAACTCCAAGAAGCCGTTGAAAGATTTAGCTAATCAGGTGGGCACCTATGATTCAAGTGCTATGGATGCGATTACCTAATTACCCGAGTAGTTCAAGTCTTCTATCAGCGCCATTCTGCAATCCGCCATGTCTCCTATATCCCAGGTCCTCGTGTTGTGCATCTCGCCGCTACTTCCGGAGTAGGCGCGACACATGCGCCTATCGATCACGAACTCGTACAGCCTACAACCACGACCTACTGTTCGACATCTATGCACTTGATCTCCCCAATAACTTGCACAATACACCGCATATTATTGCAAAGTGAGAAGAGCGAGTGGTTTGAGAGTACGGCAGTGCTATATGGGGAAAGGCAGGAGTGTATGTAAAATGGCAGCCACAACATTCGAAAATGAACTATCATGTCGATACAAGACCCATGAATATCGATTGATGACTTATGAACCGAAGTAACGGAAAACAATGTTACGCAAACTGTATAAACGATCAACGCGAGGGACAAAATGAGCAACGTACCAACAGAGTGAAAGGCTAGATATGGGGAAGGAATTGCGACCACCTTACATTTCGATATGCAGAATCGGGAAGAGCACGGAGAGTGGAAACGGCAAGGAAGAGGTTGACGCCACGACCGGCGAGGTAGAAAAGAGGGCAAACGTAGAGAGTTAGGGAATAGAGCATGACCCCAAGATTGCCGCGACGTCTGATTCATATTCATGGAACAGAAAGATGAGAGTGGCTGAGACTGCGAGAAGGAGAGGAACAACGGTGATGACGAGAGAAGCCCTCCACAGCAGCAGCTCGGTGGTTGTCGGAAACTGAAAACCCCAGCCAATGAGGTGGATTGCACCAAAAATCACTCCGATTGCCGATCTATAAACGGTGGCGAGATACTAACTGCTGATGTGGGCGTCCATCGGATCAAAGAAATTATCTCTCCGGTTGTTGCCCTCCCGTTCAACCACCATGTCCATAAGGGGACCAAAAACCGCCGAAAATGGACCCACGATCACCTTCTCCAAGATCATCACAAAAGCCCCTCCAAGATCTAGACGAGAGCCTTTCCGGCTCCCAGCAACCCCCTCTCCCGATCGTAGTAGAAACCCTTTCACGGTGTTCCAGGCCTCTCTGTACCAAGCCTCCTCATTCTTCTCCTCCTCTAGTCCATCCACACGCTTTCCTTCCTCGTCAAAATAGATAGGATACTCGACGTTTAATGGTTTATCCCACCACAGCCCATACATAATCACGTTCAAAGTCGCGAACGCCAGAGTCACCAATTCGGTTTCGGTAAGAACAAGCAAGACCTTGAACATGGCGAGCAATGCACTGCGCTACAAACCATGTGGTTTGGATGACGACGATCGCTTTCGCAAGTATGTCACCCTTTCCAAGGTCATTGATCTCCTTCTCCGAAATGCGTGGTATCTGATATTCATCTAGCATCTTGAATTGTGTCCCACCAGAGCCATCAGGGACTCGCTGACGGTTGCGTAAGACCCTATACGTCGAGTCAGGCTGAACCTGCACCAACCCTCCCATCTGGATAAAGAATCCATGCGTCTTTGTCCACCCGTGGCCTTTGTATCCATGTCGGTGAGTACCAGTTCCATCTTAGATAGTCCTCGAGGGGACAAGCCTCACCTTTCATCTTTTCCACTATCCTCCCTGCCTTGATTCTTTCCCGTATCGCCCACATGATCACAAACTCAGGCGCCAGCAGCGCATATAACGTCGTCCTGACTTTTATCCATTTGACTTGCGCCCACGAGGCATTCCGATCTGGGATGTTGTGGTGTACTGAAATGTACGCACATAGAAAGACCACTCCGATGCAGCTGTACAGTATATTGAAGAGCGTCCTTGTTTGGGTGGGATCGCAGTACAGCTGGCGGCCTATAGTGGGAGTGACAATGGCAGCTATAGGGTTTGAAATAACGTTGGCGTTGCCAGCGGCTGTTGTGGATACGGGGGAGGCGAGGGATCGTGCAAATGCCGCAAGGAAAAGACCTGCGAGGAACATAGGTATGGTTAGGTTGTCTTCATCTCCTTTCAAATCTATTTATACCTTCTATTCGCCACTCGAACCGCACAGCACCCTTCTTGTATCATCCCTCGATCGTAGCACGACCCTTACCGTGGTGTCTATTTTTATCTGATAGGAGCATCAGCTGTCCGCTCGTATGAACAGACACGCAATAATTCACGACTTATGCTGAAAGCACATACAATTCGTTTAGGGGGAATACTCTCAACGCAGGAAGCAACCTCCGGCGACAACTAAGAAGATTGAATGGATAAAATCAAACTGAGCTATCCTCAGCACATAAGGATCGACTCTGCCCATGCTAACAACTATGGTACCTGCCCTGGTATGGCTTCTTCGTAGATGGCAGTTGCTACCCTTGCTACCAGGCATGGTCAAATTTATCATGAGACTGTCCCAACGGATATCTGAGGCGCATATATTGGGTGAGCTGAGGGAGTAGGAACTTAAATTTCACTGATTCGTCGACATTAAGGACAGCGGAGGGGGTCCTTTTTGCCAAGTCCAATCCAAGTACACATGATCAAGAGTTATGAGGATTAACCTACGACAAAACATGCGTCAGAATAGAATTGCTGAGGGTGCTCCAGGGTTGTGACATACGGCCACTACTGGCTGGGGATCACAAGAGGGAGAAGGGATATTGTGGCTCTTGAAGTCAAATGCTTCGGTATGTAAGTTTCAGCACAAAAAAAGATATAGCACTCCTATGCTGAACTTGTAAGATTGCCTCCCCGAGAAGTCGCAGCACAGAAATGGCCAAGTGTTGACTCCAAGACTCGTAGAAAGCTGGACAGCACAGCCTGCTCAGCAGCATTTACGCCCAGCCAAAGGCACAATTCCC
This sequence comes from Volvariella volvacea V23, assembly GCA_000349905.1. NCBI lineage: Eukaryota > Fungi > Basidiomycota > Agaricomycetes > Agaricales > Pluteaceae > Volvariella > Volvariella volvacea. The sequence continues at coordinate 51,495 of KB722741.1, read as the reverse complement.
TTTATGGCTGCTCCTGTGACAGTCGGATAGGCACCTGTGCCAAGTTGGGACAAATGCTCCCCAGAAGTCGGTAAAGGGCGCTTGCTGATGTGAAGCAAGGTTAAAAGGCGGTATGGTACCCTCGATTTATGACAGGAAAAATTGACGATATTGCGGTGTTATTAGACCGACAACCATGAGATATAAGAGAGCACGACTTGAGGGAGGTAAAGAACCAACACACCCATGTTCCTTGCTGGTCTCTTCATTGCTGCCGTCGCACGAGCCCTCGCTTCTCCCGCACCCGTCTCGGTTTCTGGAAACCCTGACTCGAGGCCAAGTCCCGTATACGCTGTCGTCGCTGCCACATCTATCGTCCCACAGTCGCAATGTGATCCCACCCGCATTCGCACGCTCTTCGACATCTTGTACAGCTGCATCGGGGTCATTTTGCTGTGCACCTATATCTCCGTTCACCATAACGTCCCAAGTCACTATGCCACGTGGATGCAGGTGAAGTGGATGAGGGTTCGAACTACCCTGCTTGCGCTATTAGCACCAGAGCTCATTATCATATGGGCGATCAGAGAGAGGACAAAAGCGGGGAGAATAGCAGATGAAATGAAAGGTGAGGGCAATAGACAGCGGTGGATGTGTTGATGCTAATCTGGCTGATGACGAAGATCATGGCTGGACGAGGACACACGGGTTCTTTCTCCAAATGGGAGGGCTACTGCAAGTTAGCCACTCGCGCTATGAGGTGGTTGGCGGACATGTGCATACTGGGGTATCTCCCTCGTACCGGCGATATGAGAGTGTACGCGGTATTAACATACCACGCATATCCGAGAAAGAGATCAAGGATCATGGAAAAGGTGACTTGCTTGCAAAGGCCATTGTCGTCATCCAGACCACGTGGTTCGTTGCACAATGTATCGCACGACACACCCAAGGCCTTGTCCTAACTGAAATCGAGCTAGTGACGCTCGCTTTCGCAACGTTGAACGTGATAACGTATGGGTTGTGGTGGGACAAACCATTGAACGTCGAATACCCGATCTACTTTGACGAAGAGGGAAAGAGGGTGGATGGGCCAGAGGAGAAGTGCGAGGAGGTGCGACATTCGGGAACCTGGAAGGAGGTGAAGGAGTCTTTTTCGAGATTTAGAAGATCAATTCAAGATCGGGGAGTGGTTGTGACAGTCTGGAAGAAATGGATCATAGAGCCATTTTCGGCTATGTTAGCCCCTCTGGTGGACACAATGGTCGAGCGGATTACTGCCCATAGAGAAGCAGATTTTTGGTTTGGAATAAATCCCTTCCGTGGTGGTCAAGAAATGTCATATGCCACAGTTTATGGATCTGCGATTGGTGTCGTTTTTGGCGGAATTCACCTTATTGGATGGAGTTTCCAATTCCCGACGGCCACCGAACTCTGGCTTTGGAGGGCCTCTTCTCTCGTCATCACCGCTGTTCCTTTACTTCTCTCAATCACAACCGCTCTCCTTTTCATAAACGAAAAATATGACTCGGATCTCGCAGGATTCCTGGGACAGTTAATCTACTTGCTCACTATCTATGTTTGCCCCCCGCTCTATCTCACCGCTCGCATCATCAACTTCTTCCTCGCATTCTATACCCTCCGTGCTCTTCCCGACTCTGCATACCAGAACGTTAGGTGGACTGAGTTTATTCCTCATATTTAGTCGTACCAAATTTGTGCATCCTTCACTCTGTTTCTCGTCAACGTCGGTCGCTGATACGATATACATATGCCGGGTTTCCCCTCCTGACAATTCAGCGTTGGTTATGGGGAGGCTGTTTGGTCATCTTGCTGAAATGATGACCAAAGACGGAGATGGAAATAGAAGGACAAATGTTCACCCGTTCTATGCGTCCAAGCTTGATGAATATCAGCGCGACCTGTTGCAAATCTATGCGCCAGCGATAGGCGTTATATTCTGTGGAATTCACCTTCTTGGATGGAACTTCCAATTACCTAGCGACATCCGAGTGTTCCTCTGGAGAGCCTCATCACTTTTGTCCCTCTCTCTATGACGACCTCTCTCATCCTTCGATTGCCATCAGATAAGCCCGAGTCACCAATGCCTCATAAACGAGCACAAAAAACAGGCAACTCAGCTCTCCAATGAGTCTGCCACAGCATGTCCACAATAATACTCTACCCAACCTTATTCGTTGGTACACCTTTCTACTTTGCTGGTCGTATCTTAATCCTCTTTCTTGCTTTCATTGAGCTTCACGACTTGACGTCAGAATCGGCGTATCAAAACGTCAAATGGACGGAGTTTATCCCCATACATCATTTCCCCTTATTACTTGGCTTCCTCGCATAGCGACTGTATATTATTAAATCTTATCGTTATTTGCTTAAGCCATGTAGCTTCGATGCTTCTTCTCTCCGTGTCATGTGTTCACTTGCCTTATCGTCCTTCTTGTCAATCCTGACTCACAAATGCCTAAGTCGTACCCCATGTCGTTGATTGATCTGCCTATGGCGAGTGAGTGCCAAGAAATGCAAGATCTCCAGGCTAAGGCTTAAGCCCAAGAACAGCTTTAAACCTAAACAACATCTATTGGGCACTTTTTCACTCAATGATCAATTACACGGTGTGCCATTCGGAATTAGCCGCTCGTTGTTTGCCCGTGTTGGAATCAGAGCGCTTTGCCTTCAACTCGCCCACTGCGCTCCGCACACGTCTCGACTTGGGCATTGTCATGCCATTAGCTCCCTAGGGTGGGTCGTCTCCCTCGACTGACCATCCCGAACTGGCCGTATTCAGTTCTCTCACCAAGTCGCATGCTACTGGAATTGAAGTGCGTGATATGGAATCAGCATCGGGGGAAGAAGTCAATAGGCCTAGGATGGAGCGGCTGCCAGGTACGTATGTCTGATTAGCTCGATATTAGAGTCCTTGGTTACGCCACTTGTTGCTTAGATAGCGAGATCAGGCGTATCGGCTTCTCTTATGGCCATCTTCCCTCGTCCAACAAGATCTCTAGGCGACTTATGAGGATCCAATCCGAGCGCGTATATGTCCGTACATGTGATTTATATTGTTAGGAGCAGTGCCAGTATGGGGATAATATGGCGGAACTAGGGAGTTGATGAAGATGAATTGCGTAGAGTGCGGAGGTTAGTTCCAGTCTTCAGGACACCCCTCATCGTAACGTGACCCGTCCCTTTGGACTCCCCAGCCTTAAGCTTGCAATCTGAAGCGCACATATTGGTAGCTTTAAAATTTAGACGTCATATCAAAGGGATAATAAATTGAACACCGGTCCTGCAGGCAATTTGGTGTGTGTCATTACCCTGACGATTAGTTTTCATTCTAAAGGTGCTGAATTCACACCTATTCCAGCAATCAACCGGTAGCTCTTTACTTCCGATGATGCCTTATCCCACCACGGAGCCTGCATTCTTTATGCGGCTCATGTGGAACTGAAAACGACGTGTTTGCAAATCATTGTCCCGAGCGCCTATGCCTGTGAGCGACTCATGTGCGTTACATTATTGGTTCGCTTTACACCAACCAATTTTTTCTATCATTAGTCTCAGTTGCGAGGTATGACCGGTTGTCTAAAATTGCGATCCTTCTACCCGTTTCCATCGGTTTATCTCAACTACGTCCGCCCAACATGCTTACTACCATACCATTTCCATATACCAGACATATACCTTTGGCCTGGGCATTATGCGGATTCGTGTTCACTCTGGAATACCCCGCGTATCAACCAATCAGAACCTTTGGCATTAATCCAATGAAACCACTTCGTTGAGTATAGGGTTTTTATCAATCTACCTCGATGATCTCGGCTCCCTGTATTCTGATCTGCACCATTGATTCTCTTGGAGCACTCAAATTCAATATTTGGGATGTTTGTTTCTGTGCCGTCGGTAGTATTTCATTAAATCACCGATCAAGAATCGAATGTACCGTTTACCTCATTGGAGTGGCTGGGGAAGTCTCGGGGTTTCACAAGAAATTGAGAACGTCGGTGGTAGACTACGTGCGGTTCAAAGGGCATGATGGGTTCCAAAAGGTGTCAATGGTAGAGGTTGAGTTAACGAAACGAAATGCATTTCGGATGGTGTGGGTCAAATAACAAACGGAAGAAGATGTTCTGGGTACCCATGTGACTTGCGGAGGCATTGCTATGCTCTAATTCTCCCACCAGCCGTGGCCTAGATTGCGGGCCCCGAGCGGTGAATGGCAAATGCCGCAAAGAAGATACGGTTTATCTTGTCACTAAGTCCACTTATTCCACTAGAGGATTGCGAGGATCAAGTTCGAGTTCCAGCGTTGCACCGAGCTGCAGTGTTGACGCGTTTTCCTCCTGAATCGGAATAGAAGGGCGTTTAAACGTTCGCATACAAGGTTAGTCGATATACTTTGCCATGCACTGCTATGTTTACTTTCTCTTTATACTTGCAGGGCAAGGGATTATGGTTTCGGCATGTGTGTTCATGCCGTTAACCTTATCATTATTGTCCTGCTAGTCAGCAGGTCTCCAAGTTCCAGGACTACGGCGCTGATCAAATGTCTCAAGGCCCATAAGGGCATATTTTTCTTCGGGTCGCCATTTCCCGGAGAAGCTTTGCACTTGATGAACTAGTTACGACATCAATCACCTTCACAAATGTCTAGACCACCTGGCATTATCATTGCGTCAGGATTTAGCACAGCCGGGAGCATCATTTAGCTCAGCAAGGAGCTTTCAATGCTCCGTGATGAACCTTCTTCTGTGCTAGGAAAAACTTACTAGGGTTCTCCGTGTAAGTATCGCAGAATGCAGCTGTCAGGAGCACCCGCGTAATCTAATCTAACGTCCAACGCTCTTCATTAGACAACAACCACCACGTGTTTTACGAAGAATGCTGGCAATTACGACTCCATTCTGTTTTGCGATAGCACATACACCAGGAATGTACCATTCTCCGCCATTTACTGACAGGTAGGACTTCCTATTGACTCCTTTTTTTTGGCCGTGCTCATTGGTTATCCGTCATCTTACACTTGAAACTAGAATTTGGTTAACAAGTCACTACGGGCACATTGCACCGGTGTCGCCTTCTCTCCGCCTAATTCTCTGCTAAAACAAAAAGGAAAGAAAGAAAAAAAATGAATTATTCCATCCCATATATAAATCACGACCTCATTGCTGGGTATCTCCTTGTCTCTGAATTTCAGATCAAGACATGTCTACTTCTCCAGTCATCTACGAGTTCACCTTCAATGACTCCTCCACGGGTCGTGCCAAGGTTACTGCCGCACCCAGCTCTTCGATCAAAGAGTACGAAGCGCAGACTTACACGGCAAAGCGAGGCGCCACCTCCGTTTCTGGGACATTCATCAAGTTCTATCCTGCCGGAAGCGTACGTCCACAATTACCTCTTACGAATAGACTCGCGTTTCATCTTCACTAACATCCCCTACAATAGACCTATGGATTCTTCATGAAGCTTGACGATTACAAGCTTCGTGTTGGCGGCAACGAGAATACCTACAAGGCCGATTGGGACAGGATCGACCTGGAAGGCAAGCTCAGCTGCGACATTTGGGACGACGACGGCAGGCTTGTCGGCCAGGGTGGGATCGTCACCAGGGGCGTTCCCTCATCCCTCATCGCACGAAAGAGTAGGGTCGACACCACAGACTCCAGACGTCTTGCTATCCAAGTTGAAATCTGGCAATCGATCGCTCGCGACCAGTCTTCTGTCTCGCGAAGTGGTCGCCTCTGGAAGTCGCGCACCCCAATTAGCCCTCTACTTGAGCTTTTCGTTGTTGCTAATGAACAGTTCCTCACCAGGGACGAGCTCAAGGCGAGCATCAAGGACGTCAGCGCGACGGAATTTAATACTTGGTTAAAGATCACATTCCTCACGAAGAAGGAGTTGAGTGCCAGGACGGACCTCCGTTGCATCTCGCAGCATTTACTTGGCATCTATGCTTCCTATATGACGGAAAACGACCTTAAACGACTCATTACCGCGCAAACTACTGGCAGGCAGGTCCAGAAGGATGGGATGCGAGCGTTCCCTACTACTGCCCAAGCTGAAGAGTTTCACAAAGCGATGGTAGATAGCGGAAAATATAAAGGCAAGTTCCATGAGCAGACGGTGACGGCCCTTACGGGTGCACGTCCGAAAGAGGACCGTGTCGATGCATCCGCGATCATGGGTCAGTCTGCGAACGTAGTGAGTTTTGAACTTTTTCCTGGTGTTTTATGGTGGGCTTATTTGTTGCATCTTAGTGGGGAAAGAAATTCTGGCCAGGAGATACGGCTGAAGGGACAGCAGCAGAGGTGAAAATCCCCTTTGCCATGTTTGATTTGTCGCATCTAACCATTTTCTTTAAGTGGCTTCACCGGTCCGCATATAGTTTTGGTCCGATGACCAGTGCTAGTTGGCAATCTGAAGCGAACTTGGTGAGTGCCATCAGTTTCTTTCTTCTTCTTCTCCTTATGTCTTTATTCCATAGATTTTTGGCACGTATGAAGCCAACGGAAATATGACACGGTAAGAAGGCCCCACTTGAATACGTGTCGCAACGATATTGAACGTAAAATAGAGCAGAAAGTTCGATTGATACCATTGTCGCAAGTATTGCTTCCATATTCGAAGACACAGGCAAGGGCAAGCTCAACACCAAGATCGTCAACAAGGGCGACTATAGCGTACTTGGTGCCAAAGGCCTGGAAAAATTGACGATCCCAGCCTGGGTTTCCGACTCAGGTCATTCGTACTCGTGGTTGTCCCCGGAGTTGAAGTACTGGGGAGGCTTCACAGCGACTCACAATAAGCTAGCGGTTAGTACTATTCTGCGAGAAAGCTAATTGGAATAACTGATAGTGTATAGACGCCAATCAATTATCCGTTCTCGACTCAATTCCACACATTCAATTGTTACACTCCCCTATCAATCGAGGGTCAACTGGATCGACGAGCTTGGAAGACCTACTTTGAGAAGAAGTATGGTTACCTTAGAGCACAGAAGCGAAAGGCCGATACGGATTCTGATGGGTCGGGCCCCTCCCGTGCTCCAAGGTCAATTGTTGCTGACATACTCCCTGACCCAATCAACCCAACTATCAATGTTCCTACCCCACTTGTCGCTCTCCCATCTCTCCCGTCTCTTCCATCTCTTTCAGAATTACTCCCAGATTACATGAAGAATTCCTTGAACCTAGAGGCATGGCTCGCTGCACTCAATGAATCCCCAATTCTTCGCATCGCAGATACTGTGGTCCGGAACCCTGTATTTTCGGATACGCCAACAAGGCCACGGCGATCGCCTGCAGATGACCCTCCCTTGGGTGGGTTTGCGATCAGCGGCGAAATCGACCTTTTTGGAATAAGTGGGTTGAAAGCGACGTTCAAGAGTTGGCATGGACCTCCTCCGGCAGACATCGAGATTGGGGCCGAGCTCCCAATTTGCCAGCAAGCCGAAATTGATAATATAGCCATCCTTACGTTCCTTCCTTGGGTCGTGGGGACACCATTGGAGAAAGCTCATCTATCGAAGGTGAATTTCACGTACCAGAACTATGGGTTGTAAGTGACTTGTTTCAACACCATCCCGCCCGTCTCTGATAATTCTGTATCAAGTGTATCCATGAAGCCGATTGGCTGGTCCGTCTCAGCAGAATTAGTTGTTGACGAACAGTTTGGGTCGATGAATCAAATCCTTAGTCAAGTCCTTCAAATTCCACCCAACTCATTAACATTCCACGTTACTGCATCGCTCGGTCTCAACCAGAGCTGGTCTTCTCTTCCTTCTCTTGCCAGTTTCGTCCTTCAGGGACTCATCTATGTTAAGGATACCACGAACGATACCTATCAAGCCATTCGATTATGCGATGGAATTACACTCAGCCACATTGGCGTCCGTGTTTTTGGTGTTTCTACAGCAGTTCTTGGTTCAAGTGGAAAATCAACTACTTCATATGGGTTCTCGCTGCTTGGCGAGCTGTGGTTAGACATCCCAGCATCAACAACACCATTGGAATTCGATTTCGAAATTAGCGAATTCGGTGGAACTGCAGAGATCAACGCATTGCTCAAGGGTGATATTTGGAAGAACGCCCTCGGTCTTGGATTTAATGTGAGTTGTCCATTAGACCTATGATATTAGCCTCACGTATCCTATTTTAATCCAAAATCAGCTGGAAACCGTAACCTTCTCTTCGTCTTTCATTATTTCATCTCCATTGAAGACTCTCGACCTAGCAATCAGTGCTGTCCTTGACGCCCAACCCACCGTTGCTACACTGATCGGTACATACTCCGTCGGAGGTGCCTTCACCGTGTCGGCGGATATTGAAAACTTTACCTATGATGGTATCCTGGACTTGTACGCCAAGTTCTCAGGCGGTGAAGAAGTTGTCTTGCCTACAAATGAGGAGTTTTCTATCGGAGCAGCATCCATAACCCTATCCAGTACCGACGGCCTATCAGTCATGGTCAGTAATATCAAGTACGGCGACTACGTTGCTGCCAATGCGGCTCTTCACTTTGGTTCAAACGGCATAGTTCTTAAGGGAGAACTCGAGAATATCGACATCCCCGAGTTTGGCGTCAAACTTGTCGATGTCGCAATCAACGCATCCTTCGTCAAATACGGAGCTTCGAAATCTTCGAGTGTCGAGCTCGATGTCGTAGTGGAATTGACTGCCGCTGAAGGTTTCCCAAAGATCCGAGGCACGGTTCATGTCTACAAGGAACCACAAGACCAAAAGCTGCAATGGACAGTGTACGGAGAATTCGAAGGGCTTGGCAAGTCGACGAGGCTGGGCAATTTATTCTCTGAATTGAACGGGACATTCCTTGGAGACGTTGCTTTGGATGATCTGGCACTTGTGGTCGCATCAAAGGACGAACCAGCACTGAGTACGATGAATCCACGGAAATTCCCAATCAAGAGAGGTATGAGTTAGGCCAAATGTTACTCAAACTCGACGAACTGACATGGGAATAGGGTTGCAAATATGTGCCATAATAGATACCATCGAACAAATTAATCAAATTCTTCGCCATCCTGCTCCTGGCCTCATTCTATCCGTTACGTTGTCGGATACGTCTGGCTTCGTCTTGGACATCGACTTCCCTACTGCGGGAATTATCCACCTCGGTTCTGGCATCCAGACCGATCCAATCGAGCTACAAATCAATACGAAACCCCTTCGTTTGATGATCGATGCTGGCCTCAAGATTCCTGTCCCAAAATCGCCTGACCCTCTTGATTTCAAACTTGCACTAGCTATCCAGAATGAAGAGGTCTACGCATCAGGACAAATGATTGGCAGTTGGAACAATCCATTTGATATCAGTCCCCGAGTCTCTATTGGCCCGAACCTTGCTCTGGAGATCGGAATTATTCTCCCCCAGTTCGCTGTAACGGGTATCCCCTCGGCGTTTGGGTTTGCAGGTGGCCTTTCAATTGGAGATATTAGAGGAGATGTCGCCGTCCAGATCAACGAAGATCCCTCCCGTGAGTCACAGTGTATTCTCTATGATATTCTAACACCAATAAATCTATCTAGAGGAACTCATCAGCGGCAAACTCGAGCACCTGGGCATCCAAGACCTCGTGAAATTCACATCGGATGTCATCAATTTCGACCTTCCAATGCTACCCAACTTTATCGAGTTGGAGAAGCTTTCTCTATATATATCAACAGGCGTTATGATT
>KB722741.1:22885-41704 GCA_000349905.1 Volvariella volvacea V23 | reverse complement strand
GGTACAATTTTATACCCGCCTGGATTCTCTTTCGAAGCCGACATCAAGGTCTTTAACTCCGAGTTCAAGGCATCCGCCCAGATTGTGCAAGACACACTCACTATCAAGGCTTCTATTCACAACCTCAAAGTTGGTCCACTTTCCGTCACCGGCAGCAAAGGCGGGGATGCAAAGTTTGACCTCACGGTAGGACCATCAAAGCAACACGTTTTGGTTGACGGTGCCATTAATATCCTGGGAAGCGAAATTGCGTTGCTCCTCAACCTTGACATTCTCCCCATCCCCAAATTCTATTTCGACCTTTCCCTCCATTTAACGCCACTGCTTACATTCTCCGTCAACGCTCAAATGAAGGGAGCTGCAGATATCCACGATTTGTCGAAGCTCGAGTTCGTCTTGCACGCTGTTATGGAGCAACACATCATCGAATACGTCGTCAAACGTGTCAATGACTCCTTGGAAGCGGCTAAAGAGGCAGCCGAGGAATCGATCGAAGCTGCTGAAATAAAGGTCGATAGGGCAAAAGCAGAAATGAAGAAGGCCATCTTTGACGCACAGCAGAAGGTGGATGAAGCCTACGCGAGCTGGAAGGCTCACGAGAAGGAAGTGCGAGAAAACTCGGAGAAAGTGATAAATGACTACAACACCGAGCTGGCTGAGCTTGAGGGCAAGGTCAAGCAAGCACGCATCGATTGGCAGCTGTCTGCTGCAGACGCGGAGCGGAAACTCAGGGAAGTACAAGCAGATGCAGCAGTCAAGATGGCGAAGGCTGATGCTGACGTCATCAAAGCGAGGAGCGACTGGGATGCTGAAATAGACAGAGCAGAGGCGGTACTGGAGGACGCGAAGAAGGACCTTCATCGAAAGTTTGGCAGTGCGGAGCACGACATCGATGCTGCCAAGGCGAAGGTTGATAGTCTTCAGAACCAGATTGACGACATCCAACACAGCATCGACAAAATCAACGATGCTCCTCCTAGCCAGTTCATGTGGGTGCTCATATGGGCAGCGTTCTGAATGCGTATGCTCATCTTTCTCCAGGAAAAGGGCCCTTCTACCTGGTCTATATGCCGCGCTGGGCGCAATTGAGGCGGCCAAGTACATTGCTGACAAAATTTTAGATATAGCCAAGGGGGTTGTTCAAGCCACAGACTTTGTCACGACTCAAGGTGTTGTCACCGCAGCAGAGAAAGCTCTCGAGGCAGTGAAAACAGGTGGTGATGGCCTCCTTATCGCCGCCCGGGAAACGGTCGAGGAGGTGTATAAGGCAACAGAAGCGTCTATAAAGGCTGCTGAGGATGTAGTAGAAGCTGCCGACACTGTGGGGCAGGAAACGCTCAAGGTGGCACAAAGGGCGCTCGACGACTTCAGAGAGGGTTCAGTGGAAGCGCTGAAGGCAGCCCGTGATGCTGTGGATGAGTTAGTCAACTCTGCTGAGTGGCTTGCTTACCAGGCGGCGAAGGGTGTATTAAATGAGACGAAGCACACCGGAGAATGGGCGTTGGGTGTAGCCAATTCCGCTTTGGGGACAGCCAAGGATGCGGGAGTAGGGATTCTGGATATCGCAGAGGATTTCTTCACCGGCCTCGCAAGCGCGTTCAATATCACCAGGATCGAGATCACGACGGACCTGGCTCCCTTTGCTGGAAATTTCTCATTCGATGCGGTGGTCAAAGGGACCCTCGTTGGAGAACAGTTCACGCTCGAACTCGTCCTGGACCTGAAGGACGTGTCCTCGTTCATTCAAGGAATCTTCCTCGAGTAAGTGCCTAATTAGAGCATCATTAACGGATTCTGACGAAAAGCAGGGTTGTAAGAGTGGCTCCTCGAAAATAATCGCCCCATGGACCCTCTTCGTACCCTCAGCATTCATGGTTTCTTCCCGCGCGGTCTGTATTTTGAAGATATCTACTGTAGACGAGGCTATACGATCGATTCTCAACCGTCTATTTTGTAGTGTAAATGTCAGCAGTTATTGGAAACGAAAAGTTTGTAAGGGTTGATCAAAATATGGCCTCGCTACTCCATCAAGAATTTTGTGTGAGGAAGTTTCGCGTCTTTACTACGAATACCGAAAGTGTGTTGATCATTGTTGCAGCTGCAATGATGTAATAAGTTTGAATGCAGAGGGCACCTAGTGACAATACAACATACTCTCCGGTGCCCCGCGTCAAGCCCTGCTCGCACGTTCAATTACCGTCCATGACAATGACTCCCCGCATAAGGTCGCATTAATACGTCTAAACAGGACGTCATTCCGAACCTGAAGATGCCAACAACAAACGCAAGACCTGTACTTGTAATGAGATGGCCCAAATCTCACGGTCAGAGACGCCATATGCTTACCATCCCCAAGTTTGCGAATCCATCGCACAACGCATCGCATGTCACACCCAAGGCCTGGTCCTAACTGAAATTCTCTGACGACCATGGAATGCTACATGCATACAACCATCCATCTATCAGCCAAAAGAACGTTCAGTCCCCTTCCAACTGGAAAACACCCCACGATTCGAAGGAGCCAGTACTTTTGTACGACCAAGGTGAGCTCCCCGCACCTCTGCACCTCTGCACCGCCCGTCCATTGCCCAACCATCACGCTCCTTCCTTTACATATATTTCGACAAGCTCATGGTCACATGACTGTGAGACGAACTTTATTTCGATCATCTACATACGCCGTATTCCTTATCCGTTTGTAAACCCCCACCCCAAGTCGTCGTTCCCCAGCCTTCAGCAGGCAAATCTAAACGCCTTGAGGCACGAATTCTGACACTTCCCACAATATCATTACACGCCTCCGCACGAAAAGCAAGGTGAGAGTGTTCTTCCAGACCTTCAAGTCGCCATTTGGACATTCTAGAGGTCAAAGGGCCGACGCCCTATCGTTTCCATTCGAGTAGTCAACAAAGTCAAAGAGATAGGACATGACCTCGCGCCTGACTGAAATAAAAGAGCGATGGATAGAGGTCAGCGTTGCATCCAGCTGACACGACCGACGTGGCCCCGATCGTTCCCATCCAGACCTGCACAGCTTCTGACTTGCGTTGTCGAGCCACACCAAAATACCACCATCGCGAACGTTGGCAGTTCTCCCGTCCGCGATAGGCCGCAAACATAAGTGCGAACCGAAAATTCCAGGCATGACACCATTCACACGCTCGTCATTGGCCTGGAGACCGAATCTAAAGACACGTTAGACTGAAAAAACCTCGAACCCCTGGTCGCCTTTGGCACAACAATGCTCGCGAGGCATGGAGAACACCAAACCCCACGCCGACCACCAGGCTCACCTGCCAGTGTCGCCCTTCACAAGTTCATCGGTGCTTCATCACAAATATGCCAAAGGATGCCTCACGGACGTTCCCTGCATGATCGGCCTCGTGTGTGGACAAGAGAAAATGTGACGCCCGAATTGTATTGCAATAGGCGCTCTTGCGATGAAGCAGCTGCGACGCATGGAGTTGCGACTGATCCCTGACACTCGCTGTGCCTCATCATTCATGTCGAGGCGTATTTTTCATGCAAAAGGGTGCCATGTTGCGTGACGGTGGTGAGGACGGTTATGATTGTGCATGCAAGCTTTGTGTCCTCGGGGGACTCGTTTACCGTTTAAGGGTTGAGATATACCATCAAAGGTAGGTTTAAGCCTGTACCGTATATTCCAAAGCGATGAGCAAGGAGCAGGAGAAATCCAGTCATTAATGGATTAGGGGTGCGAAGATGACATGTTTCAAGAATTGTGCTGCACATTGACAAGACCGGCGATCGCTGATGAATTACTGAATCCTCGTGCGTGAGCCGAAGCAGAGTGATGCTCGTGTTGATTGGAATGGACGCTCTCAAGCGAAGTGAGGCAGGCCCTGTCATTACTCTCACCGCATTTCAATTACTTGATGACTCCGTTTGATGCATGTTATCCTAGCTCGAGAGGTGCGCCATGGGAACGTGGCCGGCGGACACAACCAAATACTGAATGGATCGAATGATAGTAATAGTCAGGGGATTGGGTATAAGACATTCACGGTGAACGAAAGTCGAGCGAATGCAGACGCACCATGTTCCTCGCCGGTCTATTCATTGCAGCGTTTGTACAAGCCCTCTCCTCTCCCGCACCCATCACGGTCCCTGGAAATCCCAACTCGAGTGCAAGCCCCATATGCGTCATCGTCGCTGCTGCCTCGATTGTACCGCAGTCGCAATGTGATCCTACCCGGACCAGGACGCTGTTTGACATTCTGTACAGCTGCATCGGGGTCATCATGCTGTGTACATATATCTCTATTCATCATAACCTCCCGAAAAGAAAGGCATCGTGGATGAAGGTGAAGTGGTTGCGAATTCGGACGACATTGTATGCGTTGCTTGCTCCAGAGTTCATCATTATGTGGGCAATAAATGAGAGGATCATAGCAGGAAGGATAGCGAAGAAAATGAAAGGTGAGCAGCACCTACAAACTGGATGGGTTGACACTTACAGGTTGTAGATCAAAAATGGACAAGAACGCACGGTTTCTTTGTTCAAATGGGAGGTTTGGTGCAACTTACGAGTAACTCGACCGAGCACGTCTTGGACTACAGGGACATATCAGACGTCAAGATACCACGCATCCCCGAGAAAGAGATCAGGGACCATGGAAAAGGCGACGTGCTCGCAAAGGCCATCGTCGTCATCCAGACCACATGGTTCGTTGCACAATGCATTGCACGGCACACCCAAGGCCTTGTCCTGACCGAAATCGAGTTGGTCACCCTTGCTTTCGCGGCGTTGAACGTGATCACGTATGGGCTGTGGTGGGACAAGCCGCTGAATGTCGAGTACCCGATCTACTTTGATGAGGAGGGAAAGCGGGTGGACGGACCGGAAGAGGAGAGCGTGGCGTGGTACCGAGGAATGTGGGAGGGCAACAAGGAGTACTGTGTGGGATGGAGAAAATCTATTCACTGGCATGGAGTGGTTGTGACAGTCTTTGTAAAGGGGATCGTAGAACCCTTTTCGGCCGTATTTGGCCCTCTGATGGACATGATGGACATGCGCGACCACAGAAGTGAGAATTGTGTTGATGCAATGACGCTGGCGCTGACAAAGGATAGATGTGTTTTGGGGCTTGGCCATCGGCGTTATTTTCGGCGGAGTTCACCTCGTTGGCTGGAATTTTCAATTCCCAACGACGACCGAACTCTGGCTGTGGCGCGCCTCTTCTATCGTCATCACCGCTGCCCCTCTCCTTCTCGCAATCTCAGTTGCTCTCGAGCTCATAAGGGGTGCCACCGTTGCCGTAAAAATCCTGTGGGCTTCACTCTCTTTTTTCACTCTCTATGTGTGCCCCCTGATCTATCTCGCTGCTCGCCTCATCAACCTGTTCCTCGCATTCTACACCCTCCGCGCTCTCCCCGACTCTGCATACCAGAACGTGAGGTGGACCGAGTTCATTCCCCATATCTAGGCAGCCTCCTCAGTATCTGCTGCTTGTACGCGAACATCTCGCGTTCTATCCCCTCCAATCCGCACTGCACATAGCTTGCCCCACAGTGTAGCAAATCTATTGTCCATGTGCTTGCCATGTTGAATGTCATAGACCTCCCGCCGTCTTGCCCCATTTACTCTTTGCTTTGCACTTCGTTGTTCAATTCACATAGCTTTTCTGACACTGAGAACTCACCAACCCGCCACCGCCATCGCGGTCACTGCGGTGCTGCCACATAATCTATCCCCTCAATGTGACAACGGGTCTATGACCACGACCTAGTGGTAATGAACCTACAAGCAAACCAAGTCTGTAAAGACCAATAATGCACCTCTTTACGCTCGCGACCGCGCATATAACCTGGTTCTGTGTCCTTGCACATGTCCGTCCACAAATACTTCGTCTCTCGCTCAGGCGATGCCATGGCCTCTTCAGCTACGGCATCGGCCTTTGCTTTTCGAGATGCGGCAAGTAGATAGACAAGCACTCCGATTATACGAGCGGGGTCGATTCGCAACTGGCAAACATAGCGACATATAACGCCCTCGAGCAGGAGCGGTCCCTTCTTGTCGTCGACTGCCCATTTCCTGGCTGGACATTCAGATAGAGCAAGCGAACGACGTGTCAGCGTCGTTGGATGTGCGTCGTTGAGGATGAATGACGCTGCTCGAGGAAATCGTCAACTGGCACACAAGCTCGAATGGTATTTGACATACCATGTCTGTCAGTCTCCAACATCCCATATGATTCTTTGCAAACATCCGCAGCTCCTAGCTGTATAGCTAATGCAAGAACCTCATGAAACAAGAAATGGAGGCCAGACGTACCACTGAGGACCCAATGAAACGAGCTACATTGGATCACTCCCAATGGCCAACCTCACAACCTGGTTAGATCGGTATCATCATCGTTTTTCGCACTCTCTTTACTCTGAGATGCTAAGAACGCTCATCCATGACTGAGTCGGCAAATAAAATAAAGTATTTTTAACTAACCAGCCTCACCCGCCATCTGGGCGACTGAAACTATCGACAGCATCCTTACACCACCCCTACAGCCGCAACAATTTCTATATCAACAAATTCCATCCACTGCCCATTCGTGCTGCTTGCGTTCCTTTGAGCATCGTCTCCGAGATACTTGGTTGGTGGGTGAACAGCGGAATGCCACAGTTGACGTCTTTGTACCCACGCCACCCAGGTATGCGCCACTCAAAGGTCGGTAATCCAGGTAAAAGGACCAGAACTTGCAAGAGGGACTACAGTGATAGCTCGTAGGGTACATGTGAGACAGCGCATGCTTAGCATCGCCAGTAGGGGCATGAATTGTATAATTGCAGCTGAATCAACGCGACGGAGCCAGAACTGTTGCCAGCGAAAGACCATGCAAGGTATATACCGATTAGCCAGATAATACCTCATCAATAAAGAAGTACCAAAAACCCATTTGGCTCACATACCTAATGAATCTTCCCTGTGTGAAGGAACCTCACATACTTGACACCCGTTCCTCTGGGTGTCATCTCCAAGTCACCCGCTCTGAGCACCGTACTGGCGTTCAGGAACAGGGCACCAAGCTTGACGATGGCAATGCTCTCATGATCAGCCCCTAAACCCAAATGTCGTTGGCACGCCCCGTCTCTCGTACTTGATTCTATAGATCGACTCTTCAGGACGCAGTTCATTTCCCACCCCCCAAAGGTGGTCAAGGATACAATGTCGATTTGGGAAGATAACCAACGCATGTATGCCAACGCGTCGTTGTTTCCTGTGTTGATTGCATCCATCCAGACCCGAGTAC
This sequence comes from Volvariella volvacea V23, assembly GCA_000349905.1. Taxonomy (NCBI): domain Eukaryota; kingdom Fungi; phylum Basidiomycota; class Agaricomycetes; order Agaricales; family Pluteaceae; genus Volvariella; species Volvariella volvacea. The sequence continues at coordinate 34,436 of KB722741.1, read as the reverse complement.
TTGCTTTTTCACTAGTTGTGATAAAAATAAGTCGCATGCTTGCTGTCACCAGAGATTGCACGGGATTCACAACACAGAATACACCGCAGTGTAACACGCAAAGCCCCAGAGAAGCGACGGACGCGTCCTGAATCACAAACTTGCACGATCAGCAGTTCAAGCCTAAGCCCTGGATGGCATCGCACTGCGCCGTCGAGCCCTAACTCGCAATCTCGTAGCCTTCCAATCAACTAGCGAGATCACAAATCCGAGAAAAGTCAGCGATGACAGCTAGGTTTCCTTCGACTAGGAGCTGCCAAAGAGGCGGGAGACGCACCAGCAAACATGAATCATATATGGGGCAGAAACCCCGTCCAGCTCACGTTTTCATACGCCGAGTCCGGTAAAGCTCGGAGGGCAAAGAACGCGAGGACGAGGATGACGATGCGCGCAGCAAAGTAGAGCGGAGCGCCAATAAATGCCGTCGGGGAGATAAACACCAGCCTCGCGATTTCATACGTCTTCCTTGACGTTGCACTCTCCGTTCGGACCTCTGCGACGAAAAAGGCGGATCCAACGGCGAGGAGGAATGGGATGACGGTGAGGATGAGAGAAGAGGCTCTCCAAAGCCAGAGCTCGACGGGCGTAGGGAATTTGAAGTTCCAGCCGATCACATGGATTCCACCGAAAAGAATCCCGATGACAGAGCCGTAGAATAATGCAAGGCCGCGATCGAAATTGTCCATCCACGGAGCGTAGAATGGATGGACACTCGACACTCTGTCGTCGTCATTCGGCTCGCCCATCATTTGCTCAAGAGGGTTGAAGACAGCTGAAAATATCGCTTTGATCCCGTGGACGAATGTCTTCACCGACCCACATTGCCGGAAGGAATACTTCCACGCCAGCAGACATTCTTTCCAACACCTCCAAATCTCCTCATACCACGCTTTTTCGTTCCCCCTTTCCTCCGGCCCATCCACCCGTTTTCCCTCCTCGTCAAAATAGATCGGATATTCGACATTGAGCGGCTTTTCCCACCATAACCCATACGTGATCACGTTGAGCGTCGCAAATGCAAGGGTGACTAGCTCGATTTCCGTAAGCACTAGGCCCTGAACATGACGAGCGATGCACTGGGCGACAAACCAACTCGTCTGAATGACGACGATGGCCTTGGAAAGGATATCCCCCTTCCCGCGATCCCTTATCTCCTTTTCTGGGATACGTGGTATCTTGACGGTCTCCCAGTGCGTGTCATACCTGATGCAAGAGACTCGATAAGTCGCCCTTTGACCAGTTCCCACCCACCTCATCAGTCCCCCCATTTGCACGAAAAACCCGTGGGTCCTCGTCCACCCGCGGTCTTTGACGCGTCAGCGGCACCACAAAAGAGCGATGGCAGCGACTCACGCTGATTCCTCCTCGCGATCTTGCCCGCCATGATCCTCTGCCTGATAGCCCAAATGATCACCACCTCCGGCGCCAAAAGCGCGTACAACGTCGTCCGCACCCTCATCCACGTCGATTTCGCCCACGAGTCGGTCTGGTCAGGAATGTTGGGGTGGATTGAGATGTATGTGCAGAGCAAAATGACACCGATGCAGCTCCACAGGATGTCAAAGAGGGTCCTGGTGCGAGTGGGATCGCATGTTGAGGCGGTCACGGCTGCGGCGACGGCGCATAAAGGGCTTGGGATAGAGCGATCCGGCACACTTGTGGGTACTGGAGATGCAAGCGCCCGCGCGATGGCGGCGAGAAGGAGGCCAGCTAAGAACATGGATGGGTGCTGTGCCCTCTCGCTCGAAGACGGTTCTTAACGTCCTTCACACACTCCAGCAGCGTGCATCAACTCCGTACCTGTCGTACAGTATTGATAACGTTGATGGGTGTTTGCCCGTGCACGTCGGATATATGTCTCCTCGTGTTGCAGGGCCAGCGCTGCATCCGGTTTACCAAAACCTCCAACTGCAAGTACATTGCCCTCTGAACACTGATGCAATGCGCTGGATCCGTGTTTCCTTTGGCGTTTAGGCCGCATCCGGACTTGGCTGCCCTCTGTGTCAGAATGGTCAATCCAACAAGTAGGAACATCCAGACCCACCAAACCACAGCCAACGCGTCAAATACGACGCCTCCCGACCACGGGAAGGAAGCACCGTCGACTTGAAACCACCAGTCTATAGTATAGGAACTCCGGGGCATTCACATTGCAGGAGTCGGCGCTTATGACGAGAAGAACGAGGTGAAGCCGTGCGCTCAAAATTGCTACACGATTCGTCACATTCGGTAACGTCACGCTGGCGCCAAGTACGCAAAGCCAGCACGACGCGACTCGAAACTAGTTGCAAAAATGAGTCGCTCAGACAAAGATGAATAGCTCCCGGGCTTTGACTGCAACTTGTCTGTATTGGCGCACAATGACAACTTACCCGACCCTCTTGCTCCTTGCAGATCTCCCAACCGCCTTCCGGCGTCATCTATAAAGTTGGCCATGGTGTTTACAGAATAGTAGAAAGGATAGCAGCAGGAGCTCGTGAACCGGGCCTCGTAACCCGGTTGCTGGGCGAGGACCAAGGCCTATACCTTTCCTGTTGCCAGACACGCATGCCTTAAAAGTAAAAAACACAGTATGTATACGTTAAAGTAGCAGTGGCCAAGGTGACTGTAGTGAAGAGGTCTTGCCTGCATCCCGGCCTTCATGTATCTCGTCCTATTCTTCTCCAGCACAGCAACCATCGCCCTGGCTATGCTATTCATTTCCGATCCATTAGATTCATCCCTCAGTCAAACTTGGTGCCGAGTTGATGGCAGCACGAGGGAATCAAAGGTACTGCAATTCATTCCCGTAGACGGAGCGACCTTCCTGTTGCACCAGACTCTCCCGTTCCGGTTGCTATTATCAGCCACACTCCTCATGCCCAACACGAATCCCGTCCAACGCACATGTGAGACCACCCTCACGGACGAAAAGTCCTTCCGTTCACAAAAAGTTGCACAAAACGCTCACAATGGCTACACGCCCAAAATATTCCGTGGTACACACGCACCCGAGCCGTAAACGTGTCGCCGTCCGGATCTAGAATTCTCATACGTGGGAGAAAGCTCAAGATAGAGACATCGGTTCCGGGCTTGACACTGTCTTCTTGAGACCGGGTCATCGTCGGACGTCGACGTTCAACAAAGGATCAACTATTTACACGAGGCCCAGTCGACGCGTGCGCCATCTACTCCGCTACTCCCTCTGTACTGTTCGGAGCCTTTTCGTCTGGTTCTTCGTTCAATCTGCCCCATCCATTTTGACCGCCAGAGTGCTATCTGTTCGGTTTCAATAGCGGCAGTCTTCCTCACGCGTTGCGTCGAGGCCCATCGTACCCGTTATGTCAAACGCCACATGCTATTTTTGGTATCAGCCCTCCTTGCTATGTTATCAACCGTCGAATCTAGGCTAGAAGCTGACCGCTACAGCGGTGCGAGATAATCAGGACGAGAGCACAGGGGAGGGGCGAAAAGGAGATGGTCGACGTGCTCGTCGTCGCACTATGTCTTTGTAGAGTAACTTTGAAGATCACCCACGGGCTGATCTTACGTAAGATCCAGTTCGCAGAGCGCGCAAGTCGAAGATGAAGGCAATAGGGGGGTAGAGCTGATAAACATGAGGATATGCATCAAGAAAGGGTACAAGGTACACCGTAAACGCCCGTGACAAAGGAAACCAAGGTCGGATGTAGGCTGGACCGTGATAAATGCCGAGATATCAGTAGGTAGTCAGCAAGTCAGGTGCACGAGACTTGAGTTAGTCTTGAGACTAGCAGGCACGAGTTACTAGTAAGGGCTCCGATGTCAGATGAGTGACCAGCGCCAAGCCTCCCAGCGATTAGTAAAACCCGTGACCAGCCAGAGGATACAGCCACGAGAGTGCGAGCGCATTGATCGGAGGGCGGAGGAGCGGCATTCAGGATCGAGGGGGGCAGCAGTACTGAGTTGTGTGCAAAAGCGGTCAGCGAGGGACGCAGTGGAGATGCGTCTAATTAGGAGAATGAGACTGAAGGTGTAGTTGTCCGTATGCGATAGATTAGAACGACCTCCGCACCTTGCAAGTTTTTTGAAGCGACTCCTTTTAAAGCGTCAAGTGAGTACAAGACGACCCTTATCACAGGGGGATGATACAAGGCTCGATGGTGGAGGCACCGAAGCTCGCATCAGGTTACCACGCAGCGAGGTTACCCGTCTGCAGCAAGCCGAAAGATTTAGAGTTGCCGAAGTGTCGAAGGGCGACAGTCGGTATGAAGGGTGCTGGGAATTGTGCTTGTCATACTTCTTGAAGGTGGTGACGTACTGGCAATACGACGCTTCGTTCCGAAATTGCGACGAATATTCCAAAAGGCATTACGATGGGACAATGGAGGTAGAGCTTGTGGGTCATAAAGGTGCGATGGGTCGGGATGACTTCACAAACTAGGGCGGCCGCGAAAGTGTCAACAAGAACATCAGACCACTGTCGTACCTACCTGCAAAACCGCTTAAGCGTGTCAAGCTTGGCCCTGGACGCGGTGGGTGGCTCTTCGAGCAATGTCGACGGGCCTGCGTTGGCAGTGCCAGCAAGACAGAGGCCGTGACAGCTACACTGGCGAAGGTTCAGAACACTGCTCGCACCTTCGACAAAAATACTGGGGTTCGTTTGATGTGCGAACCCGGGAGGGTACTCACTATCGCAACGCTTGATTGCAGGCTATCTTGCGCAGAAAGCCGGATCAATACAGCAGACGTTGTCCTCCAGCTGCTGGATTGAGGACATGGCTGCACTGCCCTCGCAGATCAGCTCATTTGGGCGTTGAAAGATGTCCCGCGCCGGCACGTCTGCGAGTGCGCGCCACGACCACCCAAACTCCACCGGCGACAATGGACTCGAGTGATGCCGGGAAGAGCCGGGATGGGGGTCTAGACCGCGAGTCTGGAATGGCTGCTGTGGTCCTCGTGGTCTAGACGGCGATGTGCCTAGACCCGGCCCTGCCCAATCCGGAAGGTGGGACACGAGTGGTGAAAATTGAAAAATAAGCTGTAAATTCAATAAAATGGCAGGTTATCGCGACGACCGAGCACTCGCCAAGTACAACTCGTATCTCCTCACCGTCGACAACGACGACAAGCCTCCTCTCCTCGCTGCTGCAGACGACTTGATGCAGCAACAAAAAGACCTGCAACAGCTCTCTCCTGTCGCCCCCGCTGCCACTCCCGCTCCCACACGCCCTGCCCAATCATCCTCCGTCGACGACTCCATGCCTTCCACGAGCGACTTTGTCAAGAAGCTCTACAAGATGCTCGAGGACCAGTCCTTCCAGCATGTCGTCTCGTGGGGGCCCAACGGCGACTGTTTCGTCGTCAAAGACATGAACGAATTCACAAAGTCCATCCTCCCTCGCATGTTCAAGCATTCCAACTTTGCCAGCTTTGTTCGCCAGCTGAACAAGTACGACTTCCACAAAGTAAAGAACACCGACGACAATCAGTTTGGGGAACACGTAAGTCGTCCAGCGCATCGCTGAAACTTTGCCTCACTTTGTTTCTCACAGAGCTGGACATTCCGTCACCCTGATTTCCACGCCGATAGACGGGAAGCGCTTGAGAACATCAAGCGAAAAGTCCCCGCCGCCCGCAAGAACGCCCAGGCTGCCGCCGCAGCCGCCGCCGCCCATTACCCACATCACCATCACTCGCATCACCATCACCACTCAAGACCCCTCTCGCCGTCCCCAGCATCATCATACTCCCCCACCGCCTCCACACTCCCACCGTCTCATCTTGGCGCCGCATCAGCGTCAGCCTCATCAAACGGCATGCTCTCACCGACACAGCTACAAGTAGACGCACTACAGAGCCAAGTACGCATGCTCCTAGAACAGCAGGATGAGATGGTCGTTCGATTGCGAACGCTGGAGAGAAACTACCAGGAGGTGCTGGTCGAGATGGTCGGCTTCCAACGAGGGATGGCACAGCAAGATGGGCTGATGCAGAGTCTCATTCAGAGTTGGTTATCGGGCGACATCCCACCTCCGCCGTCTCAAGGCTCTCAGCTGGCCTTGCAATTCCAGCAACAGCAGCAACAGACGTCGCTCGCTGGTGTTGGAGGGATCGGGGGTGAGTGACCCGTCTTCTTTTCCCTCCCTCCGCACCTTTCTTTTTCGCTTTTCCTGTATGGGTTTTGGGTTGGCGCAAATTCGTTTCCTGTCTCTCCGCTGGTTTCCTCTCCCCCCTCTGTGGCTCCTCTTTTCCCTTCGTGTGCTTTACCTATCGACTATTCCTTGTTGGGACATCCTACATGTTTCTTTATCCGTCGTGCATTATCATCTCTCCTCGCTCTCAGACAAAAGTGTCATCATACCCTAATCACTGAATTGTGCCAATCTCAAAATCCAAAACCTCTCTGTACTCTTAGTTTCAAGGAATAAAAAGACAGATCTCTTACTGATCCCTCCGCTTTCTTTTTTATTGTATATCGTCTCATCTGCGAATCCCAAACTATCCAACCTATGGGAAATACTGTGCGACTACCTGAACGTGAACGTGAATCCGTCCCATCACCCATCACTTTCTTGTCTCGTTGTCATGCAACATCAATTGGTTGAATAGACGGAGTGAAACCCAAAGTACTGCCCCTACAGGTATCAATACCCCCAGCACCGGGTAGCGCCAACGATAACGATGGTGGCAACGACCTCGAAGGTGGACCGCCGCCGCCTACTGCCACAGAACCTTCTGGTCCTGGTCCATCTGATACGCTGCGACTCCCTCAGGCTCAGGCTCAGATCCAGATCCAGGATCCATCGTCATCTGCATCGGCGACGAGATCTCAGGCTGCGCGAATCTTGTCCTCCTACTTGTCAAACTCTCCTTTGGCGGCGTCTGTGCCTGGGCCATCCACGGCGCGTCAGTATGGCGGCCAGGGACCTGTGCCCTCTTCCTCGTCGCCCTCGTCCGCCGGGCATCCGCTGTCGCGAGAAAGGGAGCGGGAGAGCATCGCCCAAGCCAGCCTTGCGCGGCTCAGCGAGATCAGCCGCAAGGCGTCTTCGATCGGCGCTCCCTCGGCCGGCGATGAGAGCGGCAGACTCGCCAGGGCGGGCTCGATGATGGGTCCTCCCCCTCCATCGGGCGGCTCGTCGTACGATGGCATGGATCTGGGTATGGACATGGACATGGGGGTGAGCATAAACGTGGGCATGGGGATGACCATGGATCCACCACCACTCGCAAGAGCGCCAACGGCTGTCCCATCGTCAGCCCCGGCGCGGTACTACAACCACCCTCATCCGTCACTCGTTGGCGAGCCGCGCCGCCCTCACCACCAACGACCGGGGATCCAAGTCCCTTCTCAGGGACCGTCACCCGCGAGCAGGCCAGCGTCGAACGTTGCCTCGCCTGCGTCTGCATCCGCGCCCTTGTCAGGCACGCCCGTCAACCCGCTGATGCACGAGGGGCTGCAGGTCTACACGGTCGGGCAGCTGATGCCCCGCGGGATGGGCATGAACCTGCCGCCCTGGTTCGCTGCGAGCGTGAGCGATGTTGGCGGGGGTGGGAGCGAGGGCGGGGGTGATCGTGACCGCGAGGGTGCTGATTCGGCGATGAAGGGCGGACGAGGGCTGGACGTGCGCGGGGTTGGTGTCGATGGGGGTGGGGGATCGGGAGTGAGCGGCGTGGGTGGGGCGACGGGAGGGTCGAGTTTCGTGTTTGACGATAGTGCTGCTTCTGGCAATACATCTGCTGGTGCGGGGGGTGCGGGTGCTGTTGTTTCGGCCTCGCCCGCGTCATCTTCTACCGGGAGCACGACCAATCTCTCGGGCTCAGGTGCTCCCAACGCTGCGCTAGGGCCGACCGCGATGGTGGGTGGAAATGAAGCGTCTGGACCGCAGTCGAACCAGCAGAGTGCAGGGATGGTGAATGGGTGGATGGGGAGTGAGGGTTCTGGATCTGCGGTGGGGTCTGGATTGAGGTCTGGAACACTAGGGATGGGCATGGGGATTGAGGGAGATGGAAATGGTGTGGGAGTGGGCATGACGGAGATGAATGTGAATGCGGATATGGGTGCGATGGATGAGGAGGATGAGGTGGTTAGGCCGTCACCGCCTGGTTTGGGGTTGTCTCCCCCTGGTGTTGCGACGTCCGGTGAGAGTGGAGAGGGAGAGGGACAGACCCAGTCTAGACGGCGTGTTACTGGGAAAGGTAAAGCACCAGCCGTGGGCCCAAATGCGGGGGCAGGAGCAGGATCATCATCGGGGACATCATTGTCCTCATCATCTTCTCAAGGGAAGCTGCGAGTCCGGAGAGCGACGTTGGTTCCTTCGTGGGCTGTACCGCCGAGGGTCCTGTTGGTGGATGATGATGCCGTGAGTAGGAAGCTGAGCAGCAAGTTTTTGCAGGTGTTTGGGTGTGCGATTGATGTTGCGGTGGATGGTGTTGGAGCGGTGAATAAGATGAACTTGGAAAAGTACGATCTTGTGCTGATGGTAAGTAGTTGTTCTCATCCCCGCTGTTCTTGTCAGCCCCCGCGGCTGCGTGTGTGTTTCCTAGCTGGGTGGTAGCCGAGGTTGATTGGCGCGTTCGATCGTGTCATTCACTTTTTTCTTCGTTCCGCTCCGTTTGGCTTTGATTGATGTCGGGATTTATTGCGCCTCGCTTGTAGGACATTGTCATGCCCAAACTTGATGGTGTTTCTGCCACTTCTATGATTCGAAGGTTTGATCCGAGGACACCCATCATTTCGATGACCAGCAACTCAAAGCCAAACGAGATTTTGACATATTATTCATCTGGTACGTGTTTAGCGCCCGTCGTATTCAGTACCATGTGTATGGTCTTGACCCCCTTTTCTCCCTCGCTACGCGGAAATATCAGGTATGAATGATATCTTGTCCAAGCCATTTACGAAAGAGGGTCTTTTGGAGATGCTCGAGCGTCACCTCCACCACCTGCTTGTTATCCAGCAAATGTCAAAGGTACACCGGCCGCTCAGCAGGGCCGGTGGCTCTGCTCCATATCCGATGTTGCCTCTCCAATCAGGCTCAAGTGCTTCATCTTCGTCGAGTGGGTCGGGACAGAATCCTTACGAGTTGATATCACCTGGCGTAGCAGCGAACGCCAGCAAGGGCAATGGCATGCCCGAGAACGCGATGACGCCCTTCTTTGGATTCACAAATCCCGATGGATCGACCTCTGCTGCCTTCATCGGCAATTCGGGGAATGGAGGGAGGATATCGCCTGGTATTGGATTTTTCACTGCGGGCGGCATGTCGATGGGGATGGCGATGGGTGACGCACAGGGCCAGTTTGGTGGGATGTTCGAGTCCCCTGGACAAGGAGGGTCGCAGCAGCAATCGCCAGAGGGATATGGAATGTTTGGCTCGGACATGGGGATGAATATGGGCATGGGCATGGGCATGTCGATGGGGTATATGTCTCCCATGGGTATGGGCGCTATGATGCAAATGTCGCCGGAAGGTTCGACCAGTAATGGTGGTGTCGGCGTTGGCGAGAAGAGAGGCTTGGACTCGGATGGCGGTCCTGGAGGGTCAACAGCTCGAGACGGGGAAAGGGACAGGAAGAGGGGGAGGTTTGAAGTTGTTGAGTGAATAACGGATCGATGCTTTGCTTTCTTGTTCATGCTGTTTTGCTTTGGGTTTTTGGTGACGCGCATCGGCGTATTTATCTTGCTCTGTTATCGGTACTTTTGCTTCAAACTTGTTGATACGCACATATCTTGTCGTTAATGTATCATAGCAAAATTCGTATTTTTTGTAGGCGCTAAAGTCTTTCGGCAGGTGCAGTGCCGAACGCGTCGGAGTTTGAAACAAGCTACGGATACACCCGGTTTGTCAGCAATCCATCCCAACCCTTTTACCATCAACCCACCTTCCGACCCAACAGCAACTCACGCTTTGTTCCCGCAGAAATGGCCAAAAAGAAGAGTAAGCAGGTGCGTTGGAATCCGATTTGAGCCTGTGTTGTCGATCTAGGTCCTTGTAACTGAACTTGGTTGAAGATCATCCGACCTTGGTGCTGGTATTGCGAGAGGGAGTTTGAGGATGAAAAAGGTGGGCTATATGCTATCCAACTGAGCGGTTTCTAACAGATTTTGTCTAGTCTTGATGCAACACCAGAAGGCTAAGCATTTCAAATGTAGCATGTGTCCGAGACGACTCAATACTGCAGGAGGGTTAGCCGTTCACATACAGCAAGTTCACAAGCTTGAGCCAGAAAAGTACGCTGTAACCACTCCTTCTTCTGTGTTCTTTTCATCTAATACGTTTTAGTCTTCCCCGCATCGAAAACGCCCTTCCTGGTCGGGATGGATACGAAGTGGAAATTTTCGGGATGGAGGGCATTCCGGCTCCTGATATTGCAGATTACAAGCGTCGGAAAGAAATCGAACTTGGTCTTACGGCCGGGTCGATCTCTCAACCTCCTCCAAAGCGCCCCAAAGTCGAAAATCGCCCATTGACCGAAGATGAGTTGAAGGCACAGCTTGAAGCACACAAGGCTCTGATGGGTGTCAACACTGGTCCCGGGGAGACCGCCAACTCTGGCGAATCAACACCGAGTGCCGTTTACGGTGCTCCTCCTCAAGCGTATGCATCTCCAGTTCCCACCGCCACTCCCCCCGTTCCTCCGATGGGCGTGCCCCCCATGTTCCCTCCCGGTGTATCATCTTTCCCGGGCGCTCCACCACCGGTTCCACCTTTCGCTCCAGGTTTGCCACCAGGGTAAGTTATCATCGCCTTCTTTAAGCTAGAATTCGTCGTATCATTTGCTTACCTCGCACACAGTCCACCCCCACCCGGCTTCCCTCTTCCACCTCCAGGTGCATTCCCTCCCGGTGTTCCACAACCTTTCCCAGGTGCTCCAGGTGCTCGTCCTCCCTTCCCGCCTCCACCATTCCTTCCTCCGGGTGTTTCACCGCCACCTGGAGTAACCCCTCCTCTAGCCTCAGCTCCTCCACCAAATTTTGTGCCCGCCTCCCAACCACAAGGCACGCCGCAATCAGTGTCTCAAATTGCTACTCCACCGCCACCTACACCGTCATCTGCTCAGGATTCAGTTCAAGGTCAGGCGAAGGATGATGCTCAACCCAGAAAACAGCTGGTATTACCGAACCCGGCATTAGCACAGACTAATCCAGAGTTCAAGAAGAGGACGGATCTCAAGTACTCAGACGCGAACTTCTCCCCCGTATGTAAAATATCTTTACATCTTAATCTCGCTAAATTCTCTCTAGGAGGAGCATAGAGCTATTCATGTGCGTTATGCGTTTGCTAAGCCTAACGAAACACCGGCCCCAGTTGAAGAACCACGCGGGAAGAAACGTGCTAGAGCAGAGGACTTCCTTTGATGTGTGTTTGATTCCCTCCGTCGCGTAACTTCTGTAATAACGAGCCTCGTAGACAAGTCATGGATTGGCAGAAGCGGAAATTGTGGAGACTATTACCAGTCCGTCCAGTCCTACTATCACCTCCCTGATCCAGTTCTGGCACTGTTCTCACCATTTTTCTTTGTGTCGTGTTGATATCTTGATCACCCTCCA
>KB722741.1:3875-22785 GCA_000349905.1 Volvariella volvacea V23 | reverse complement strand
CCACTGCTCGCAATTCAAAGGAAGCCAACCTCGGTCATTGAGCGGTAGGCGTGGATTCTCTTCTGCTCCTTTAACCCTTCGTTTCGTATACATTTTTGTTGTGTATTACGGTCGGTCTCTTTTGTTTTAATTCCTATCAGTTGCTGCGTCCCACTGGGCGTCCTGAGAAAGGTTGGTGCCAGACATGCGCATTCCCTTGACAGAAATAGCTCGGCATTTTTGATCATCCGTTTCCTAGCGGCGGATCCCTGAATTGTATGTGTGATCTCCTGCGTTTGGACTCATTTTGTTAGGCTAGATGCTACGTATGAGCGCTCACAACACGCGTGCTGCGTAGTTGCTTACGTTGGTCTCGCCTGCTGCACGGCTGACTTCATTCTGATCACTCGCATAGTCGCGTCTGCCGTGGAGGATGGCATATCTGGTCTTTGTCATCGTGAGCCGTCACAAGCTTTTGTCTTTAGTATCTTGTCCTGATGGCATCAGGTAGTTTTCAAGGATACTGATGGGTGAAGGTCTACGCTCATATCTCGGCTTTGTGAGTTGCTTCGTACGTTTTCTTTATTTATATCGGGGTCCCGGAGTCTACTATGGCGGTGCTGTTATTAGTACCAATATATTTTTTGTTTGCCAACGCTAATGGAGGGCAATCAAAGCTTTTTTTAACGGTCGATATCGTAAGGAGACAAGTTCCATATCAAGGCGAGGTGAGCGAGTCCACCTACATTAATCAATCCTTTTGGTGGTTACTGTGAGTCCCGATTATTTCTTCACATTGCCTCGTTTCGTTGGCACCCGCTATTTTGGGAGGGCCGTCAGCATCTCCACCCAATCCACCCTAGATGGAATCATTTGCTGAGTCTTTTTGCACCAGTGGTGCACTGTCCTTGTAAGCGCATCTGAACCTTATTTGGTCTTCGCTTATCCTTTTCGGCTCTTCTGATCGCTATTCTTGCTATTGCCTCGAGATGATAATATAGCGATTGCGGCAGTAGAACGTCATGCTTAGAACCAGTCAGTGAATTCAGTAATTGGTATGCATGATATATACCGAATTTTGAGATACAAAGGCGAGCTAAGCAAACAATCTCAACCCATACAATAGCGACCAGCACGTAATGTCCATCTGCATCTGATCGAATACCCGATTATGCATACAGGGATTGATACAATGAAACGTATATCAATGCGTGATACTCGTAAGCAAGCTCATGCTAAGAAAACGCATTACTTGGTATCCATGGGGAATATAATAGTGAACGTACCAATTGAGTGACTAGATATGAGGAAGGAATTCCGTCCACCTGACGTTTTGATAGGCAGACTCAGGTAGAGAGCGTAGGGTGAAGAACGCCAGGAAGAGAATGACGACGCGGGCAGCAAAATAAATGGGAGGGCACAGAGAGTATGTCAGCCTCACGATAAGAATTACCACCACAAGGAGCACGTCGGAGTCGTCCTCAGAGTCGGAGTCGCTTCCGTTGGCCACACCGAATATTGCAACTGTGATTGCGAGAAAAAGAGGAACGATGGTGAGAAGGAGTGAAGAAACCCTCCAAAGCCAGAGCTCCGTGTTTGTCGGAAACGAGAAATTCCAGCCAATCAAGTGAAGCCCCCCAAAAATAACACCAACTGCTGACCCATAGGCAACGGCGAGGAAACGTTCGTTATCGTCATCGTCAGGGCTCATTGCATCGAAAAAATTGTCCTCCCTTCCGCTATGTTCCCGCTCAACCATCATGTCCACGAGTGGACCAAAGACAGCTGAAAATAGCGCTTTGACGCCCTTCTGCCAGATCGTCCTAACCATCCCTCGTCGTTGACTATATTTTCTCCATGCCGACAGATACCCTTTCACATTATCCAAAGCGGTTGCATACCATGCTCCCTCGGTTCTCTCTTCTGGCCCGTCCACACGTTTTCCTTCTTCATCAAAGTAGATTGGGTACTCGATATTCAATGGCTTGTCCCACCACAGCCCATACGTGATCACGTTCAAAGTCGCGAATGCCAGGGTCACCAACTCAATTTCCGTGAGGACAAGGCCTTGTGCCCGTCGTGCGATGCATTGAGCAACGAACCAGGTTGTTTGAATGACGACAATAGCCTTTGCGAGTAGGTCTCCCTTTCCATGGTCCTTGATCTCTTTTTCAGGGATACGTGGTACTTGAAGTTCATGAAGATCCCATGATTTATGTGGGACACGATATGTTGAGTCACTTTTAACCTGAAGCCGTGCGTTCTAGTCCACCTGTGGCCACGGGCTGTAGAAGTAAGCGCTAGTATCATCTGATCGTCGGGTACCACTTGTCATCTTCTCCGCTATTCTCCCTGCCACGATCCGCTCTCTTATCGCCCACATGATGACAAATTCTGGTGCCATCAATGCGTACAATGTCGTTTTGACCCTCATCCACTTCATATGTGCCCATGTAGTGTGTCGGTCCGGAATATTATGGTGGATGGAGATATAGGTACACAATAGGATCACCCCGATGCAACTGTACAAGATCTCAAGCAACGACCGAGTTCGAGTGGGATCGCACTGAGGAGCTGCAATTGCTGCGGCTGCAACAATGCAAATGGGATTTGGACTTGAACTAGTGCTGTCAGGGATTGCAATTGACATAGGGGAGGCGAGGGACCGCGCAATGGCTGCAAGGAAAAGGCCTGCAAGGAGCATTGGTGCGTTGGTTGTCCGTTACTGTCTGGTTCCATTCCTTTATATCTCGTGTCGGCCAACCAAATGGCACCAAAATTTTGTCGACCGGCCTTTACGTGAACGGTTTGCTATTATTATACTTTCAATTCAGTGTGGGCGCATGATGGTGTCAATCATCCCTACCCGACAATTGGAATGGTACAGGCTATTTGGGTTGTACTGATGCTCGTCACATACCCCATCGATCGAGGCGGAAGTTGGGCGGAAGCCATACTTTCAGGGTCGCTGGGGCGTGGCATAGGATTCCTGAGCGTACCCCAGCTGATCTCTTACAGGGGCCCTTTCGGCATAATCGACTGGAGTCTCCATCAGCCACAGTGAGTTGCACCATTTTCTGAGAGACTACTGATATCTATCACCAAATCGTACCGCACTCAGGATCGCGAGAAAAACTGTTGGTGATTTTATGCGAATGCAACGCCGATTCAGCGACGGGCATGAAGGGAAAGGTTGAGGTCCCATATGCTATTCATCTCAAATCGAAGAGACAGGGGTTTGCAGCAGAGGCCTGCGGTGTGGTGTCGTAGTTGGTATTCGGACACCTGTACCCACTGAGCATATTAGAGATGACTGTGAAATTGGTTCCGTCCTGTATTTCTTGATATTTACGCCGCTCAGCAGGATGCTAAGTGACGACACCAGGCCAATCAATTTTCAAGACTAATACAGGATAGTTCACACAAAGGGGTGAGGATACATTGCGCCGATGAAGTAAAACTAGATATAGGGAAGTAATTCTCTCCATATAATGTCCTGATAGGCAGAATCGGGTAAAGCACGCAGGGCGAATAAGGCGAGGAAGAGAATGATAATGCAAGCGGTGAAGTAGATAAGAGGACAAAGTAAAAACGTAAGTCTCGTAGCTGTAAACGTGAAGATTGCCATTAATTGCGATCGATATCTCAAAGTCATATAAATCGAAGCCGCCGTGATTACAAGAAAGAGAGGGATGATTGTGAGGACGAAGAAAGAGGCCCTTCAAAGCCAGAGTTCCTTGGTCGTCAGAAATTGAAAGCCCCAGCCAATGAGATGAATTGCCCCAAAGATGACTCCGATCACGGACCCATAAACCGTGCCATATAACCTTTCAATATTGCTGCCATTCATTGCAAAGAGAAAGTTATCTTCTGTCGTCATCGTCCCCTTCAATCATCATGTCCATCAATGGGTCAAAAATAGCCAAAAATAAGGCCTTAATCCCTTTCTCCCAAATTGTGTTGACCACTCCGTGCCATCGACTGGAACCTCCCCATGCCAAGAAATATCCTTTCATATTTCCCCAAGCCTCTCGGTGCCATGATTCCACATTCTTTTCCTCCAGCCCATCCACCCGTCTCCCTTCTTCATCAAAATAGAGAGGATACTCAACGTTCAATGGTTTGTCCCACCACAGCCCATATGTGATGACGTTCAAGGTTGCGAAGGCGAGGGTCACCAATTCGATTTCGGTGACAACGAGACCTTTGACGTGCCGGGCAATGCATTGTGCAACAAACCATGTGGCTTGGATGACGACAATAGCTTTCGCCAGCAAGTCCCCTTTGCCGTGGTCCTTGATTTCTCGTTCAGAAATTCTCGGTATTTTGTACTGGTTTATCATCTTACGACCACCACGCACCCGCTCGGGTAAGATATCGTAAGTTGAGTTATCCCGGACGCGAACCAAACCTCCCATTTGGACAAAAAACCCATGCGTTCTTGTCCACCCACGATCTTCAAAAGAAGTGGGGTGAGCATTAACACAGCTAGTCATCATCTGTTACCCTCACCTTTCATCTGGGTTGCCATTTTATCTGCCTTGATCCTCTCCCTTATCGCCCACATGATGACGAACTCTGGAGCCACCAGAGCATACAGTGTCGTCCTAACTCTCATCCACTTCACTCGTATCCATGACGCGTCCCGATCTGGAATATTGTGATGCACCGAGATGTAGGTGCACAGCAAGATCACCCTGATACAGTTATACAAAATATTGAAGAGTGTCCGGGTTCTGGTAGGGTCGCACTGCAGGGTGAGTTTTTCTGATGTAGCGATAGGACATACGCAATTTGGGCTGTCTGAGGTGCTTATTTGCACGGGAGAGGCAAGAGATCGTGCAATTGCAGCGAGGAAAAGAGCACCAAGAAACATAGGTATGTTGATCGTCCGTTTCCAACCAATTTCGCCTTCTATGCTGCTAATTGTACAGTTGCTTGTCATGTCTATCAGCATGCAATGTAGGTAGCGGCAAGTTTGCGGCGAGGCATGAATAGAACCACAACACACAATAGAGAACCAACACAAAGAACTACTTATAAGCGCACACGAGGTCCAACTTTACAAAATGTCGAAGAGCGTCCAGATCTGAGTGTGATCGCATTGGGACTGAGAGATTATTGATGCAGTAGTAACAATGCATACAAATCTTGAATCGGGGCTAGTGTCGCCGGGGATTGTAGCATGGACGGGAGAGGCGAGAGCGTGCGAGTACGGCGAGGAGAAGGTTAGCAAGA
Source organism: Volvariella volvacea V23 (assembly GCA_000349905.1). Classification (NCBI taxonomy): domain Eukaryota; kingdom Fungi; phylum Basidiomycota; class Agaricomycetes; order Agaricales; family Pluteaceae; genus Volvariella; species Volvariella volvacea. Next base: position 17,568 of record KB722741.1, on the reverse strand, counting down.
AGCATGGGTATGCCGATTGCCCGTTCACATTCATCGTTTATGCTCCTAATTAGTCATTCCGCGTACCTTAATCCGCTTTCGATAATGCCATTCTGACCGTCGTGCTCCAAATGCATTCGCACAACAAACTCTCAATAAGTAGGTACAGTAGATTGTCAAATCTCACACCTTGATACAGATAGCGAAAATCAGTATAGTTTTGTGTATATTAGTCCGTGTACAAAACAGAGGAACTGTACAGTTTATCTACCTATTTTGGCATACGATACATGAGGTTATCTGCGATATAAAAGGTAATTCCATATTCGGCATATGTGGTTAGGTGATTAGTATTCAACATAGATAACGAAGCAGCGGTGAAATGTCTATTCGACCCGAGCACTCACGCAGGGTAGTACGTCTCGCTACCAGTGATCAGATCAGTCAACCAATGGGTGCGAGCGGATGACAGAAGAACCATCACATTTATACACTGCCCTGCCCGCAAAAAGATCCCATTAAACGAGATATGCGACAAAGACACGAAGTCAGCCGCTCTCATGAAACCACAGTCCCCTAAACCGATCAGATCCATAGCTTGGGAAAGAGCCAACATCCATCGCGAAGCCCTTAAAAGATGGAAATCCACACCAGACGAACATTGGGGCTCGAGAAGTGTTATCCTTAAAGAACACTCCAACTGGAAGAACAAAGGTGGAATACACCTTAAGCATTGGGACAACGATATAAAGCTCTACGCCCGCTTCACCAGATCGCTCTCCAACCACGCGCCTATCGGCCACTATAGAGCCCAGTTCTTCCCTGAGGAACCACGTCACTGCCCCGAATGTGGGGCCTTCCAAGACCGATACCACGTAGTATTCGAGTGCCCGAGGGTTACCCATACCCCCGCCCTCACACCTACGCCTAGACGAATGAGAAAGGTCCAATCCGTCACGAATGATAGGAACCTCAAATTCGATACCCACAGCAGAGTCAGTCCTTTGAAGCAAGGAAAGCGCAAAGTACCATCCATCAATAGCTACTTCGAGTGGCTTAAAGCTAACGCCCTAGCATTCACATTTAAAGGTGCCCCCTCCCCAGTCTCCCCGGGTAGGTCCATTTCCTTCTCCCTTCTAACATGACAACTATATACACCCATTCCCATGAATCGGACATACATGTGTTACGACCCATCCAAATTATGTACGCTACGTAGTTTGTCGGTTTCTCTTTTGCTCGTGTCTCTACCTTTGCGTCGACTCCACCGTATATATGTCACCTATTTCGATTAGTTACGTGCTAGGTTTCCTTTATCCTTTGTATTACCTTTCGAGGGGCCCGTACTTAGCTACAGCCTTTAATAGATTTAAAAAAAAAAAAGTAGGTACAGTAGTATTATACATTGCTAATTGACCCTAAGTGAACAAACTCTCGGTTGAGGCCGAAATTTTTGTTCAGTTGCCATGACTAGCATGCGGTGCAGATACTTTGAGTGTACATTCACCTCAACTGTACGCCCCCAAGTGCAGGTCCTATGCATTGCTACCGGTCTTCATTTGGCGCTCTGAATTTTGTGCGCTCACGGACCCAGTTCACACTCAACCTAATAACCGTGATGTCGTCTTCGCGGGGGGTGTAGTATCCTTGACGGCTCTGCCCATTGTACGACGTTCCTGGAATCGCCCTCGTCTTGAATTTGGATTTTAATGTGGCGCTCCAGACCTGAAGTTGAACAATTCAACCCTGCGCACTCGCATTGCTTGGCAATAAGGGATTGCAAGCAAGCGTCCACAGCAATCTTGTATGTGCATGTCAAATGAAATATACACCTTGATTGATATGTAAAATAGCACAGCATATCATAACGCCTTGCAGCGTCCGCAAGCTACTATAGCCACAATCCTATGACTACCGAAGCGAGTACGTATTATATGCCCCACAGTAGGGGATATACTAAACCAAGTCCGTTATGCCTACTAAACAATGAAAACAGCCGGGAGTAGTCTCCCGGTCGCCGTAGCACCAACATAGTATACGGGTATACCTTTACACACACACAATCTGCATCTTATCGTACTCGCGCATACAAAGTCCCTAGATCAATAACCCCAACGGGTACCCTCATTACACCTAATTCTGGCGGTCAGCTGAGTCTGTTACTGCCGACATGGACAAAGAATGAAGGGGTTCTGATGCGGTGGCCATCGATTTGGTATCACTACACCACTGGGACGTCTCGTGACTAGGACGGTTTAGTGTCGTGGGCGTGGCCGGGGACTGGCTTCGGGTTAGACTAGGGCCTCGAACCCGCAAACACTGAGTCTGCAGTGCTGTACCTGCTGGGGCTGCTGATCGGGGGAGCTGTGATCGCAGCACGGAAAAGGGGTGAATGAATAACGGTATGGACAGGGGCATAAGGGAGGGTTACGTACTTCGTGTTCGTGCAGGACGACGGCTTCCGATGGCTTGGTGAGGAGCGCTGAGAGGTTTAAAGAGAGAGTTGCTTCGCTGACGTATCCTCTTCCTCTCAGTGAGGCGCGGGCGTTCAAGTTTGCTAGTAGAGCGTTGGCGTATACTAGGTTGAAAGGAAAACAACATGAGTAATACATATATGAGCCACTCATCGATCAGAGCGCTGTGACAGCAGTGAAGAAGCAAGAAATGAAGAAGAGTGAGGGAAACATATTCCGAACCTTTCGTGAAGATGAAATTTGTCCCGAGGAAAATCATTGTGTTGGGGAACGCAAAGAACTAGCGCACAAGACCATGCTTAGCGTGCTTAGTAGCTTAGAAAACGCGAGCGCTTACGGTAACAATGTTCACAGTTGACATTATACTTGACGCAAGGCCAGTATTCAAGGCGAATATCAATACTCGTCTTACGATTCGTCTCGCCCTGTGGTGCACACAACGTTGATGCGATGAGATGCGAAATGAGGGAAACGGATGGCGAGAAAAGAGAAGAATAAGATAACTGATCAACAACGCAGGACAAAGCACTCACCCCTTCCCAGTAACCCTCTGCTTCAACAGATACACGCACAGCACGAGGGCAATTATACTATCCAGTATAACGACCAACACAGTTCCCGCTAGCCCTAACCACTACATATTTGTTGTTTTGTTTTTAACAGTGGTTCATGCGCGTAAGATGATTGGGGTAGAATGAGATCAGGTGAAGACTACCTTGAGCTGGGACTTCTCCGTCCACAATTCAAATCGAAAACTGAAGGACGCATTGAGGGCGACCAGAAGTATGGTTGTGAGGGATTTCGGACGAGCTTGAATGCTAGGGGCTATGGCTTACGAGAGTATAACGGCAGCTGATAAACGAGGTATGTCAGTTATGTGGAGCAATGGAGTCTAGGCCGAGTAGTAACTCTCGTAACCGTAGGGGCACTTACCGATAGCGAGTGCTATATCATGAGCGTAAGATCGCAGCAACATCAGTGCTGATCCGTTTTTCAACCGGATGTCAATACGAACCAAAGGCAGAAAGTGATAGTGTTACCTAATAGTTCCAGGTCAAGAGGTGAACACGGGAATGAGCCAACAATGCTGTGAAGTGATGAACAAATTACGCACAAGGATCAGACCCAACCAAAGGTTCCTATTGCAGACTAGTAGCCGATTATGTATGGGCACGCGTCAATAGGCATGATCATCCCCTCATCAAGATCACCTTCATTGATGGCGGCGTCGGGATCTACATACCTTTCCATACACGTGTGCCAAGATATCTGTATAAAAATATACCGCAAGCATGAGCCGGATTATCAATATCAAGGCGACATGAATGTGCCATATCGGGAGTGTACGTGTATGAACAGAGTGGATGGGTGGAAAGGGTGGGGACAAGAGGTAGTGATGCGGAATGACGTACTCACCCATGAGTTAGTAGGGCCAATAAACCCTGTGAAAAGTCAATACGAAGTTATTGCCAGCGGGCACAGTGCAGTGGCAAGCAACGTACCATCAGAGCTGGGTCTACCTAAAGATAAGGAACCATAACGGAAAGGAAGACGGAAGAAGAGGATGAAACCGGCGGAGTAAGGAATTTGGTAATGGGGTGACAGGGGATGGAACGTACATCCAGAGAACTGGATTTGGTATCGTGGTGGACAGTGACAGGTGAGACGTGAAGAGAAGGGGTTCGGGAAGCTTGAGCACCCACCGATTGACTTTCAGCCGTGCGAGTGGATTGAACATGTCGGCGACCACTGCGGCCAGCGAGGATGAAATAAAGACGAATACCCCGGTAGTGGGAGCCACTTACGATATCCGTACATGCCATTTCCCACCAACACAAGAGAGATGGTATCGATGACCCTACAAACGACGATTCAGAGCAAGCTTCTCTAGGCTAGTCATCGTGCGACGAACCAAACACTGACAGCCTGAAAATCGTGGAATTCGGCTACCTCGTTAGAGAAGAGGTCCATATCTCGACTGAGGGGACAACTTGCCAGAAACTTGATGGAACAACTATCCTTAGGATATAGCGTGAAATAAATGTAACTGGGTGGATCCAGCATAAGGAACGACCAAATGAGTGGGATACGCCCGCAATGTCCTTACAGCTGTAACGTAGTAACACCGTACAAGCTGGGATGTGTTGAGAACCGGATCGTTAGTTGAAAGAATTTGCTTACATGGATGCTGCTAGAAGACCTATGAGAGCGGCACCCCAGGTGTTATCAAGTGTTGGCGATGGTCCGGTCATATCCAAAAAGATTCGAGCACGGGATGAGGTGGAAGAAGGGGTTAATATTAGGATGATAAACGAGCGACAGGACGGGGCAAGCGGTCTAGGATGCGTGGAAGAGAGAGCCCATAAGGCAACGGTCAGTGTTGTGTCTCCAGGAAAAGAGGGCTGACGCGAGCAAGGGAGGGGTTAATCATGACATTCAGGTGTTCAGGGTAAAAGCCTACATTAGAGTCTTCCATTACCACGCATGTCCCTCGGCAGTTTTGTAGCTGTCAAAACATGGTCTCATTGGCGGTGATGGTTTATTGATAGATTAATTCGCTGAATGTGTGGCGGTTAAGGTTGGAGCAATTCCTGAGGGTCGGTGAGAAGTAACGCATCAATACCCTGAACCTAAGTCTTGTGTGTGTGCCACCATTGTCGTATATGGAATGCAAGAAAAGAAATAATTCCGTTGGCGCTCACGGCACTCAAGGGAAGTAATGATGCAATAATTTAGGCGAGCAACCGTTCGTACTCGATGAACGACGGAGAGCACAGAGCATGTTGAAGCGCGTGCCAGTGGGACCTCGGGGGTTACCGGGGCGCAGACTGAAATATTATCTCTCCGCCACACTTAGGCTGGTGCTCCAGCGTTAAGGTTGTTCCCCAGAACAGGGATTTGGTGCGTTGTGAAGCGAATCTTGTCTACTACTTCGGAAATATTACGCCAGTTGACTTTTGAGTCTTCAAAATCCCACAGTCTGAGTGATCGATGTCAATTTCCATTCATTCAGTGTACGCATCGAATTCAAGCGAGAGCAACCAACACAATCCAGCCTAGTTATTCCCTGCTACTGCACCAATTTATTGCGGCTCAGTGAGGTTACTATAGAGAGGAGGCGATCCAAAGCTAAGAGTACAACCCAAGTTCCAATTTGTCTAAATATTGCAATATCACACTTCACGTCGAAAGAGGAAAGGAACATACGGCACGACGGTCATGTAACACGACCCACCACAATTTCCAGGTGCACTGTGGTTGGTGCGAAAGACATAGAGAATGGAAGTAGTGAAGTAGCGAATATTCACTAGGCGATATCAAGCAGATTGGGCTTACGTTGTATATGTTGGCACCCGAAGGATCAGTGGAGAATTTCGTTACGTCGTGCTAACCAAAATTGCGTTAGTGCTTTTCTACGCTTCTCAGATAATCCAGAGAACTTGACCTAGCAAGCCCTATCTCACGCCGATCAACGATCTGTTCAAGCTCCAATTTCATCCCCAAAAATGCCACAACATACCCGTTGGTCGACTGCGATTGAAGATGAGACTTTGGTACTCTGTACAGGAGCTGGCACTCAATGGACTCGAGGGATTTGTAAGCTCCAAGCGACCTAGCTTGTACCAGTTTCCGGAACGTAGTGAAGCCGAATAGACAATTCGTGTGAGACCGATATGGTACAGAGAAGCTGAATACATTTCTCGGGAGTTGTACGTGGATGTGGAGTTTTCTAACAGCATAACTAAGTGTTTCCCAGGACAAGTCTCGCCTAGCGATCTGGATGATGCTTCCTAATGTAGTCGCGCTGATCATTTGACTACGCAAATTGAATTAATAGGGTACATAGAGTAGGGGAAGGCAATATATTGACACAACAAAAAGGATTGTATGACGCATCAAGAAACGAGATCTCGTTTGAACTAGCGTATATACCATTGATGTCTCATGGCAGGGGACCCAGTATCGAATTCTATTGACTACATTTCACAATAAAATGCTAAATCAAACGTTATGGAATGGCCTACCTGAATAATTCCAAGTAGAAGCCTAAATATCTGATAATGAACTCTTTATGACAGTTCCTTCTAGCAATCATACGTATTGGAAGTACCAACAGAATAGGAGCTATAAGTCAAGGGTTAACTCTACCGGAGTTGGAGCCGCTACCACTCCCCTTCCCTAATTGCCTAGAATAGCATGCAACGTAAATCGTGGAGCACCAAATCGACCTAAGCAAGGGCTAGGCATACCAGTGGATTTCAGGGACCCTTATTGGTCCATATAAGTACATATTCGGGGACACACTCAAGGTTGCAGCATCCGGGTGTTGTGGTATGTCCAGACTAATGTGGCTGGGCAGTCTTTGCCCACCCATAGTTGTGCGAGTAAGTTGAATATTGGACCACGTAGTGCTGTCAATTTTGTTAAGCACCGGTCACCATAACCAGCGACAGAAATGAGAAGATCAACCTATGGTAGTAAGCTATCTATTGGAGTAGACCTAGGATCAACGCAATGATCCGGTAGCACCCATTCATGACGACGGCGTTATAACATTATGAACGGGATTCATCATGAACGAGTCAAATCATTGGGTTCTTTAACTAGATTAATATAAGCAATTACGCGAAAATTCAAGCTTTGAATCTCAATAGGTATACAAAATATGATAAAACGTGGAGCTGGGGAGCAGCACTTGATGCATTAATGGATCACGTCGTATTTATGAATTGGACGACGCCGGGAATAAAACGAAGCATTAGTGGATCTTACCGTCAGATGAAGAGTTTTGAAGCGGCTTCGCAAATTCTAGAGTATTCATTACGTCTAGATCTTCCTATTTTTGTCGCCTACAACACCAACTAGAGGCAGAGTTGTGAACAGTCGCATGTAATCATGTGCCGCTGAATGCACATCAGGTCCCAGTGATCTGCACAGAAATAGAGTCCATGCGAATGGGAAGGGGAGTTGAGGCCCATGAGCTAGCGTTGGGAGCTGCTCTACGAGGGTTGAAGAGTATTTGAATGCTATATTGGAGAAGAAAAATTCAAGTGAATAACCTCATCTTATTGGGAAGAAACCTGTCGAACTTGAATTCGGTCCGAAACAAGCGGTACGGTTGTACAGCGCTATGCTCAATCATCATAATCAGGAGCAAGACTGGTATCCTACGGAAATAGGTAGGTCAGTACGCATATATCAGTAAGGAAGTAAATAGTCCTACCTGACAGCTGAGTAGACGTCGACGCCATCAGTTCAGAGGCTAAAATGTTTACCCCGCTTCCGTTCAACCGCACACTTCAAAGTCTTGAACCGAGTCAAAGCTGATAGGCGCATGTGGAAAGTTACAAAGAACCTTTATGGATACATACGGCACAATTACGGGGAAAATGTCGTACCGTACAACATTGACAGCCTCTGCATGTACAAGGAATCGGGTGAGTTTGAGGACGCACGAGACGTGAGTTATTTCTGGTGCAATACAGACGATGAGGATAAACGCGGCTAGAACGAATCAACTCAGTGTGAGCTACACGATTAGGTTGGTTCAACTCAACAAACCATGGGCGATATTGTTCCGTGCATTAAGACTTGACGTTGTCCGGAGGACCTCATGCGCTGTAATTGCGGACCGAACAACCTAGCAGTGCGGATTTGTAGGGGACAAGTGTGTGGACGAAGCGGATGTATGAGCCAATTAAGGCACTAAACTTGATCTGGACGCCCCGTACCCACCATTCCTCAGATAGGAAGCGCTATTGAGGTGGATAATACTGCACAAGAAACGCGTGCCTCACGATGTCAGAAAGTCGTGTTGGATACAGACAAAGAGACGGGGATGGGAGTATTGCTCACTCACGTGGGTTCGTACACAAGGAACCGAGGACGCCGCCAACGTGCAACATGAGAACCTAGCGCCCAGATTATGCACCGTACGCCATGGAAAAGTGGCACTGTCTAGCGAGCATCGTAGCGCTAAAATATATATCTGGGGAAAATAAGGAGTACAGGAAAGAAGTGCTGTCTATTTGCCTATCTCATGTACCAAAGAGTGAAAAAGTGGAAAAGCAAATTCTCACGCTCAACTCGAAGGCAAAAAGTATAATTTGATTTCTGGGTACAAGTGCCTGGACTTATACCTCCATAAACACCATATCTAATACATCCGGTTTTCCAATACACGTCACGACAAATCTATCATTGCACCCGTCAGTGCCGAACACATCATCAACCAAAAGCACCCACCATCTAGGGAGCCGTCAACGTGAAGCTAGACACAGTCACGGACCCTCCAAGCGCCAAAGTTGCGTAGTTGAAGATGGCGTATCTATACCCAGGGAAGAACGTCCAGTTCGTGTTATACACAAACGCAGGACCAATCGACGTCCAGGTGGTGCCATCAAGACTGTACGAGAACCTCCCTCTGCGATCCGACGTCGTCGACCGCAAATCGGCCGTGATCCTGAGCCAGATGCGCCCGCTGGCAGGGATGTTGGTCGATGCGGCGATCGTGCCGGTTGATGCCGTCGTCCACGTTCTATCTACCAAGTTGATACCGGTGGAAACGGCAACGCGGCAGCCGCCGTTATCCTTCACTACGCCGACCCATGCGGACTGGTCGCGGAGCAATGCGAGACCGGCGCGGTCGCCGTTGGCCATGCTGGAGTAGTTGAGGATGATGGTCGCGGTGGATTGAGGGCCGAGGGTACGACGGGTGAGCGTGTTCCGGGCTTGGTACAAGTCATACGTCACTGTTGCGGTTGAGAGACGGAGACCACCGCTGAGCGACCACTTGGAGTTGTCGGGGTTGTGGTTCCACTCCCACTCGTGGCCGATGGAAGTGAATGTGTCCGTGCCGACGGGGGACTTGACTTGTACTGGCGGGGCGGGCAGGTTGGGTCTGGGGTATGTCACGCCCCAGCGCCCGCTGACGAGAGTGACGATTGGCCAACCATTCGAGTCCCATGTGATCGGAGCGAGCACGGGAGTACGACCGGTGGGGTAGGCATCAACGAATGCCATGTAGTACCATTGGCCGTTCTGAGTCTGGACAATACCTCCCTGGTGAGGCGGGCTGCCTCCCATGTTGCTTGGTGGAGGGACACTGTCGACAACGGCCCTTTGCTCGTAGGGACCCCACGGGCTGCGGGACTTGAGGACGAATTCACCGTTGTTGGGACGGGAGAGGAATATGTAGTACCACCCGTCGCGCTTATACATACGAGAGCCTTCAAGGTAGAAGGGGGCAGGGTAGACCAGCTGAGTCCTGACTGCGCTGAAGCCATCTGGGGCAAGCTGGACGACGCTGATATTGGTATTGCCGTAGGCAACGTACATAGTGTCATTGTCATCGATGAGCAAGCCAGAGTCGTACCAGCAGGTGTTGCTGAGAGTGGCGCGTCTGCTCCAAGGCCCTGTAACGGTCGGGGCAGTGTAGATGTAGGTTCGTCCGAACTCTACGCAGCCTCCCCAGTACCACAAGTTGTTGCTCTTGCGATAGTTGAAGAAGGACGCCCAGATTCCCTTGATATATGCGCGATTGCCATTCGTCAGGTCGTATTGGGAACCCCAATCTAGAACCGGGACAGAGTGACCGATGAATTCCCAGTTGATGAGATCGTAGGAGCGGAGAATGGGCGCTCCAGGAGAATAGTGAAAAGTGGAAGACGAGTAGTAGAAGGTGCCGTTCACCTGTATGATGTCGACGTCTGGGTTATCCACCCATAGAGGTGGGTTGTTGAAAGTCCCTGTTGGATTAGGAGAGGATGTGGTGGTGGTGGTGCTAGATGGGGGTTGCTGCGTGACCGTCGAGGACGATGACGACGGAACACACTGAAACTGCGTTTAATGGAGGTATGACAATGCGTAGGACAATATTTACCTGAGAGTACCCTATAATGGGGTATGTCAACAGCCGTAACAGATTCTGGACAATAAGAAGTACGCACAGTCGTTCTGGTAGACGCAGGTGAACCTATAGTCCATGATAAGGAAGTGACGCCCTCGGAGAATCTAAGCGACGTTACCCAGCGACACATGTTGTGGGACCTGTTATAACGGAATCGATGAGAGAAAATACAAACACGACAGAATAATACTAACCAGTCCACCCTTGGCCACCGCATTGACCGTAACCAGTCTGCTGTGCGAGGACGGCAAGTGGTGATAGCAGTAAGAATTGCAGTAGTGTTAGTGGCTTCATTTCCACCAGCTTTTTGAAGTTTCTGTGCCCCTCACGCCAGCTTTTATAACGACGAGGGCAGCTATCACCTGTCCAACCAGGACCGAATGTTCCGCGATGGCGTGTGATATTTCCCCAACGTTACCCAGAACATTGATACGAAATCGTTTATTTGACGTTTCTCCCCGGAAGAACCGTGTAGAGGTGTGCTCCCGTGCCGATTCGAGAATGAATGGGTTCCATGTAAACGATGTTGTTGATAAACCGAGTAATTCCCAAAGTTGTTTCGTGGTCGAACATCCGATTTCCGCTTTTGTGTATTTTTCGTAGCAAGAGGCTCTGTGGGTTGGCATGTACACCATGGCCTTTGTACTTTCTGCAGTGCTTAGGTACCAGCGACCATTCTTTGAGGCTGCCACTGCCTTTCAGAGGCTAATCCAGGATAATGACTTAAAACGTTGCAGCTCGGTTAAACCTACTTCCAGCGTGCACGGCTGAATAGATGACCCTCGCCCGTTCAGGACCTACGAAACCTAGATTGCCCCAATAGGCAAAAGAAACTGTTAAAGGAGGTGGCCCCATCAGCGTCCAAACGTCGAAGAAAAACACATTTCGGATCGGTTGCCGGCTATGCACGTGCATACGGCACAATGACGGTTAATTGTGTAGAATGCCTAATAACAGGTTCTAGGTTTTCCATCGTCACCATAATGAGACGCAAAGGATAGAAGATCCGGGGTAAACACTCAATGAAATAGTCCGCGGGGGAATATGCATATCGGAAGACGAGGCGGATGCCATGTACCAAATACCACCGCGAGCAACTGAGTGGATTTACTGTTTATGCATCCGACGTTAAAGCAGAAATGCTGCAGGAATGCACCAAACAAGGTGGATCGTTTCGCCGCGAAAGGTATACCACCACTGGGGCTCACCATTTGAGCAGGCACACACACGATGCACGATGCGACGGCAATGAAAAGACCCCGCTCATCCTGCATACACTTCCTAGCAAGCTTCAATAGGCTCCAAGTGCGTTGAATAACTGTTCAGAAACCTCCGAACTGTCGACGCATTCCGGTCCGAATTGATATGACAAGGAAAGAAGCCTCCCTCTCATCATCATGCGGTCGTATGAGATGCTCCGTATAGTAGAAGCAAGCAGAGCACCACTAAAACGCAGATTGTGTCTGAAGGAGATGGTTAGTAACAGTCATGGAGAAAAGTGAGCGAAGAAGAGGTATGGGGTAAGGTGGGGAAATACCCATAGCGGGGAAAACGGCGATGAGGTCAAGCGTACAAGCGTTCCAAGAAAAGAGTAAGACAACACACACACCACAGGATGCCGGCTTGAATAGCCGAACCCCAGTCCTATGCTCTTCCTCCGTCTCTCATTCTTCAAGTTACGTCCCTCCCGGAAACCAGGGATCACGGCCAATTATTAGTATGAATAAAGCTCAAATGCAAGAGCAAGTGAGACGGAAGACTAGAGAATTAGGTAGGATTGGGCCTCGGATAAGCGCAGTGGAAGACGCCAAGGGCATGTTTACCTTTGTTTGACTTTGAGGGTGTTAGACGAGTCGGCGGGCCGGGAACCCACTGTCCCATCAGCGTCCAATTAACATAGTGTAAATGCACGTAAGGTTGTCTTTCGGGCGTAATACATCTTGGCCACTCCCGACAACCTTGCGATCTCTGATATGTGATGACAGGTTTTCGCCACCAGACGAGAAAAACTAAACTACTACAACCACTGATACAATTGTACATGTCCGTCAATATCTCAAATATCGTTCTCCTGGTCCTCAGGACCTAACACATTGGCATACGATATCATACCAGGTGGATTCTTCTCGTTGATTAGCTTTCTCCAGTTTGGATTATACGTAATGCGCTTCAAACTTCTGGGGTCAGCAGGAGCTAAACCAACACGTACAGTACATGGGGGCAATCAGTTTGTCCTGGCTCAGCTCAGCGTGAAGCAGCAAACTCACCGCATTCGACTAGTGCACCGGAGTCTTTAATAATCAGAAAAAAGAATGTAGGAAAATATGAGCTCGTCGTAGAATGTGCTTGATAGACACGGTCTACGTAACCCCTTCCCTCTCCCCTCCTGAGCTTCATCCTGGCCTCTAAACGCCAGAACTTTACCAACTCTGTAAACACCCACACCAACGGCAGTAAACTTGGCATCAGGATCTTTGAATTTTGGCGTGTGCTCAACCTCGTAGATAATGATATGCGTTCGTCCTCGTTTGGCGTCCTGATGAAGACGCAGGGCATGCACAGGAACAAAGGAAGAGAAACCGCGTTGTGGAGCGACCTAGTATAGCATATCCAAGTTGAACTGTGCGGGTTTGGAACCTTTTTTTTGCTAAGGCTTTAGAGCTGCTGATCACTGGCCCAAGTTGGCCGTGGAACAAATGAGTTAAAGACGCCCAACAATTAGATTGGGCAACGTACCGACAAATACCCCTATCGTATTGCAGCGCAATTAGCAGGTTAAGCTCGTTAGGCATGTCAAGTGCTTACTTGTGATACGGCCAGTTGATCACCTGACAATATTTCGAACTGAGAACCTTAGTGCGACCGTGTATTTGGTCGATGGACATGAAGACCTACCAATACCGAGTATCCAGATAGCCCCACAGCGAGCTTCACGCTAGGCTCACGCGCATCACAATGTTGGCATACTTTGGAGTTCCTATAGAAAGCCCGCCGTCGCTTGTAGATCCACCTTTCCCCTCCAAATGCTGCCAAAATGGGATGCATTCCCCATTGCGGTTTGTTCAGGATTGCTCGGAGGCTGTCCGCATCCATCAAGTCGCAGTTGCTTTTGAGAAAGATGTTTGACCATACGTCGTAACTGCAAACGAAATGAGTGGTGAGTGTATTGAATGAGGGATGGGAGGATTACACATACCCGTTGTAAGCCATGGCGTTGTATCCTAGGCGTCGGAGGACCAAGCCGAGATTCGCGTGTAGCCTGAGATTCACCAGATCGGGTTCTTGAATGTTGAGAGCATCCATCTCTATGGGCACCACCCCGGGTGATTCT
>KB722740.1:1654576-1870742 GCA_000349905.1 Volvariella volvacea V23 | reverse complement strand
AAATACGATGGATACGACGGGAAGTACGACGGGAAGTACGACGGCTACGATGGAAAATATGACGGGTATGATGGAAAGTATGACGGGTACGACATGAAGTATGATGGGTATGATGGAAAGTACGACGGATCCTACGATGGCAAATACTATGATGGGTCCTACTCGGACGGCTCATATGACGGAAAGTACGACGGCAAATACGATGGGTATGATGGAAAATATGACGGATATGACGGAAAGTACGACGGGTATGGGATGAAGTACGACGGTTACGACGGAAAATACGATGGATATGATGGAAAATACGATGGGTATGATGGAAAGTATGGGTATGACATGAAGTACGATGGGTATGATGGAAAGTACGACGGCAAGTACGATGGATACGACGGAAAGTATGATGGAAAGTACGACGGCACATACGACGGCAAGTACGACGGATATGATGGCAAATATGACGGGTACGACGGCAAATCATATGATGGATACGATGGCTACAAGTACGACGGGTACAAGGACGGCGGATACGATGGTAGCTATGATGGGTCGTACTACAAGCGCTCTGAGGGCCAGAAGGTCAAGCGCATCTACTCGAGGATTGAAGGGAGGGTATGAGGCCTTTCAACGAAGAGTAGCTAGCTTGTAAAAATGTGTAGCGAACTTGTAGAAGCTGCGAATGTACATTCATTGATCTTTCTTCAAGTTGATCTTATCTTATCTCCACGTGCTCATAGGCTTACACCACCCCGGTTCTGGTAGCGGACGCAACCAAACAACAATATTGCACTTTCATCCCTGGTCCATGCCCCCTCGTTCATTTGGCCCTCCCAAGGGCTCATTCGCTCCGCCCAACGACAGAGAAACATACAAAGACATCCTAATGTTCGAGGAGCGCCTAAAAACAACAGCAGCGAGCCTACAGCAGCGGAAATCTCGCTACCAGTGTATGTCCTACCAATTGAAATGGTTAGAAATGCGTTCGTGTTCATAACCCATATTTCTGCCGTTTTTCTCAGTGTTCTTGGCGCAGCTCTTGGTGACAATCACCTTTCTGTTGGCGGAGGTTCTCCTGCCTCCTCGATTATCGATACTCTCGAGGGGCTATACGTGGGCGTTGCGGCATACACTCTATCCGCCCGACGTACAAGCTACAGTGCACCCGTATTTTGCAAGTGGTTTGCTGTTCGTGAGCGTTACGACTCTTGTCTTGTTCTTTGCTAGTGGGATGTACTCTGAGAAAATCGCGTATGCGAATAAGTGCGTGCTGCTCTTCTATCATCTTTTCCAAGCCACCCCCTCAATATCTTACTTCTCCTAATATCAATCGAAACATCCATTATTATTCTTGTGGTTCTTCTAAATCCTGTCGACCCTTGCTTTGCAGATACGTACCACACGCCAACCGCGCACTACGTGCATTCAATATATACCTCAACGTCAGAAAACCCCCGCTTCGATCAAAGTTTCCGTTCAACCCATTATCCTTTTTCTTCCCGCGTCCAGAAGAGTATACGGTTACGTCCCCTCACTCATCGTCTCCACCGAGTCCAACCCGCGCTCGTTCTCGGGGTTCATCGCCGACAAGACCTAATACCTCAATCCCCATACCACCTATACCGCCCGCTTCCAACCCACGCGGAGAGCTGATGTTCTTTTCTAGGGTCGACAGGAATCTCAAAGAAGGGTATGAGCGATACAGGGCGGCATTCGAACGGAAACGACAAGAATTGGAGCGAGAAGAGCTGCGGAAGTGGTGGAGCCAATTTCTGTTTTGGCGGCGCTGGTTTCCACCGAGTAGCGCCACTCCCCAAACGGGTGCTGGAACCGGTGGCGGGGCTAATGTGGGCGGTGGGGGCACCCCTGGCGTAATGTCCAGAGCGGCATCTACAACATCATCCAGAGGTGGTAGAGGGGGTTCTCGGAGTGGGACACCACCGAATGCTCATATGATGAAGCAGCGGGAAAGGAGCAAATCTCCGGATGACCTGGGTCCTGATGGAGGGAGAGATGGAGAGGGGAGCGGTGTAACTACGAGTTTACCCAGTCGATCGACGCCTCGTCGGATACGTGTCAAGAGGGAGATGTCGGTTGAAGAGGGTGGGGATATGAGAATGCTCGTGTTGGACAGAAGTATGCAAAGTGCACATACAAAAGTAACTTGACGACGAGCGCATATAATCCCGCATTTTTACCATCCAACGCCGAAGCACGGCCTCTCATTCACGCTCGTTGAGAGCTGTATACTAACTCCAATTCAATATCGGAATACTCATCGATGCACACCTTGTTACAGCATTCGTGTTGAGTTTCCTGTTACGAAACGAGCGCTGGTTGCTTAAGCTCACTTGCCTCTTTTGTTAGAATGACGATCACGGGAGCATTTTGGGGCACAGGTGGTGTAACTGAGCACATTGGTCCCTTACGCCTTGAGGCCTCGACCATCGGAGTCTTCTATCTATATCTCCTATATACCATTGTAGCTGCGCCGTGCCACCGTCCCAATACTTAAAATCCACTCACCTGTGGACCCCCGGACGAACACCGCCTCTCTTCTTTATCTACTTACTCATTGCATATCTGTTGGCCATCTAACCCCATTATCTTCACCCCAGTTCACAAAATTCAGGATGATCGATAGTAGTGCTGTGATCGTTGAAGAGTTGAAGGCCGAACTGAGATCCACGAAGGTTCGTCTACCTATCTCGACCGCAGTAATAGCTACTGATTCACCTTCTGACCCAACCTTTCCCTTCCAGGAAGCCAATGAAAGCCTCTCCGGGCAATTGAACGAATTTAAAACCGAGGTTCAACAGCTTAGATCTGACATGACGGAAGTTTTAAGCCTTTTAAGGGGATTCAATGACACTCAAAGGTAGGAATCGTCACAATTAGCACCCAAACACTCACAGTGTGCCCTACCTGAGTGCTAAGTGACTGACAAATCACAACTGCATTTCAGGGAGCGCACGCGCGTGATTGGGGTTGGAGCACCCACCGCCACGGCGTCGGCCACGAGGCAGATCGACCAGCCGCTTGCAGAAGCGCTGGTGGGTGTGCCCACTGGGCTCACGGCGCCAGTGCTGACCTCACCAACTTCTCCGTTGTCCCCTGTACCCGGATTCGAAAGCCTTCCAGAGGACTATGAAGTACCAGACCCCTTGGTGCCATTCTGCGGGAACGAAAACCCCAAGACATTTGTGACTACTGCGAAAGCAGTAAGTATCTTTCCCTTCGTTGGGTCTTCTTCCAGTGGCTGTGGTTGCTAATGAATCTACCTGTTCTGTGCCTTCTCCTGGCTCCGCTGTGGATGTTGCTATGCAGTTGATCCCCGAGTACGTTCTCCTACTCAACATTTTGTTCGTGAACTCACCAAACTTGATAATTCAGGATCCCTCTCGACTGGATTCCTGCCGGTCGTGACTATGTCGAAATCGACACTACCCACCCCGAAAGCGGTGCAATAATCATCCCTGTCCCTCAACCCGACGACTATGCCGAGATCCAGAAGAACAACGAGATGATACAGAAGCTGTCTCAGCGTCCGATCGAAATTACCGTTCGTCGATTCGATACTGGGTGCTTTTATCTGGGAACGTATAGGTATTCGGAGACCCCGACTGTTTTGACGACGCCAGAATTCCAGGCTTTACCTGATACGGTGCGTGTTTGGGTTCTGGTCATCTCTCTTGAGCAGCTTCCAGTTATTGTACTTGAGACTCCTCTCAACACGACCATCAGATATTCAGTGCTTTTCGTCTTTCAGACTCCGAGTACAGTGACAACTAAGCTAATTAACTCCCACCCTCTCTCCTGTTTCTTGGGTTTAAATGCTTTAAATGCAGGTGAAATGCGAGATTTACAACAAGGCTGCGCAAAGGTTCTTTAAGCAGGAAAAAGCAAAAACATCCGAGGTCAAGTACTATTTCGCCACTGGGCAAATGAAGGCGTGTAGACTCGAGTTCAGGCGTGTTGGATACAATCAACTCTTCCAAGAGGCCTTATTGGAGGCAGTTATGCAAAGGGACATAACCGTTGCAACTGCCAATGTTGCTGTTGCGTGATTACCGCATACTGCGACCCTGCGGGAGAAGTGCCAAAATCTGGCCTCGAAACTCTGTCCGTAAAGTGTAAATTTTCTGTGTTCAAAAGTGGTTAGGGTGGTCTGGGAGCGTAGTTAGCTCATATATGGAACATTACAAATTTGTCTAGTTTTCTGTGTTAGTATTGTCACATCAGTGAATTACTTGTTTTGCGTTCCGGCTGAGTCCGGCTGAGTCCGGCCCGGGATGGCCCGGATGGCAGAGAAAAGTTGTGACTCTGTTTAACTCCAATGCCTCTGAAGCTTGCCATTGTCGGTGGTGGTCCTTCAGCGTTCTACGTCGCGTCCAGATTGCTATCTCTTCTCCCAGCGACTGCGCAGGGTGGATCAGACCTTCGAATACACGTTTATGATCGTCTATGGGCACCCCATGGCTTGGTGCGATATGGCGTAGCACCCGATCACCCCGAGGTTAAGGTGAGCAATGCCTTTCGTGTCCAAGGGATTTGCGATTCTCATCCTACTGTGCTGTGGTTTTCTTATCTTAATCTCTCGATTCACCCTATCGCGACACCTAGAATTGCACGCACAAGTTCGATACCGCCGCCTCGGACCCCCGCTTCCGCTTCTTCGGAAATATCAACATCGGCCAAACCGTGCAACCCCTCTCATCCAACCTCCACCTCCCTCTCTCCACCATCTTCCAAAATTACACCCATGTTCTCTTCGCAACCGGGTGTACTCTCCCCAAACTCCACCCGGCTTTGCCGCCATCTCCATATTGTATACCCGCCCTGAATCTGGTACATTGGTACACACAGCACCCATCATCACAGGGGTTACCTCCACCGGAGTTGGAGAAAATCACGCACGTATCGTTGATTGGAAATGGGAATGTGTCGCTTGATATTGCGAGAATGCTTTTGACGCCCGTGGACGCGTTACGGCAATATGATGTCCCACAACCCGTATTGGAAGTTCTTGCAAAGTCGAATGTCCAGCACGTGTCGATCATTGGACGGAGAGGCCCTCTGGAAGCTGCGTTTACAACCAAGGAGCTGAGAGAAATGATGAATCTGCCCGATTCGTCTATGGTTCCTATCGACGCAAAGTCTCTGGATGATGCTGCAAATCCAGGTGAAGGGAAGAAACTGAGCCGACAAAAATCGAGACTACTATCTATGCTCCAGCAAGGATCCAAAAACCAATACGGAAGCACAAAGAAAACATGGTCTCTCGACTTCTTCCGCTCCCCAACCGGACTAATCCCTCCCTCGTCGGACGGTCTCTCCCAAGCACAGCTCACACTCGCCCACACGGCCCTCGATCAATCCTTTCGAGCCGTCCCAACAGGCGAGAGCTCAACGCTTTCGACATCTCTCGTCGTAACCTCCCTAGGATTCAACAGCGAGCCTACAGCACCCTACTACGACCCCGGGCTCGGCCACCTCCGCACCGTCTCCGGGAGAATAGTCACGAACGTCGGCACGACCATACGTAACGCCTACGCCAGCGGATGGGCTGCTACGGGTGCGAAGGGCGTCTTGGCTTCGACCATGATCAACGCCTACGCTACGGCCGAGACTATTGCCGGTGATTGGTTGGCCCAGATTTCTGATGGATCTGGTGGGGAGGTTGTGGAGAAGAGGGGTGGGGGGTTGATTGGACAGGAGGTCGATGAGAAGCTGGATATGGAAAATGTGTTGAACCCTGATCCGCATCCGGAGGAGCCGCCCCGAGAGGTCCAGGAAGGCATTAAGAATGGACAGGTAACCCAATATGAGGATTGGAGGGCTATTGATGCCGAGGAAGTCAAAAGGGGTGAAGCTTTGAATAAGGAGCGCGAGAGAATGGGATGGACGGATGCAAGCACATTTCTGTCGCAAAGGAGTTCATAAGACGCGCATTCACGAAGATAATAGATTATGACTGCCCAGCGAATCATTCAAGTAGACAACCACAGCTCAACTACTTGTTATTATAATGTCCACCCAATCTGCATCTCACTTATCCTTTATAGTTACATAGACTTCACCGATACCGTGGTGAATATTGCCGCCACCCATTGTGATTTACAGGTACAAGAAAGTTACACATACGCAATACACTTGGGTGGCCGCACTACCCACTAAAATTTACACGCTCTGCAACCTACACCAAGAGAGCCAGACAAAAAAGAAAGAGACCAAAAAACAGCAGCAACCACCTTTGGGCATTGTACAGATCCCCTTACAAATAGAACATCGTATCTTTCAAATTTCCCGACACACCACGGTTCCACAAGGTCTCGGCTTCTTTCTCCACGAGCTCCTCATAGTTCTGAACGTTGCTCTGCACAGTAGATACCCCACTCAATAGAGTATTCAAATAACATCTACCTCTCTCGCAAGCCAAATCAGCATAATAAGCCGGAGACACGAGACTAACTGCCTTGGTGGCTCGTCCGAATAGATAGCTGACGGAATTGGTTAGGGACTGGAGCTCATCGGCTTTGAAATTGAGGTCGTCGTGCAGGACGTAGTAGTGTGTTGGACGAGTTGTGCCTTGAAGACCTCCGTGGGCTTGTGGAATAAGAAATAGTTTCAAACAAAGGAAGAAGAGGCACGGAAACGCAGTGGTAAAGAAGCAAATGAGCATGATCATGATCTACTGCGCATATATAATCAAATTGACCAGAAGCTTACCTTGCAAGAAGAAGTCGAAGTGATATACGGATGTAACACCGCGATCAACCACTGTTCCAGGCCTAGGATTGCCATTGATATCGGCATCTTCTGCTCTAGTGGGATTGAACCTGGTGTGGTGTCGCTTTCCCTTTACGCGCAGAATAGTGTAAGCTAAACATGAATTGTTCTGGCGTTATTAGAAACGGAATGAACTTACACAAACAACAAAAGTCAACTTGGGCCTATAACGCGTTTCACCAGTGTTGAAAGATTCAAAGGACTTGTAGATCAAGGGAATCTCTTCTTCGATGACGATCTTAAATTGTCCCTAAAAGAACGAAAGAAGCGAGAATACCATGTTAGAATTATCAAATGAATAGAATGCGTTATCATAAAGTTGAGAAAAATGAAAGCGGGGAACAACTTACCTCGGATACGCCATCACGATATACAATGATCCGCTGAGGAAGTTTAGTGGTTCTCTTCCGGAAGTGATTAATCCTCTCGACCATCATTTTACCAAGGTTTGTGACCATCTAGAAAAGCAAAATTTCGTGAGCACCCAGTTAATGAAAAAGAAGCGTTTGAAGCAATGAGCCATCTCAACATCTCAACATTCCAACAATAGACAGGGCCACAGTCATGGTGACGGATCAAGTGCTATTTCTAATTTGAAAATCACGTACCTCTTTCTTGGAGGCCTGCAACTCCATACTGGCAGGGTATTGAGCGAAATGTTGATCGCAACTAGCGACAACCGCTGCGATCGACGGCGTTCCTTTGGCACTGCCCACTCCAGGGTGCGTAACGTCTATGCCAACTAGCATCGTTGGTTGCTGTTGCAGCCATTGCAGTGCAGAAGAAGTTGGAGCTAGGGTATGACTGAGAATGGCGATGAGCTATATGCGCATGTAACGTGCCAAGAAAGCTCGGGAGACTTACTTGATCCCTCCGAGCTTCATGTTAATCTTGAGTGCGACATTAGCCATATATTGCGGCTGTCCTTTCTCTTTTCGAATCTTTGCAGCATGCATACAAACGGAAGCTGAAATAATAGACTTCAGCTAATTGTTCCACCCTTCCCAAGACAGAGGAGACGGAAAATGATACTTACGGACGTCCAATATAGCATCGCAGTTCCTCTTAATAGCTGCATATACATTCTTATCCCCACTCGAAAGAATGAAAATTGCCATGGGTGGTTTGAATGGCGTACCCCTCACCGCAGTGTAGATCGCCTCTCCGGCACTTTTCCTAACTGGATCGTTGACATTTTTCGGTGGCAATCTGATCTCCTTAACAAGCTGCTTCCTCTTGAACTCTTGCTCGTTCCCAATCCCGAGACCAGCTGCCTTACATGCATCGCGGAATTTATCCATCACTTCTAGCACTTCACCCATGGTTTGGAACTCTTCACGAGTGTTGCCATCTTTGATAACGTAGATGACCCATTGACTGAGCGGTGCTCCACGAGTGAATCTCAGAGAACGAAGGTTCCAGCTCGCTCTTTCGTCGATTGAAGCCGTAGATGATCCATAGTACTGAATTTTTGGAGTAGGCAATATGCGCGCCGGAACAGGTATCATGTGTTTTCCAATCGCGATTTTGAACGAATTCAAAGGTAGATTGACATTTTGGGTTCCACTTAAGTCGTAGCCGAGTTCACGAATACCACGATTGACGATTTCGTTGGCATTGATATTGGGAGGATTGGCCGCTACTGTGATCATGGCTGCAGTGTGCTCATCATTGAGCTTGCCACGGTAAGGCTGACCGGGCATGACTATGCAAACTTCGATAGGAACGAGGTCTTCCCGCTGGGGTGTTCCTACGTCAATTAATTCCCAATCTGGGTATTTGAGTTCGATATTATACTCTGGAGCAATAAAACGCTATTTGTGAGCAAATGAACAACCTAATACTAGCTATATGCTCACTTTTCTTGAAGTATTGCCGCACGCTTGTCTGTGCGCCTTGATATTCGAATTTATGACCGTTCGCATCAAGCTTGCTGACCGCCTTGATTGTTTTGCGTCGGTTGTTGAGGTGTTTGAGTTGTATGCGCAATCCCTTGAGGAATGAATGTAATTTTGCTGATCCGTTCATCCTGTAGTATGCTTCGACTACATCAGACAGCTCTCCTTCCCTGTAAAATGCAGTTGTGCAAACTAGGGACAGGAATAATGCGAGCTTAATAAATAAAGAAAATTCAAGGACTATAGTCCTACATACCGTTCACGTTAACAGCTAATTGGTTAAAGGTGGGCCGGACGGAAGAGAAAAAACCGCGCCACGCCTCTAAACCGCCACCTAGGTCGGCTGGTATTGCTTGAGGAGATTTGAAGAAGAACTTGTTGCGACCGACAATGATACCCCTTCCGGTGCCACTGGGGTATGCGGCCAATATCAGGTTCAAAGCCGCGATGGCAGGTGCAACGTCGAAGTCGCGATACTTTTGGTTACCCTGCATATAACTGGCAAAGCGGTCAGTATGATCCACTCAATTACGTTTCGATCAAGGATATACGAGACTTACTTGATCAGCCCTTCAGTATCAATCGGTTGAATATATTTAATAGTCATAGTATATTCCTTGCTATTTTCCGTCGGACCATTATCGTTCTCGTCCCAGTAGGGAAAGGTGATATCTATGGGCTGCGGAAGCTGTTTGGAAGCCACCAATTTAGCTGAATGATCGTGGGCGACATTTCCCTTGAGGCCAAGTCTAGTCCAATCGGGAGTGGCCTCAACAAGCTGGAAAATCCTTCGTTTTACGTGTTTATTCGTGATCCCCTGTTGAGGCGCAATCTGGATGTCGTATTCAAAAAAAGTGGTCTTGGGAATATTGATTGGGAAGTAGTTGGCGCGTAGTCTGATGTCGGTCCCTGCAGACCCAAAATTGGGACGCAAGGGTATTTCATTATCGCCGAGTTTCAAACCCTTGAAAGCGAGAACGAGTGCCGTTTCGGCCTCTGTCTTTGACTTGTCAACAATGGCAGGTTGTTCAGGGGCAAAGATCCTGTGATGGCCCCGGATGTGGAACGCATCATTTAGGTGTAAACGTCATGACTGGATGGCTGCGTGATCACCTACCCTCCTCGTCCGCGCCCGGCACCGCCGCCAAATCCGCCTCTTCCTCCACCTCTGCCACCGCCGAAATCGCCTCTACCACGCCCGCCGCCACCATAGCCGCCACGCCCACCCCCACCGGAGTAGCCACCGCCACCACCAGAGTAACCGCCGCCACCACCGCGTCCACCACCGCGATAACCTCCCCGGTTCGACATAATACTGAAAATGAATGATCAGTCATACTTTAGATCGTGAAAGCACAAATGTTAGGAGACCAACCGTTCAGGAAGGCGACGTAGCCACTTAAACTGCTTATCGATGAAAGGAACCCGCAAGGACCCTGAGAGCCTGGCGACTTTATAAGTAAAAAGTGAAGGGGTTGCGTTGGGATCAAAGGGAAAAAAGCGGGGTTGAGTGCTGAAGCCTGTAAAGGCAAGGGTACAATGGGGGAAAGCGCGAGGATTACGTTGATATCACATCTTCGTTAAATGGGGTTTCAACTTGACGCCTACATCACCCCAGTGCTGTTCTAACCACGAGGCATCTGACATACATTCACGCCCTAATTCGGAAACTATTTATTGATTGTGATTGTAGATCTACTTCGCCGCGCTTTATTGCGCTCTAGCAATTGTCGAAAGGCAATGGATGGCTATTCAATCGATTTTTGTGTGCATCTGTTATACAATAGGGTTGATTGAAGGCCGTGAATGCACTGCAAGGGACAGATCAGGCGATACCAGAGGTCTTTTTAATGCTGTTCGTCGAAGCGGAGATTGGCTTAACACGTTCCAAATATCGGAAAACCTTATAACAGCAATGCCCCGCACCTACCTTCTCACCGCATATATGTACACATGACAAACGGGCAGGCTTATCATTGACGAGGGATGCTGTATTGTGCCCCTAACCAATTGAGAAGCTGATGAAGGCGACACGTACACTATCCCTACATTCACAAGGATGAGGTGATCTCTCGGCACGCTGCCTTGAGCACTTGTCCTAGCTTTTCGAAGTCGGACATCTAGAACGAAAGGATCAATGATAGTAGCCAACTTTGATTGGATACCACTAACCTCGTTGTACACTTGAGAAGAGACCCTGACCCACCATTTCGCATTGTGGTGATAGTACACCGCATACACTCTGCCTTCTTCCAATAGTTTGTTTTGCAGTCCAAACCATACTTCTCCTGATGGTTTGGCTTGGAGCGGTAGTTCCACGTTAACCTACATGAGGAGTTAGCGATTTTTATCTATTTACAATCCCATATATGCAAATATACCATATTCAGAGTAAGCTCATTGTTAGGAGCATCCATAACACTTGTTCCGAGTATCTGAGCCAAACGGTTACCACCTGCAATAGCCATCTGGTGACAATATTCATTGATTTTGTCTTCGCCCCCAATATATGCGCGGAAATCCAGGGCTAATTGGCCACTAATAAATCGAAGTAACCAAGTCACACATATACGCACCTGCATTTATGCTCAACGGAATAGCGAAATCCGCAGAACCGGACCCTGGTGATACGTGAACTAGATGCGGGGGTTGAAGATCAAATATATTCACTTACAATAGAATTTTGCAATAAAAGGTGTCGGATTCAGTCCCGGTACTGGGTAGATGAGGGCTGGTATCAAAGTATCTTTGATCATGGCTTGATTCCTACACAAAATTGGGCACATATAACGAGAACTTGAGCTATATATGCACATAAAACAGCAACAAAAACCTACCGAGATGGGACATAGAGTAAAGCACATCCGCGCTTAGCATATAACCACTTGTTACAATTCTATTGCACACATCAGCGATCGCAGATCTGGAATGATCATAGATTGAACATACAGCTATCCAGAAATCAGGATCGACACTCTTTAAATTAATATCGATTTCTTGTCCAAGTGAATGTGCAGCATCCACAACACTCCAGACGCCGTATTCTCTGCATATTTCAACCATTTGCTTCCATGGCCAAAGAACGCCTGGTTGGGAACTGATGGTATCAAAAATAGCCACAACCTTTCGCTTGATGCCAGTCTCCGTGGGGTTGGAGTCTTGGACTAGACTCTTAACATGAGCAGTAAAACTCGAGAGGATGTTGGCGTGGGAGGTTGGGAACTGAATCGCAAAGACTGGTGTTGTGGGGTGAGGGTGGCGATTGGCGATGTATGATATGGCATGTTGAATTGCTTCATACGCAGTGTTGGCTATTTAGCATTATCAGCGTGTGGTAGCGGGGCAAAAAATCAACAATGTCCCTTACTAGTAATAATGATGTCTCCTTCATTCCATTCGAAATTTCTTAGAATAGTGTTAACGCCATACGCCACATTCGGTACGATCACGCATTCATCGACATGAGCGTTAACCAACTTGGCAAGTCGACTTCTGACGCCATCTAGTTGACGATAGTAGAGTAGACGACCGAAATAATCCGGATTTGACTCAATCTGGTCCGATATCGAGGTATATGCGTCCTGTACTGGACGAGGGACGGAGCCAAACGTGCCTACAAAGTTGAATGAGAAAAAGCATAGGAGAACGGATCCAGAAGCCATGCACACCATGATTAAGGTTGATATAGTCCTGGTCCAAGGCAAAGAATTTGAGCATGTCATGGCCAAAAGAAGGCGATGGCTCTGGCGAAATCCCATTCTTAAAAGCTCCTTTGGAGCTAGTGTCGGTGCAATCGTTAAGCTGGTTAAAAGTCATTAGGACTCGAGAGGGTGAGAGAGCTTCTTATTATAGTACACAGACTCTTCTCTTAAGGGCTCGACACCGGTGATGAGAACACTGAGGCTACTTTCTCACAGCCTGTCGAAGAAGAGATGAGAGGGTTGATAGAAGTCGGGAGGAGCCGTACCATATGGTAACTCAGGCAAAGTCGTGGAAACAGGAAGAGCTGCTCACAGGGTGTAGATGCTGAAGCGCATGCCGTCAACATTTCGTCCTAGTCCAAGTGGGACAGAAAGCTGAACGGAGTTTCAAGATGGCTTGACCACGTGGTTATCTCGCGAGCCTGCCCTGAAGTGGCGCATTACAACAGTAGTTATCATTATTTAAAGCAGTATGCAATAGCAAGCTTTTCCACCGAACAGCGGCATTGTTGGCCAAATACTCTGCTACCTTAAATAAGTTTGATTTGCTGAGAAGTCTCCTTCTCACCTCAAAACGATTCCTTGGTATTTCTGAAGCACAAATATTTCACCCATCCGTCATCAGATCAATCTAGTACAATATCATTGGGTCTGTATTACCGCAAGTACTACAGCTGTTGCGATGCGGAGATTCTTTGAATCCCCAAAAGGGGGGAGGTGGCTTCAATCTAGGAGTCCAATTGTCGGAGTCGCCGTCCGAACAAATGAGCGCGTCGCGTCACACGCGTCACAACCAGTCGCGCTATCCGCCCTATACATTCCTAGGTTCACCATCATCAATGTCTTCTCCTCCAGCGCTGGATTTTCCTTCGTCAGATGCCCCTGATGGCGACGTCGAGATGGACGACGGCACAGCTGGACAGTCCATGTCCCAAGCACCCCCACCTTTGTTCCTTCCTGGAACCCCTTCAGCGCAAGGCACACCTACTCGTCAACGCCAACAACAATATGCACGAGATAGCAGCCCACTGAGGAGCGTGGTTGCAAGACGGGCAGTTGGAATGAGCACTCCGAAGAGGACACCTCTCTTTGCGCGTAAGAACCCTTTCTCTTTGCCTGTCGCAATGCCATTTTCTGAAGGTCCGATGAGCAGCTGCGTCGTCATCTCCCATGGCGTATCCAAGTTCTTCACCTGCCAAAACACCAAGACAAAGACCTCCGGTCCCATCGTCTGATGCTCCAATGGACTCGGATCCTCTCGACTTTCCCTCGTGCGTGGCCCTTCTCAACCAGATTCGCTTTATTCTGATCCGTCTGTAGGAGCCCCGCGCATCCCAAGGTCGCCCAGCCCAGAAACCGTAGAGGAGATATCCACTCGACCCTATCCCTGACTCCCAGCCGAAGATCAGAAAGAAGAGAAACCACCAGTCGAAATGTTGACCCCAACAACCTCAACTCAGACGCGACTCATCTCGATGTCCCACTTTCTTCCAACGTGCATCCCCTTTCCGCTCCTGCAGCCCCCTCCGATGAGCCAGATGAACTCCGTGCCATTTGGGGTACCGATGTGAACATCATCGAAACAATGAACTCGTTCAAAGATTTCCTTCAAGGATTTAAACCCAAGTATCGCGCCGCGTATGACCGTGAACACGGGCTCCCAACCCGCGCATTCAGCACCCCTGAAGAGGCGGAGGTGGTTTTGTACGAAGGTTACATGCGAAGGATGCGTCAAACTGGGGAAACACTGTTGAATTTGGATATGACCAACTTACTGGCTTATCCCCCTGCGAAGAAGTTGTATATCCGGCTCATCAAGTATCCTCAGGAAGTAGTGCCTGCTATGGATCAGGCGCTTAAGGATGGGATGCTTGAAGTCGCCGAAAAGGATCAACAGGAGGGCGTAGAAGGTATGGAAGGAGAACAAGGAAATGAAGAGATTGGAGAAATTATGTCCAGGGTGTACAAAATCAGGCCGTTTGGTATACCAGCCGTTAATATGCGGGAACTCAATCCAAGCGGTGCGTCTATTTGTTGAATCGAGTGAAGGTATGGGCCCTAACTATTGGTTACAGATACCGACAAGCTCGTATGTATTAAAGGACTCGTCATTCGAGCAACCCCTGTCATTCCGGATATGAAAGTCGCCTTTTTCCGCTGCCTCAAATGCTCTCATACCGTCCAAGTCGAAATCGACAGAGGTAAAATCGAAGAACCAGCCCGTTGTCCGCGGGACGTTTGTGCCTCTGTCGGTACTATGTCGCTCATCCACAACCGTTGTGAATTTGCCGACCGGCAAGTTATAAGACTGCAGGAAACGCCGGATGCGGTACCGGATGGACAAACACCTCATACGGTCTCGTTGAGCGTGTACGATGAATTAGTGGACATTGCGAAGCCAGGAGACAGATTGATAGTGACGGGGATCTTCAGGAGCACGCCTATCAGGGTTAATCCGAGACAAAGAACGATGAAGAGTTTGTTCAAGACGTTTTTGGACGTGGTACACGTCAAGTTGGGCGGTGATGGAAGGCTCGGGTTTGATAGATCCACGAGGCCAGCAGGTGGTGATAGGATTCCGGGTGTTGGTGGACCTTTGGGCAATTCGTTGGGCGGTATGGCCAGTGCTGCGGGTGTAGGAGACGGAAATGAAGAAGATGCCGAAACCCAGGAAAGAGGAAGGACAAGGAGAGAAGAGCTAGAGGAAAAACTGAAAACGCTGAGTCAGAGACCGGATATTTATGATTTGTTGTCGAGGTCTTTGGCGCCGTCGATCTGGGAGATGGAGGATGTGAAGAAGGGGATATTGTTGCAATTGTTTGGAGGTACCAACAAATCAATCGCTAGAGGCGGAGGCGGGGGTGGACCGAGATATAGAGGAGATATCAACGTCCTCTTGGTTGGTGACCCCGGTACCAGTAAATCACAAATTCTGCAGGTGTGGTAGTTATCATCCTCTTCAGAGGGGACTGGTGCTGATGTTGGGTTATAGTACGTGCATAAAATCGCCCCAAGAGGTGTTTACACGTCCGGCAAATCTTCGTCTGCTGTTGGTTTGACAGCATATGTTACGCGGGATCCTGATTCGAAGCAACTCGTTTTGGAGAGGTGCGTAGATCGAGCCACTCTATTTCTCCCCGAATACTGATTCCATATACCCTTCCAGTGGTGCGCTAGTCCTTAGTGATGGAGGCGTTTGCTGTATCGACGAGTTTGACAAAATGGCTGACGCGACGCGTAGTGTACTGCATGAAGTCATGGCACGTCCTTACAAACTTCATATATGGACGCCCCTCTTATATGCGCTCTTTTCAGGAACAACAAACAGTCTCCATCGCTAAGGCAGGAATTATTACCACCCTCAACGCTCGCACCTCCATCCTGGCAGCAGCCAACCCAGTTGGATCTAAATACGATGTCAACCTACCCGTCACTCGCAACATTGATCTACCACCGACCCTGATATCAAGATTCGATTTATTGTATCTAGTATTGGACCAGGTAGATGAAGGATTGGATAGAAAGCTGGCTCAACATCTGGTGGGCTTATACCTCGAGGACACCCCAATCGCCGATCGGGAAGAGTACCTGGTAAGCCCTTGTGGAAAATTTTCCTGGCACTGGGCTGACTTTATTCCAACAGTCCATGGACATTCTCTCTTCCTACATCGACTACGCTCGCACCAAGATCCACCCTATCATAACCGAAAACGCCGGGCAAGAACTCGTCCGCTCCTACGTCGACATGCGGAACGTCGGCGCCTCCGACTCCCAACAATCCTCCGGCCCCTCCTCATCATCGGAAAAACGAATCACGGCCACGACGAGACAGCTCGAGTCGATGATTCGGCTGTCGGAGGCCCATGCGAGGATGAGGTTCTCGGACTTTGTGGAAGTGGATGACGTGCGAGAGGCGGTGAGGCTTATGAGGGAGGCTATTAGGACTAGCGCTATGGATCCCAGAACCGGCAAGATCGACGTCGGTTTGTTGAACACTGGCACTGGAAGTGGACAGAGGAGGTTGAGGGAGGACATGCGGAAGGGCGTGTTGCAGCTGTTGGATGGAAATAGTGGAGGTGCTGGGATCAAGTGGACGGAGGTGGTCAAAATGTTGGCGGCGCAGAGTTCGGTCAAGGTTGACCCGGTGGAGTTTGGAGAGGTTGTGAAGGCGTTGGAGAATGAGGGGATTGTGAAGATTGTTGGCGAGAGGGACAAGAGAGTTATTAGGAAGATTGCATGAGGACGAAGTGATATGATGTTGTATTCTTTTTTTTTCTACTTTGTCCTGTGATAGGTGTATCTATATGCGTATACATTTAATCATACCAAATGCAAACATTTTCAACTCTTAAACTCTGAAAAGACAGAATTCCACATAAGTGATTCGCTCTGTATAGATCCTACACTCTCGTATTTTTGTACAACTCCCCGACCTCATACCATAAAACTTACACCTACACAACATGCTTCTCAATGACACCCTTAACCAACTCCACACTTGGCTCTTCAACATCAATCACCCTCTTCTCTTTCTCCAACAAGCCCTTGAACTCTTCCGGCAAGACGTCGCGTTCAAAACTGAACGAAGGAATAGAGGACAGGGCCTGAGTTACTGCGGAGGAGAATTTGGTTGGGTGGGCGGTGGAGAGGACGATTTGGTGCGTGGATGGGGGGCTAGATGGGGAGGGATGAGATAAAATTGGGTGATGTGTAGACTAGACATACTTTGATTTGGCAATTATTTTGGCGGCTGCCAGGCCTACAGCTGTGTGTGGATCTGCGATGTAAGAGGGTGAGGAGAGGAAATGCTCTCTGATGGTTTCTAGTGTCTATAAGGTGGAACAATCACGTCAGTGACAAAAAATGTAGACGGGGGAATGGATACTTTACCTGTTCATCGGAGATCCTCTCGGCCAAGAAATCTTTCCGTGCTACTTCAAGAACTTGGGTGGGTACCTCTACTCTACCGTCGCTCTTGACCTTGGACATCCACCCATTGACAACTTCACATGCTTTTGCCTTCTTCTTTTCCTCATCTTCGCCCACTTCACTGAGCACAGTTTCATATGCCAAATACCACAGCAGCCTCTCGAAATTACTCGACACCAAAATGTCCATCGCAGGACTTAACGTCTCCTTTACCCCACTGGCATCTTTCTGGCCAGCATCCCGTCCATCGGAGCTAGTATCAACCTTCTCGTATTTCCCAGACTTCCAAAATCTCGCCAAGATGTCGTTCTCGTTCGTAGCAACTACGAGCTTGCTTATTGGTAGCCCCATCCTCTTGGCGTAATACCCTGCCAGGATATCGCCAAAGTTTCCTGTGGGGACGACGAATTGGAGTTCTGGGTCAGATTCGGGGTCTCGTACGCCGGAGGATGCGGCGAGTTGTGCACGGAAGTGGAAGTAGGAGAGGAAATAGTAGACTGTTTGGGCGAGGATGCGAGCCCAGTTTATGGAGTTGACGGCTCCGAGGTTGTAGGTTTCATTGAATTGCTTGTCTGCGAAGAGGGCTTTGACGATGTCCTATATGAAAATGATGAGCAGGAGGGGCAAATAAGTTGTGGGCGACACTCACTTGACAGTCGTCGAATGTACCTTTGACTGCCACATTGAACACGTTGGGATCGGTGACGGTGGTCATTTGTGCTTCTTGGATGGGGGATACACGACCTTTTGGATGTAGGATAAAGATGGAGATATTGGCTTTATTTCGTAGGCCATAAATGGCTGCACTGCACGACGGAAGAGCAATGAGCACACTCCTCTGTCTGAAAGTATGGGTGACGCCTCACCTGCCAGTATCGCCACTGGTAGCACCGACAACTGTTAACCTCTCTTTCGGCTGATCGGCCGACTTTGCCCCATTTCTCCGAATTAAAAAGTATTCAAACAGGTTGCCCAGCAGTTGTAGTGCCACGTCTTTGAACGCATACGTGGGCCCGTGGAACAGCTCGAGTATATAGGTGTTCGCTGACAGCCGTTTTAGAGGTGTGATTTCAGGATGACGGAAGGAGAAGTAGGATTTGCCAACAAGCCATTGGAGATCTGCAGCTGGGATTTCAGAACGAGCGATGAAGAGGGAAAGGACCTCGTAGGAGAGTTCTTGGAAGGTTAGCTTGCTCCAGGCCGTCTTCCAGTTTGCAGGAAGAATAGGTATGTGCGAGGGTATGTAGAGACCACCATTGGGTGCTAAACCTGCGAGGACTGTCTGAGATGGCTCAGTTGGTGGGTCCGGAGGATAGAGCTGGGCATCGTACCTCTTCAAAGGATAGGTATTGGTCTGACCCACGGGTGGAAAGGTACTTCATGGTGAGGATGGGGATGGAGAATAATTTGCTCAGGGGCTAATGAATCATATTTTATCTGTATGTCCTTGCTTGTCTCCAGCCAGTGTTGATGCTGTCCGCCTATCCAAGCCATTCCTACTCGTGCTGGTCTTGCCGTCCGTCTGTCTACGCTATGGACTGAACGGTCGCGGCATGATCAACCACTAGCGAGGCGATGAAGAGACGATTGCAGGGTCAAGTGCTCAAGCGGGGACCGTACAAACA
Organism: Volvariella volvacea V23; assembly: GCA_000349905.1. Lineage (NCBI taxonomy): Eukaryota > Fungi > Basidiomycota > Agaricomycetes > Agaricales > Pluteaceae > Volvariella > Volvariella volvacea. The sequence continues at coordinate 1,851,806 of KB722740.1, read as the reverse complement.
TATTTCTACCCTGGTTAATAGAGGCTCTGATTGAGCGCTTGCACTGCGGCGCCTATGTTCCATTGATAAGGTTTTATATCAGCGGTGGGGGCAATAACGTTCATTTCATATTCGAAAAACATCATTGCGTTACGAAGGGCAAGCCCAGGTCGCGCAGCTGAACCACCAAGGATCCCCGACTACACCAGGGCCATCCGCCCAACTCATTTCCATCGAGTCACCCATACACACCTCGTTGTCCGTCCGAGGCCCTGAGTCATTTGCGGGACCAGGATTGTTGATGGCCACAAATCCTGAAGCGCGTCTGGGCTGAACGCGACCTGTCACACTGTCACACACTAATCTCAACCGCCCCCGTCATGTCCGATTCACCTGCTCCCCCTCGCAGGTCTCAGAGGGAGAAAAAACAAGTAAAGCCCTTTGCAGCTGGTCAGTAATCAACCTTCGAACGACCAAACTCGTATTCTCACTCTATTTTGTCTTTTGTATTGCCCCTTCGTCCCCTCTGTTTCCGCTGTTGTGTGGGGAACGGAACTTGGAAATAACGCCGGGTGTGGCTTCACTCATATTGTTATCACTCAACCAGCGACGAGCACGCCCTCTGCAAGTCAGCAGCAGCGGAAACGAAAACGAAATGAAAGGGATTCCGACGATGAACCACAGGACGAAGCCGGACATGAAACGCCTGTGGTGACACCCGCAAAGCGTGGTCGAGGTCGTCCACCCGCTCAAGGCAAGGGGAAGAAGAAGGCTGATCAGGACAAGACTGGCGATGATGACATTGAAGAAGATGGTGAAGACAAGGAGAAGGAAGCGGAAGAAGATGGTGCTCCAGAAGCGGAGGAAGACGAGGAAGGGGATCAACAAGAGGACGAGGACGATGAAGATAGTGGTGATGATGGTGACGACGACGATGAGGAAGAGTATAACGCCAAGCCCAAGCCCAAAGTCACTGGGAAAGGGCGCGGGGGGCGGCGTAAATCGTCTGCCACGCCTAAAGCCAAAGGCCGCCCTCCGACCAAACGACCAAGGACAGCGAAGCAGACAGATGCCACAGCATCTACCAGTGGCGTTACCCATAAAGTCCCAAAGCCACATGCTAAGCGGGGCAGAAAGCCCAAAGAACCTACGGCGGAAGAGGTCCATGATGCTGAACAGGCTGCCAAGGAAAACAACATTCAAATGGACAACCCTTTGTTTAGTACGTCTTTCATGATTTCGTTTTGCCCTATACAACATCTCATCATGACATCTCGCCATAAATAGATTCGCTCCTTAACCCCACCGCAGCTCTGCAACAAACGGCGGAAGACTTTTTGGAATCACTCGATCAAACACCTGGTCCTGCTCTCGCGGAGCTGGTCAACCTCGTTCTACGTTGTTGTGGATGCAACGATTCTGTGAATGGCGATGAAGCTGTTGATTATGATGGGGTGGTGGATGCTTTGGATAACTTTACTGAGGCTCTCAAGCAGGTGTGCTGATACCGCCTTCGTCCTACTCAACACCTTTCGCTCATCTTATGCACGTGTAGGAGGACTCTCCAATATACCCCCTAACGTCCAAGCTTCCTCTATTTAAACGGTTCCGGAAGTCATTATCTGAACTCCTCGACCGCCTAATCGCATCCTCTGCTGCACTCGGTCATCTGTATACCTCGGACCTAATGCCTACTCTACAAGCATGGGTAATTGCCATGTCGTCGTCCCACATACGTAGTTTCCGCCACACAGCAACCGTTGTTGCTTTGGAAGTCGAGACTGCACTATGTGAGGTGGCGAACGAGGTGGAGAAAGAAGCTGAAATTGTGGCCAGACAAAGGGAAGGGGAGAAGAAGAGAAAGGCAACCGCCAAGGGAGCTGCTACTGGATCGACAGCCAGGCTAAAAGAACTTGAGATCAAGGCCAAAGAGATTAGGGACAAGAAGAAAAAGCTGGCAGAATATATTAAGGAGTTTGTTGATGGGTATGTATCCATTTTCAGCACACCCGAGGTCTTCCCACTCAGTTCCTTTCCTCCTTTCTTTCGCGTTTTGCAGAGTATTTGTCCATCGTTACCGCGACCTTGACCCCAACATCCGAGCAGAATGCGTTCGCTCAATAGGCCTTTGGTTCCGCAAGCACCCATCTCACTTCCTCGACGCGTCTTACCTCCGTTACGTCGGCTGGGTTCTCTCGGATTCCACAACCGTCGTCCGCCTGGAAGCCGTCAAATCCCTCCTTCCCGTCTATTGCCCACCTTCAAACTCACCCAACTCGCCTACTTCGTCATCCGCGGCTGCATATATTGGTTCATTTAGTACCTTTACTGAGAGATTCAAGTCTCGAATGATCGAGATGGCCAAGGGTGACACGGAGCTGAGCGTCAGAGTGGCGGTATTGCAAGTCTTGAAAGGGCTGGATACATACTCGCTGTTGGAACCTGAAGAGAGGGAGGGGATCTGTATGTTGATCTTTGATGGAGAGGCGAAAGTTAGAAAAGCCGTTGGAGCTTTTGTCAAAGCTATTTGGGAGGAGGAGATTGAAGAAAGACTGGCAATAAGCGAGGAGAATATGGCGGATGAAAGCGAACGCGATGGCGATGGGACAGGGAGGAAGAAGTTGAGCAAGGAGGAGAGGAAGAAGAGAGTCGGAGCCAAGGCTTTGGCCGAGTTGTTAGTGAGGTGGGGGAAGAAGTTGGACCAGATGCTTGGAGAACAGAGTAGTGATTTTGGCAGTGAAGCTGGTGGTGACGCTATGGATGTTGACGAGGATGATGGCCAAGAAGATGGCCAAAGAAGACGAACGAAGACTGGTGGAAATACCAGGAGAGGACTTGGGATGAGCGGAAGTACGAGCCCTACGCAGGAAGTCGCGGCGGCTCTGGTTGAGGCTGACCTTCGTGGTCGGATCGCGTTGGTTGTCGAAGCGCTTTGGGATGAGGTGGAGGCTGTCAGCGATTGGCAGGGTTTGCTGGCAGTTTTGTTGCTTGACCATTCTGCTAGAGGTGGTGATGAGGACGATGAGGGCGTTAATGGAGCTACGACTAGTGCCCGTGGTCGTGGTGGGGCAGGGGGACGAAAAGGAGCAAGAGTGAATGGGAAGAACAGGGTCCGATCGACGAGGAACAGTGACGACATCGAAGAGGCTTGGAGGCTAGAAGAAATCGAGGAGAGCGTTCTGCTCGAGGTGTTGGTGGCTGCGTTGAGGAGAGCAAAGTCAGAAGCCGCCAATAGCAAGAAGGTGGGCTATCTGCGCCCCTTGTGACTTGTTGGTGATTGAGTTTTGATATGCTTTCATTCACAGGGCGAGGACGAGGAAGTAAATGGTGACATCACACGAGCGCTTATTGAAGCACTTCCGAGACTATTCATTAAGCATCAATCTGATCAGAATAGGATTGTAGTAGTGCTGATGATGCCTACATTAATGAACCTGGACCTTTACGTCGAAATGCGTATGCTCTCCGTGAGTTGTTCAGTTACTCTGTTGCCCCCACGTGCGCATAGCTTATCATGGTCGTGTAGGCATATGCAAGTCTCTGGGACGATATCACCAAACAATTCCTGTCACATTCCTCCCTCACCGTCCTCCGTCACGCCATAACCGCCATTCGCTACCTCCTCGACGCAACCAGTCTAGCCAACACCAATTCCACCAAAATGGCCGAGCTCGAAGATGAGCTAGCTTCGACTTTACGAACTGCCGCGCTTCGTGAAGACTCGATGGGACAAGAAGTTGATGAGGAGGCTAACGCTAACGCTGCCGATCACGATGACGAGGATAGGCAGATGAATGGCCAGAACGAAGAAGAGGACGAGAACATCGAGTCGCCGCTTCACTCGAAGAAGAGGGCTACAAAGGCTGCTGTGTTGGCTAAACAGAATAAGAACAAGGCTACTGCTAAGAATAAGGGCAAGTCAAGCAAGAAGAGCCAACAGAAGGAGGTTGATATTGAATTGGCAAGGTATAGCGAAGACGAGATGATCTCAATAGGTGCTATATGCACTAGGTTGGCTGTATTGGCTGGAGCCAAAGATTTGACGAGCTGGATGGAAGATGATGATAGTGGGAAGGAGAGGAGCGTTTGGGACATCGTTTTGGCCCTTGTCGAGAGAGGCAAGTTGGGGGATAAAGTTGAACAGACGGTCAGTAGTAATCTTATAACCTTATTTTTCTTTCGGATCAGCCTTATTGATTTGCTTCCATTTTGATGGACACCATAGATGGTTGAGCAATCGCTGCACCTATTGACGCTTCATATACTGTGGAAAGGAAGAAAGATGACAACAAGCGCCAATCCCTCACCAGAAGAGAAGAAATTGAGAGAAAGTCTGGTAACGCAACGTGGGCAGCTGTTGGAAAAACTGGAGGAATATGCAATCGGAAGACAGTCGAACACACTACCTGACGTCAAGAGAACGGTTTGTATTCCTACCCTTCTGTTCTGTGCGCATATACTGAGGCTAATATTCGTTTTTTTAAGGCGTTCAAGCATTTCATTGATCTTCATGTACTTTTTGCGCCATCACCGACAACTGAGCCTTTAGTTCCTGAACCGATATCTGCACCAACGCCGGGTACCAATCTGGAAGGCGATGAACCTCAAATGTCTGCAACACCTGCACCCGCTGCTGTACCCACACCAGCTCAACCAGGTTTACCTACAGCTGCTGTATCGATCAAATTAACAGATAAGCAGCAGGCTGACTGTGCTGGATATATTGATGCCGAGATCGAGATTTATGCTTCAGAGTTAGGTTGGGAGGATGGTGCGAGTGGCGATGGGAAGCAAGACGCGAATGGAGATGTTAGTAGTGGAGACGAGGGCGAGGATGAGGATGAGGAAGACGCTCCACCTCAGGGTAAAGCTGGTGGTAGCAAAAAGAAAAAAGCTACAGGGACCAAGTTGAAAGAAGGTGAGCGTTATGTTAAACTACCTCTTGGTTGTGGTTAATTGATCTCTTATTCGCTTTTAGTGGACATTCATTCCCGTGCACATCTGGAAAGAGAATACCTATTTATTGACGTGGTTTCAACCTTTTTAAGGGCCATCAGAGCTAATGCCATTCAAGTCCAATATGGAGCAAAGATCCTTGCACATTATGGACGATTGGGTCCTGCATTCGATGCTTGTGCCAAAGTTATTGTTGATGTTCTCCGTGAGGAAGGAATGTTCAACGATAATGGGGAGGCAGTGGTGAATGTTGTTACGGACGCTATGCAAGAGGTTAGTATTAACCACCCCGCCGTTCGTTCCCTCCAATTTGCTTACTGTATTCAATTCAGGCGTATCATGTGGAGGTTGGCAACGGGGCCGCTTGTACCCAGCTAGCCAAACTTCTTTCATCATCTTTCCTTGTTCGTGGAAGCCAGCTTTCCATCGTACGCAAGTTGAACGTCAAATACATCATCGAGATACAGATCAAGTTATTGAATTGGGTAACAACGGAGATCGCTTCGGCGCAGAGGAAAGGGAAGGATCAATTGAAGAACGCCATTGCACTCTTTAAAGCGATCATACCATTGCTGAGTACAGTGCAGAGTAAGGATGCTCAACAAATGTAGGTAAATTTCACGGTAGTCCGGATGATACTGACATTTTCGATGTAGAAAATCGGTTCTGGATGCAGCATTGGCTAGAGCGAAATTGGAGCCTTCGCCCACTGCTAAAGCTTGGGAACCCTATCGCGCCTACGAAAAACGCCTCGCTACCCTTTTGGGTAAAGAGAAGCGTAAGCACTATCCGTGCATCAGGCTTTTAGTTGGTTGCTCACTTCATTCCATCTAGCCGTCGCCACAAAAGGTCGGAAAGGGAAGGGTGCCAAGAGTGCTGCCGCCATCACGACTGATGACGAAGAGGAGCATGAAGTTGAAAGGATGATCGAATCCCCCGACCCTAATACATCTCACCCAGTTCGTAGAAGTGCCCGCGGAAAACCTCCAACCACACCACGACCCCGTGATAAGGGTAAAGGTGTACTAGAAGATGGGATGGTAACCACGGACCATGAAGAGGAACAAACAACGCCTAAAGCACCTAAACCCCGCGGGAGACCACGTAAAAACCTAATCACTCCCTCCCAGAGAGAGAAGTCGCCTTTGGGGCATTCTTCGACCCAAGAATCACTGGATCGACAAGGGCACCACACACCTATTTCAAGGTCTCCTGCGGTGTCCCCGCCTTTATCATCCCCACCTCCTACCGACGATGAAGGGGATGAAAATAAGGAGAATAGAAACGAGTTGCTGCACCAGGACGAAGTAAACGGAGTAGCCACCCCAAAAGCTACTCGTAAGAGAGCCAGACCCGTTGACGAGGATATGGATGTTGAGGATGGGCCAAACCAACAACACTCGGATCCAAACAGGATGTCAGAAGGGCCCGATCCATCTACGCCAGAAGCACCTCCTACACCTGCCAACGATATTCAAATACGAAGGAAGAGGATCCGACACTAGACCGTTTATGACCTTATCTTGACTACCTTGCCGCAAGTTACGTACCTTTGATGGGACTATGATAGGCCCATTTTCGAAATGCGAACCTTTTATTTGATGACCCCCTTTGTGCTTGTACTTTCCTCCCCTCTTACATTTATTTACGATTATTGCTCTCAACTATTGTAGTACACCCTGGTCATTATTTTCTCGTTGTGCGACCTCATGTCTGTGTCTGATGCTAGCACTTGAAATTTACCTCCTCGAGTTTTTATCAATGTCATTTGCGTGTTGTGTGCGCTTCGTCGACAGTATGTATCGTACATTTCTCCTCGAGTTCTTGCATTATGCTTTTGTTGCTAATGTTGTGCATCACAACGCCCAGCATCGCATATAGGTATAGATAATTAAGCATGGTGATACTTGTGCAACAGATACACTAGCAGGCGCCCGTATAGGAACTACATATGGAAATTGACGGTGCGTAAAAAGCGACAAGGGATTAATGAACGAATAAGTGGGTTGATTCAAGCGGATGAAAGAGGGTACATGATATAACACAAATTCATTGATGCAATGAGATGGGAAGATAGTAACGAATTATAGGTAGTCCATGCTCGCGGAGCTGAAGGAGGGTAGAGTGGGCATGATAACGAACATTACGGGATAGCAGATATGATAACTGCGAAACCTGCAAGAATCCATAAGCCATCCATTACTTGTGTGGTACACAGAAGGTGATAGAATATCCTGAGATGCGGACGGGTATTATCCCCGATTTCAGGGCTCGGCAAGCATATCTATAGCGGCAAGCATCGCGTCGCGCTATGTAAACCAGAGATCAGGTTATTTTCTCAAAACACGGAGAAGGCACATACATCAGCGTCTCTTGAAAGATATACTTCTTGGAGGTCCGACTCTCCAGGTAGGGATGACGGTCTTGGTAAACTAGGAAAACTGGATCTTCTCCGTCTCGCCTTTGGAGATAAGAGTGACGATTGTCCTACAGGCTCCGAATCTCCGGGTAGCCCAATGGCGGATCGCGACCGACGAACTTGTCTATCTCGTACTGGTATACCCAGTAGCTCGTATAGCTCGTCCTGTGCCTTGGTCAAGGCCCTCATTTCTGATGTCGGGGTGAAGGCTTCCAGGGAAAGTGATTGGGAAGCCCTTGAATCTCTGTATGATTGTTGTCGAGGTATAGGTGGCACCGGTGGTATATCATCAACCAGAGAATATGTCGTTCGGGCACTCAACGGCGCAACTGAGGCTGTGCTCATCCTGTGGCTTGAACTGCTCATAGATGATCGTTGGCTCTTCATTGCCGATGACGTACGAAGTCCAGCTTTCGTAACCCGGATACTTGACTTCCGCTGGGCCATCACTTTACTTGTTCGCTTGCTTCGACCTTCGTGAGACGCTTCCGAGCTGAACCTTTCGCTGAGGGTATCGTAGTCCTGAGCAACCTCCTCCGCACGCTTCCAAGCTTCATCCCGCTCCGCCTCCAAAGCCATTATCTGGTCCCTTAGGACTCGATTAACGTACATCTGCTTGTCCCAACTAGTGTACAACTTCCTCAAGGCCATAGCGAGTGCACTCCCATAGTGCACATCCATTAGCGATCGTACTTGTGCGATCTGTTCATCCAAGCTATGTAGCTCCTCCGCCAGCCGGTCCTGTTCAATCGTGATCTCCTTCAGGCTCTCGAGCAACTGCTTGACTACCATTGGATCCTCTTGCTCTGTACCATCCAAACTTGCAGATAACCTCTCCATGCAGTAATTGCGCCTCCTGCAGGCAAGCTTATATCTCGTCTTCACATCGACTCTCTGCATCTCCAGCCTCTCCCTCTCCTCGGGTATATCGCGGTCCACTGATCCTGGTTTCAGCAGTCGTATTCCACTGGCCTCGTTAGCTCGCCTGATCGACTTGCCAATAATGTCCCTCCACTCGACGCTCGTAAAAGTCCATTTTGCGGCATCAATAGTGTATCCTCTCCATTTGACGGGCGGGCTCTGGAATTTCGGTGATGGAAGTTGTGCGCCCGGTGTCCTCCTTCCAATTCCAATGCTCGTGATAGACGATATTGAACCATCTCTCTCCCTTGTGCCACCAGTATGAGTAGATTGTTGGCTGGGTCGCCGTGGGCCAGAGGGTAACGGCGGCCGCACTAGAGTTCGTCGTTGACCGGAACCTTCCCTTGATAAATTTATAGCACCGAAATGCGAGGGTGGCTGCAAGGACGATATTGATTGTTGATGCGATACTGCGTGCGGCCAGGTAAGATGTTGAGCAGGCCTTGATGAGGGTTCAACAGTCGAACCCGCTGTGCTTGGCGTAAGACTTCCGGCAGAGGGGCTGTGACTGTGGCTTTCGGAGATGACGGCCTCGTAGGATGGCGGCAACCCAAAGCGAGTCCCCATAGGAGAGACCTCAATGCCATCAAATGGAAAATGTACATTAGCGATGGGTCTCCTTGGATGCTCATGTGTGGAGGAAGGCGGTGATATGACAACTGGTAAGTTGACGTTTAAAGCATTGAGTCCATCTCGTGAGGGTGAAAGTGACTCTGGTGTTTCTGTAAGGACAGGGGTGGTGAAGTCGCCTTTTGTCGAAGATGGGTAGGAAGTAGCTGATGACGGTAAGGAGGTGGTGGAAGCTGATGTGGATAGCCCAGACCGCGGTTGGGGCGTTGAGCTATTGAAGGAGTCTATCGAAACAAGGGCCGGTGGAAGCAATTCATTTGGTCTTTCCGATGAGGGCTGTATTGACAAGGCTGGGGGCACATATTCTGTGGGTGGTGATACAGGTTCTGTTGGTAATACAGCGCTGGGGGGTCGACTGCTTGGACCAGATATACTACCAGGAGTGGATGGATCATAGAATGAAGGAATATCGTTGCTAAGAAGAGAATCACGGGGAACTATATCGGTCGGGAATTCGTTCGGCTCGGTCGCAAGAGACTTGTCTTCTATGCTTGGGAGCTCCAAAGAGTAGGTCCCTTGTGCTAGAAGGTCGCTCGCAGTCGTTGTCGCCTTGGATGCAGTTGACGCAGAGCGCTCAAGGTCCTGCAAGGCATTAGCGTCGTCGACTCTCCCTCTTGGGGCTATCGCTAGTCCTCGACCCTCCGTGAGATCGAGACTTTTTGAAGAAATATGTGAAGCGGTTGACTTTGACCTTCCACGCCAACTGGCTTGCCGAGAATGCCTGGCTCGGGCACTAGCACCCGCTCGACTCATCAATACCCTTTGAGAATACGATCTTGACAAACTATTTCCAGAAAGCGGGCTTCCACCATTTTCGGTAGATGTCGGTGTAGTAGGTATAAAGGAAAGAATGTCTTTCACGTCCGTACCTTTTGGTATGCTGAGTGGCACAGGAAGCCCAGCATTCGGAGACCAGATAGGGCTAAAGGCGCTTGGAGTTTCGGGGAATGTCTGCTCGGCGTTATCGGGTGAGGAGATCTTGTTTCCTGTTTGTGAGTCAGCAGTGAGGGGTGTAACGCTGATTTTGTAAAGTGTCCGCTCATTTGGATCGCGCACAACCTTGATGGGGCTTGGAGCACTACCAGACCGTTGACGATTGAAAACTCGACTAGCAAGAGGAGGTGAATCTGCGTTCACCAAGGATGCAATGGATGCTGATGCCTGACTGTATTGTGATTTTGAACTCGCTGGTGATGGTCCGGGAGAACCCTATGAGACGGAATGAGATGCGGGCTCACACGTGTAATCTGGTGAATCTAACCTGTGGTGAGCGCGCCTGCTCCCCAATAGGGAGCAGCACTCGTTTACCCGTCGATCCATCTGCTAATCTGACGTCAGTACTTCAAATATTGGACCCTGGACGCAACACGTTACCCCGTATCCGTGAAGAAGTAAGGTTGCTAATTAGACTCCTTTGTGAATCGCGCTTTCGCATCGAGTCTGGCGTAAATTGAGACGGGCTTTCCTCTGTGATCGGCGAGAATGCTGGTCTGTACCCATGAGGTGTTGATTCAGGTGTTTGTATGAATGCATAGTAGTCCAACACGTTGTCAATGTCGGGTGCAGAGGATAATGACGTCCGGCGGGGTGATACAGAGTCGGGCCTCACATCTGGTGAAACTTCCACTTCAGATGTGTTTCCTGCTGTTTGGTATGCCTGTTCAGCAGCCTTGGGTGATGGTGGCACAGGAGTCGATGATGGAGCTGGCTGAGGTTGGAGAGGCGGTTCAGGGAGTGGTTGCGCTGGTGGACTGGTTGGAGAAGGTCCTCGGCCATTTGAAGGCCATTTTCTGGCTTGTGAAGGGGGAGTCGACGTCATTTCGGGGGTATTCGGGGCTAAAGAATCTTCAGATATACGGGAAATGCTTCGCGCTGCTTGCGATTCAGCTATACCATTCGGCAGCAGGTCGAATATATGTGCATTCCTCCCGCCTCTTGCCTTTGGACTAGATACTTTGCTTTCAGCATTTTGTGGTGTTAGGTTATTGCGTGGGGTTGTCGGAGGGACATATACTTGGCTGGCGTCCAGAGGAATAGGTGGCCTTGGAGATATTTGAAATCCACTCGTAGACGGTTGTGATTCATCCCCAACACCCTCATTGCCACTTTGGCGCTCACGCCAGGGAGAGAGTAGGTAAACGTTCTCACGGGGTAGGGTCGCCGAATCCGCTCGCGCGAGCATTGACATCCCGCTTTTATAATGAGATCGTCCAGCCGATAGTGCAAACGAATCACCAAGCACTACCCGCGCCAGTGTGGTGCCAGATATCGCCGACATTTCCGACTCTGAGTCGAGCGAATTGGGACGTGAAACCTTCTTCATCGTGTCATCGCTCGTACGGTCGATTTGAATTTTTGAGATGGGCTCTGGGATTCTGATGGGCGCTGGTGCTTGTCTTTTACCCGGATGGCTCAAATGTGATTCCTGAAGATAATAAGGAAGGGAAATACCCGGTGCGAGAAATCAATCAGTGCAAAAGAAAGACGGGGGAACAAACTACGAACAGAATCTTGTGGGGTATGCTCTTGCACACTTGAAGGTACATATAGTGAAGGCATAGGCTATGATCACAGTTGGTAGAGGACCAAGTAACCATAATAAGTGAGCGTACCTCCACGATGCTTCCCCCACTACTCTGGAGCTGAATCTTCTGTGGCGACCCCTCCCCACCCAATCCAGGAGGATTGTTCGACTGAGCTGGAGTCTCTGCCGAACTATGGTTGGTCATCCCTCCATCCTCTATCGCGCCATTGCTGCTAGTTCCCCGGGACCCCCCTTCTAGCCCGGATAGATTCGATTTTAGAAAACTTGATCCAAACCAGTCCATCGGCTCCGAGTTGAGATTGAGATGAACCCTGGGCGACTCGGACTGTGTTCGAGATACTGGTGGAAGTGGGATACGCTCCTCCAACGCGGGGGCTGGTTGCTCCTCCACAGGCTGCTGAATTACCGGTGTAAGGGGAGTGATGGGCCTCTCAGAGATGTTAAGAATCGGCGAAGCATATGGATGAGAAGGCGAGAATGGCTCGAATCTGATTTGAGTCTGGTTAAATTGCGGCGACTTTACGGGTTGCTTGCCCTTGTTGCGCTTTCTATATCCAATGAAGGAGGACAGAGCAGGCATCTTGATTGTTGAGGTGTTGCCGTTCTACGCAAACCTGACTTCGGGCCGGCCACCAAAGTTCCTCAATTCAACTTGACCCAGCCGAGGTGAATGCAGAGATATCACTATGCCAGAAGGGAATGAGACTGGTGAAGAGTAGAGTAAACTGAGGCCGACCGTTGAGAGCCAGTGCAACATACGACGGTTACCATTGGTATTACTCGCACATCATTCAAAGTGTTTGTCCATGTGTAGTACCACTGCCTTGGTCCGGGTTCAAGCGAGGCTGGCCGTGATAAGATTAGGTTGAATGGCTCCCACTCGTACAGCATTCCGCTGGTGTTCCAGCAAAGAAGGTGTTCAAATATGTATGAATGCTTGTTCTAAATTGTATTAAACGAGTGGTCGTAGACGTCAGTGCTTTACGCCTAAGTGACTGGCAAATGGGCGCCCAACCTTTTTGACTTGCCATCACTTGCTGGACGAGTGGAGTTATTTGAAGCCACGTTGTGAGTCCTCGGACGTGCATAGCAGATCATTTGAAATTCCACCCAAAGCCGATCAACATCAACACCATCACAGTGGCTGTGACGGTCCCCGACTTTTTATAAACATGCATTCATGCCTAAATATGTTGAGTCAATGGGAGGAGGCAAGAGTTGCTCATCTTCTCGTTTACATGTTCTCGCCTTTTCAGCAGAATGGCATTCTTACTGGCGCCCATTGCTGGAGAGAGGATGCACGGATTTATTTGTCGTTGTTGACCAGGTCACCATCAACCCGACTAACACCCGCCTCGACATCAATCTCCGTCACTACTCACCCATCAAATTGTTGTCTACCGGTGCAGCGACATGGACTGCACCAGTCCGGCAACTCGACACTCCCGGAAAAGGCGATTAGATGCGGAACGTAGGACGACGCCTTTGCTCTCCGACGTCAAAGCCGACGCGGCGAGTAGATCTATGGCCCACGTTAATGCTTTCCAAGGATGATCGCATAGACTACCGGTGTGACTTGGGTTGGTTTTCTTTCTCATCCCGGCGATTTAGGCTTATATTTTAGACGGCCGGAGTCCACTCATCCGAAGCCTACCGCACAGCGGAGGTCTTGTGAGCAACCCGAGTGTGATATGAAAAATGAGCCCTACCAATAATATTTTGCATCCTCGACACTCGATGGCAGTGAGTCTCCGACCCCAACGAACTCTCCCATCAATCAAAAGACAATGTTGTACAGGCTTTCAAACAGAGATTACCACCCTATCAGCAAGGTCCACAGCTACAATGACCCTGAGGGTTAGTGGTCTGGACCACCACTCGAGCACCACACCTTTAGCTGAATTTAGAATATCTGAGATGCTCATGCGAGGCAGCGGTGCGGCACACACAATAATGTCAATACTGTGCATGTCTTATTCAATTTCCAACTTGATATATTTCTGCCGCAGGGAGTTATTTCGATGCACACTTATCATGCTGTGTGCATTCTATTTTATCAGTTGTGCCGCAATTCAGACTCGGAGTCAACGAATGATGACAGCCAAACTTGTCTCGGGCCGTGTATCGGCGTACACCCCAACTTTCAACGCTCTCGCCCTCACAAAAAAAAATCCGTGCCATAATTGTACTCCAATCACGTACTCTCGGTAAGCCACAGAAATATATGCGCCCTGTCATCCCGTAAACACTCACCAATCGGTGTGGGACAGTGACGGAATGGTGATGATATAAGCCCAATTGCACCTCTGGGTTGTCAATACCTGAGACCAATGTGATTGGCACGGACGCTGTAGAAAGCGTATACGTATCTTGTGGCATTTGGCATTTTAGACCAACAGCTGCTTCCTGCGGGTTCCTCGTCGCTCGACGACACCACAACCCTTCCACAAATAAGGGACGATTCAAGTGTTCGCATTTGCCGCACACAAGAGACATGGTGCTAACCTCAGTCTTCTTACACTTTTACCTCTTGTAGAGGAGTTCTGGCTAACATCACTTAGCCCTAGCGCCATTACAACTCCATAGCCAATGCTTCCATCAAAATTCACACCACCTTCATTACCAAATGCAAGGGTATTTTTTAATTTTAATGGATGCTAGGACCTGTTATACGTACGTGCAGCCACGCATCAAGGGTGGTTTGCATTCAAAGCCGACGACATGGTGATAGAGATCTCGAAAATTTTTCAATAAGGTGTTCCTTGACCCATCCAGATCCCATTGGCCCTCATCACACTTATGGGAGCACAAAGCCCACGATCATCGCCTACGTGCACAGGGAAAAGCACACCACCCTCAACCAATCGGTGCCCACAAAACAAAGGCCATGATTTAAAAAAAATAATTCCTGGAAATGCTGCAAAAATCCCGTGACGGTGTTATAACTTTAATCCCATCAGGCTCTCTATTCGTACGAAAATGGAATAGGTGCAGCGGCAAGGGTAAGAGCTTGCATTCTAACCCTGAAGTCGTCGAAGTTCTGGTTTTTGATGGTAAGCAGGCCACTGTTTCAGCGAACCGAATTACATCGAGCGTTGCTATCATTCGCCCAAGCTTCCGTGCTTCGATGCAGTCGCGGTTGATTGATAGACGCCGTGATGGATCTTGAGTCTACAGAACGTATGACAGGTTTTCTGATAAACTTGTAGAATACAATTAACCTTCGCTGGAGCTAGGAGGACCTTTCAGGACCTGGACGCTAGTCTATGTGAGGTGATATGCAGTATTGCCATGTCCCATGCATCGCCGAAGATTCATAGTGAAAGGCCCAAAGTTCATTTACCGAGGCTGAAATGACGCGTAATTAGATGGCTAACATTCGTTGTCGTTCTATACTGGATGTATATCAGCGAAAGCAGAGTGGTTTCTAGAATTGAGGGTGGACGTGACTCCGCGGACTCGGGGGTCCTGCCCGAAATGATATCCACGAGGCTCGCAACTGATCAACTCATCAAAAATCTTGGATCAATTCATTTACGTCAACTGGATGAGGCAGGCTTGTGCCAATCCTCCATTTCCGTCTATAAACAGACCTCGTCTTGGGCTGAGCTTCTGGAGCACTTCTCTCGACTCACAAACTGTCGTGAATGGTTGTCAAGGCTTTGACTTTTTAATTAAAATACGCACCTAGCGGAGCACAGGGTTATGTTTATGCCGAAGGCTTCGATTCTGGGGTAGCGTCGTGACAGGTCTGGGGACGATGGCCGTAGAAGAGCTGATCATTTCCCAGATTAATGCGCCACATGAAGAGGTCGGCGTTAGCCAAAATTCGGTCACTGTATCCCTGGGGTTCGGACTCAATGCTACTCGATGCCACTCCACTCTACTTAAAGCCCTGTAGAGCAGGCTTCGAATCACCCCAGCTAAAGTCAAATATTCTCTTTCACTCACATTCACCCTCCACTAATGACTCACGACGGACCTGCACTTGACATGACCCGTAAGGAAAACCCAATTAATGCAATTCAAGCCGCCCGAGGATCATGACAAGCAAATGATGACGAGATTCAAGCTCTCGGCCTTGTAGCCCGCCCTATAAGGGCTCCAACTCCACCGAGCTTGGTGGCGCAATCCATGGAATATGTAGGGAACTGAAATAAGATGCTTAGCTCTCATTCGTCGAAAAGCACGTGCACACGTCGCTGCTGGACAATAAGCCAAGTTGTCGATAGGTCGAAGCATACTAACCTGATCAATGTTGAACCTTGTCCTTTTGTTCGAGGTTCGGGCTTTGATCACGGCGTCTGATGTTATGCTCGGGCGCAGTGGGATCTTTTTTGGTGATTGGCTGTTCTATTTCATTATTATCGGCACGGCAATGCATAGACTGCAGAGGTCGGCGTGCGCGGCTGATAAACTTGACATCTTGCGTGCCCTTATTAGATTAAGCGTACCTTGAAGATTGGGGTTCTGGGTGGTGCTAGAGTATCTCAGCCCGTGTCTTTCGGGTTCTAACCATGAATCCTTGTGATATTCCATGTAGTCTTTGATATGCCTCATTTATTCGATGAAGATAAAGGCATGGATTAATTGCTTGCAGCATCTAGAGGGTATCGCGAGAATATTAACGATAATGGCCTATCATGTTTATGCAAATACTTATCAGTCATACGTCTGCCCTGGTGGGAGCCCAGTACAGGTAGAGCTACAGTGGAATGAAGCAGTAAGGAAGCGGTAAGGATTCTGGGTTGTGGACGACCTGGCTTAACAAAGCCACTTTTCTATCTTACCTGTGATCTTGTGAGCTGCGTGGATAGCACCTGAGAATGGAAATGTCAATCCAGCAAAGCTCGTCCCATTCCTTTGGTCCCAAACTTCTGCAGGCTTCGGGAATCGAGCCGTAATTTTCCTGCTCTCACACCCAGGGTTGGCGGGCATTGGTATCTTGATCTGTCCAGGTTTGCGCAAGACCCATAGCTACCCGTTTTGCGATGCCGTTAATAGTTTGAGGGACAAGCAAAGCAAAGCAGATCAAACAGGTGTGCGAGGGACACGCAAGGATAGAATCAACCCGAATGTGGGGTGGGCATGGACGGAGCAGGACTTGCATCGTGTTGGTCCAACCTACGAGTTCATTCGTTGGCCAGTATGGCGTTTTATGGTAGCGTGCTTGTGGTTGTACTTGTGGAGGACCAACTTGAAAGTGTGGTACTCGAAGCCTACATTGACAGTGCACCACAGCCTAATTTTTGGTGTGTCCAAAGAATGGAAGTGTTCCTATAATTAGGATCCACACTCTATGCTCTTGTGTTCGCCGAGTGGAGGCATCATTCGTAGCATGAGGATGAAAGTGTGACTTCGTGCCCACAGCAACCAAATTCCGTGTCGTGCGGCTCAAAACTGAGTTTTCAACCAGTTATTCCGAGTCCGGGCACACAACCGGCGGGCGCAACGGAGAAGCAGCGCTCGATTCAAGATCTCGTCAAATTGTTAGCGACGCCAATATATAGGGACACACAAGCGCACGGAAACCCTCAAACATCCAGCTCCGAACTTTGTGGGTCTCCATCGGCGGTGAAAATTCGCTCGCTAAAGGTATGAAGCTCTGAGCAATTGTCCTGATTGGTACTTGGCTCTGTAAGCCCCTCTTCGTTCAAACAAGGAGTCCGCAGACCCATGTGCTCGCAGTTGGCTGTGTGCTCCTCGATATTATTTTGCTCCGCTTTTACATCTGGGAAAGTAATTTCGCTTAATCTTCATATTAGCACTTACCCTAAAAGGCTTTTTGGCCAACAAGGGCGATTGTGTTGTTTGTCATCTTGTGGTGTACGGCCTATTCAGTGGCGTTAGCGAACGCCTGGTGCTTCCTAGAAACAAGAAATAAAGGTTTCAGGTCCCAGATGAGCGGGTGTCGCGCTACAGGATATGTTGGTCACAGTAGATTGAAGGATCCGCTAACCCTGCCAAGGGTGGATGTGATGGTGTGGTGGGATTGATGCTGGCTTTCTTGCTCAGATTTTGGTCAAGCAGACACAGCAGGAGGGATTGGAGTCGTTGGGAAGTAAGCAAACCAATTGGGAATCATGAAGAGTTCTGTGCTCCCGTCGGACGAAGTTGGACCAAGTGAATGCGGCTAGGGTGAAAAAAAATCAGGGGCAAAATCGAGATTGCATAGATCTTGATAGTCTTTTTGTTATTTGCACAGGGTCTTTTCCGTCGAATAGAAGAAAAAAACTTGCTGCAACTTGGGGACGGAGCACATTTGGTGTTTCGGTGGTTTCGTCTTATTTGAACGGCCATTGAGCCAACCAGGTCCAACTTTCTTCTCCCACCTCCCTCCCTCGCATTGTGAACGCATAGTGGAATCTTACAGCCTTTGATTCCCTCAAGCGGAGAAGATTACTATTATTCACTGCGTCTCGGAGGCCTTGGGTGGACCATCTCCATATATCGGCACTGGTCCGGCATCGAAGGGCACCCTGGTAAAGTCTTGCTTAGGGTGTTATAACCTCATACAACAGCTTCGCGCATCATCATAACCACCTCTCTCCTAACCATCACGCCAGTTATTCCTACCCACTCCTTTCTCTCGTTCTGTACTCTTACGCTCTTTTGTTCTCGGTCTACTCTCATTTTTTATTCCAACGATAACCTCACTCGATCTTGCCATGTCTTCACTATCGCCCGCGCAACGTCTTCGAACGAAAACTTCTGACCTCACCGACCTTTTCCGAAGCGGTTCAAGTTTGGGGACTCGTTCTGGTAGTCAAGTCCAGCTTGCGTCTGCTCTATCCGACCAGGAGGCTTCTACTACCTCTTCAAAGAAGAAAACATCCCGTATTCCGTTCCTGGGGAGATCCCGGAAGAAATCCGATGCGTCGTCTACTCCCCCCGCCTCGCAGGCTATGGATTGCCCTAGCCCCCAAGTGTTGCAGTCATTCGAGGCCGTTGTCCCTGCTGAGCACATGTCGGAGGAATTTAACCACCATGGGTGAGTGTTCTGAAATTTGGTTGCATTTTCGGACTCCGCTTTCCGGTGTATTCACGCGCCTCTTGCTGTTCGTCGACTGAATATACGTGTTTTTAGTGGTAGACCGTCGACCTCCAAATCTCGTGGTAAACCCGCCTCCTCAACACCTCAGCAATCCCAACCTTCCTTGGGTTCCAAGTTGGCTGCCCATTTTGCTCAATCCCGTTCTCGCAAGAGGAAGTCTTTGCCACCACCTCCGGAAAACGGCAATGGTAGCGCCATTTCCAACACACTTTCACCACCCACATCAAATTCCCGAACTGCTTCATTCGAATCCGCCTCTTCGGGCACAACACGTCCGCCTACACCTAAGCCGATCATTACTGTTTCTCAATCACAGGAAGGCCTGAGAAGAGATTTTGAAGGCCTTTTTACATTGCCGCAAAGCAATCGTCGTGTTACTAGTCCAATTCCTCCTAGTAGCAAGGGCATGCAGGCGTCTGATGAGCCAGGAAACAAGCTACCTGTCTCACAATCCAAATCAGAAAAGCGACAAATAGATACCGAACTTGGGGCATCGCCCCTCGTAGGCTATGAAGAATTGACTTTGTCTGGCCAGCAATCTGGGTCCACCACTAGCCGACCCAAGCGCTCGAAACAAACTGAGAGTTCCTCCAAGGTCGTAGATTCTGCCGCAAACTTGTCACCTGACACTATTACTCCCAAAGCGCAGAAGCGGCTGAGTGCTCCCAGTTTGTTGCCAGTTCATTCGGAACCTATTCCCGGTGTCGCACCTGCATCACCCATTTCCCCCATATCTTCGACTCGCGTACGTCCTGCCCAACCCGGTAGACCGCCGTCTATTCCCCTACCTCCACCTCCGAAATCCCCACCCCCGATTCCGCGGCCAGCAACTGCGAGTGGGTCGACGACGCCATTCCCATCCACAGTCAAGGCGACGACCACCCCTGTCGCTCGCAATGAAAGCGGAAATAACTCGGCTTACCCTGGTCGAAGGCCAAGGGCTCACACTGTAGCGGCTTCAATCTCGACAACTCGGGACCTTTCTGGGCCCACATCAAAGGGTAACGACGATTCAACGACCAAAGCCTCATCAAAAGGTCCCCCACAAACAAATCGGTCAAACGCAAGTGAAGCCAACCCATCTGCCCCTCAGAAAACTCCCGACGTGCCCGAGCCTGTTTCTCCTCTGCCTGCGCCACGTAAATCATCCGTCAACCCCCCTCTACCGCCCCCACAGATTTTGGCTGAACCTATACCCAATTTCAACATCGATACTGCTACTCCTGAAGAATTGAAGACTGCCTTGATTGCACGAAATAAGCAATACGATGAATTAGCCAACTATCTTCTGAGTGTCACTGCTGCTCATGTGGCTGAAAGAGCTGCTCTAGAGAAGAAGATTGCGTCAATGGATAGGGACGCAGCTCGAAGGGACAAGGAGATAAAGGGCTTGACATGGTTGGTCATGAACAACAGAGGGCCAAGCTATCCAGCTTTAGGCCTTGACAATTCCTCCACTGGTTCAAACGGCTCCCGCTCTTCTGCTTTGTCCAATGCAAACGTCAACCGCAGCGATAGTCCTGCGTCAAGCAAGATTTCGTTACGACGTTTCCACTATGTGCACGCTCATACTGATGAATCGGGGACGGAATCTCATATCACTTCCGGCAATGAGTCTTATCGCGGATCTGGCGGTTCAGAGAATGAGTCTAGCTCCTCATACCTCCGTGCCAGAAGGATTAGGCGAATTATTGCGGCCTCGGGCGCAACCGATGGAATTGCTCTATCTTCCAGAAGGGTTTCTAGTGCGAGATCAAGTCTATTAAGTACGGAGATCTCTGCATCCGACTCGGCGACTTCTACGACAGCAGTATCATCATACCAAAGCAGCAAACGCTCCTCTACGTCCTCCTTTACTTCAACACCCGTCACCCCCTCTCTCGCTCCAGGCACTACGTCAGTCGACCCTTCCACGGTGGTATCTCCCTTAACATCTATTCCTGAGGCGCCTACACCTCCTCCAAGGGACCCCTTGGGATCTGTTATGCCGGTGCCGATCAGACGAACCTCGTCTTCAAAGCAGGGACATGACACCAAGGACGATAAACGCGCTTCTCGAGCCAGCGCTGCTACCCCCAATCCATCTGCCCCATCACCAATAGCAACAACTACCATTACTTATACTGCGAGCCTGCGCAAGGGTCGGCCGCCGTCCATAGCCCAAGTTTTGGAGAAATCAGCACCCTCAACACCAACACTACCCGCACAACAGCCATCCAACCTGCCTACGACCGCAACGACACCCATTGATGATGTCCTTGAGAAGCTACGACCTTTCGCACATTCGAAATGATTGCATCAGGATCCCGCTGTAGGCTTGTCGTTTTTCCCCTTCGGTCTCAATCTCTTCCGTGTTGTGGGTTTATAGGGTTTTTGTCTCTGTCATCGCCTATCCTCTGCTGTATCTCCAGTCTGCAACAATCATCACAAAGAGTGACGGTAATATCTCGAGGTTGCTCTCCCGACTTTACCTTCTTCGTTACCCTCTCCAACTCTTGCGCCTTCAAGTCTTACGTCACTCTTTTTTGTACATTCATGTAATTTGGTTTTCTGCCTTACATATCTCCACGGACACTCTTATTCCGAGAGGCTCGTCTCACTCTCGTTCACGGTTTCACTCATCACACTCCTTTCATGATCATCTACACTGGTATCGTGCACGTGTAAGATACTTAGCGACCCATTCTCATCTATAATTCGACCTTCACATGCTCGCCCTTTTATCACTTCATTCGTATTTTGGTGGCGTGCAGATCACACATTGCCCACCCTCCTTTAACATCTACAATTTTCGTCTTTTTTTGCAATGCTGGCGTCTTTCTATATTTGGGTGCATAGACAAATGGGGAACCTTTCCTCATGGAATGACTAGTAGATAGATCTAGCAGCTATATAACTTATTTATCTGCTTCGAAAAGAATTGGTCGAGCGACGATATCGATATCCCCTTAGTACCGCGAGAGTAGATTAACCGATTCGACGCTCATGATTTCCCCAGAGGTTGTAGTTATTGTAATGTTATAGGTAATATATTCGTTCTCATCTCCCGACGATTGCACATCTAGTGCTGGCTTGAATAAAAATTACTCGGGCTCGTGGAAACACGCTGATGTGAACGAGCATACTTATGATTGGAGCTCAAAGAAATATCATACACAATACACAAAGCAAGAGAAAAATCATAAAACCGGGTATGGCACACCCACCAGGGAGCCACTTTTCTCGTAACAAAAGTCGAAAGTCAGCAAAATGAGGTACCTACAACGGTGCAGCATCCACAAAGCAACAGGTGAAAACATAAGCATGATCCTATAAATACAAAAATAACTCTTTAGAAGAACGACTTGCCCCAGTGGCCGTCGGGGTTAGCCCAGCAGAAGTTCTTGATCGTATATTTGGTTCCGTTGTATCGTTTGTTATTGAGGGTAGGGTGAATCACGTCTGTGACCTGCTTTACGTGCCATTTCCTCAATGAATTGAGATCAGGCTCTTGGGACATAGCTGCGCGAAGAAATGACAGGCGATTAGCGCATTCTAAATGGAAAGAGTGCGTGGGTACTCACCCTCTTCCTCAATATCGTCAAAAATACAAGCACTATGGGCGAGAAAATGAATACGGCAATCAGAAAGGGGAGACAAAGGGAAGAGCATACAGCGAAGGATACATACTCAGGAGATCCGAACCACGTCGTAAAATATGGCTCTTCGCGGAGATCAGATAGGTCATACCGAGTGACTGGATCGATTCTAAGTAACTGCAAGTCGAGTTAGAAGCTCAAGGCTTGGCAGTATTTGGTGTGTGACTTACACCAGTAATTACAGATTCCACGTCGCTGCGAAGTCCATGTCGTTTCCACCAACTCCGACCTTCACCTTCACGAGAGACTTGATGCCACTGATACTCTCTGAGGTCGTCCTCGGTGTTGAACAACGGCTAGAGCAAATGACGTCAACGAAACGCGTGATACAATACAATAGATACTAACCTCTCCCAATTCTGTTTCCAGTTCAAAAATCATGCAACCAAGCGCCCACCAATCAACCGCAGGACCGTATGGCGTAGTAATTCCGGTCACCACTGTGTTCTTGAGATCCAATACTTCAGGTGCAAGATACGGCCAGGTTCCAAGGACTGTCGTGCTGTACTCTTCTTCGCGACGCAGATTCGTGGCTGTGGAGATGTGAGCGGAGCCCAGGTCTGTGATGCGAATGTTGCACCGGTTGTCAAGAAGGACATTCTCGGGTTTCATATCACGATGAATGATGCCTGCTTTGTGAAGTGAATGAAGACCAGCAGCCTGTTGGGGCATTTTAGCGATTACGGGCATGAAAGAAACATTGGTACGCACAATTTGTGCAATCCAGCGTGTTTTGTTGTCTTGCCTGAATTGAATGACATCCGGATCGGTGCTGAACACGGACAGCAGGTCACAAGCCATCATTTCCTATGAGCGCATACATTCAATAACCTTTCATAGAGCGTGGCCTATATGAATGCTTACCATGACCAGATAAAACCTATATTCGTCTTGCAAAGCAGCATGAAGGTCCATGACGAACATACTTCCCCAAGTCCCTTTCCCTCTAGTATACCAAGTCTGATACGCCCTCAACTCCTGCAATACCAGATGAATATACCCAACCTTCACGCTATCCTTCTTCTCGAAAGTCTTCAGGCAAAAGACCCTGGATGCCTTCTTCGGGTCACTCCACTTCTCAGCCGGAGACAACTCGCGGGCAGCAAGCACCATGCCACAGGATCCAGGATCCAAGCTACCAATGATACCAAACGGACCTGGCTTGGGACCAAAGCTGTCATAGTCATCAATAAACTTCATGTGCCGGCCAGGGAAATTGTCCATGAGCGGGAGACCGGGTGGATGATTATTAGGAACTAGGACTAGGTCGTCCTTCCCGGATTCGAAGGAAGAAGTGGTACTCGTATCAGAGCCAGAAGGTAGTGTGCGAATGCTCCGTGTGAGACTGGGGATCCTTTGAGATTCATCGCTTGAGGTATAAGCCTTCTGTTCCGGGGGAGGAACCGGACCATCGATAGCGTTGGTCTTGCATGCAGAAGTGCTATGCGGTGGTGAGGGTAGGCGTGGTGTGGTGGGTTCAGCCATCTCCGAGGGTTCAGGGAGGTAGTTGGTTGATGGGGATAAACTTTCTGTAGTGGCATTAGTTAAGGGCAGGTCAGATTCGATGGCGGATGTGGCACTAGAGGCAGGGGAGTACTCCTCCTCTAGAGGTGTGGTGTCTACATCCACTGTAGCATAGGACGAAGCCTCAAATGCGGGGTCGATGGAAGAGGAGGAATGTCTAGATTCTTCAGCATCAGATTCGGGTGTAGGAGATAGGTCGTCGTCGGAGGTGTCGTCCAGGTCGGCTGGACGCGTCAATATACCAGATAACGCGTCGTCGAGGAAGAGTGCATGCACCGAGGAAGAAGAGGAGGGATTCGTTGGTGTTGGGGGAGTGAAGGGGCAACTCTGGGCTCTGGCTCGCAGGACTAGTTGCAATGCCACAGATATCCAAATGTTATGAAGAACAAGAATGAGGCACGAAACCTCATATACAATCAGCGCCAACATGTGGCCCGTGAGGTGTAGAGGAAGGGGGAAGGATAAGCGCAAAGAAAGAAACCAAGGGGATTTAACTTGCAAAGAACACGGTTTATCGTGGCACGAAATGTTAAGACGGTTTGAACTTATATGAGGTCACTCAAAGGAATCTTGTGACCACAGTGACATATAGACCATAACAAAGAGCAAAGCACCGTTAAGGACGCCGAATAGGGCATTGGTAAAGTGGCCACCGAGCGATCGACCCTGAGAATGATGGCGGCGTGGCCGTCGGTCGGTGCACAACGTGCCGATATCAATATCCTTGGATAACGTGCTAAGCAACGAGGTCGCCCTTAATATAGGAGACAAAGACGCAGATAGCAAGCCAGAGCGCCAGTGAAAGTAGCCGGATCCTCGAGTGTAACGCGACCGTGCCGTGAACTGGATCGATTACTTTTAAAGCCATCAGAATGATGTGACGACCCGAACCATAGCCACTCCCGCCACCTGGAACCGATTGCTGCAAAAGACCAGAGTCGCCTTGAAATGACAAAGGACAATGCGTCCATAATCTTCCAAAGAAAAACAGACCAGCGCGCCAGGGTCGTTGCCAGTAGTCAAAAGAGCCAGCTGCTCTGGGAAAGAGGATAGGATGCTGAGCCTGGGGACTACGCAAAGCACTTACCAAGCCGTCTCACCGAGTTGAGTAGCAAGTGCCATGGTGGCTATGCACAATGTCAAGTAAAACCATTGTTGGACGAAGATAGGTGGAACGATGACTCGAATCATCAAAGCACAATGGAGACGAAACGAACGCCTAATTTCAGCCGAATGTAGAGCCAAGAGAGAAAGCTGATACAGTTCAAGCAAGCCTACATGAGGCTATGACCTGGCACAAAAGATGTGATGAGCGGGCTCAAAGCAGAGTCGTCAAAGCGATCCTGGGCCGGGCTCGGTGAAAGCCGAGAAATCAAAGACTCCGCTTCTTTACACCAAACGCCAGCACAAGCAAGTCGAATACGCCGTCTGGTAATTTGGATACGGTATGATTTCAGCAATCGTTCAGCGCTTAGCTAGCATAAGGAGACAAAAGTCCATATTCAATGCAGCTATCAACCCCACACTTCTTCTTCTACTTGCCTAGGTCCATTCGCGTCCGTATGGCTGCGTGTCGCCCCAGTCCGTGCGGGACGACTACCGTATAACGCCGGATGATCGTCTTCCTCTCCAGTCAACTCAATTCGTCTTGTCCTGTAGTATCTGTGATATGCCAAGGACGCAAGCAGCGCAAGTGGATGCAGGACGGTGAAGAGAATCGCCGTGACCTGACATGGCATTGGTAAGCAAAATGCGTATGTTACTTGAAGAAGAATACTCACAAAAACAGGAGCAGGTTTAGGTTTTTGAGCCCATAGGCTGACGCACACCCAGGTCGCGGCAATGCACCAAATTAGGTCCCTTCGAAGTATAATCACCAAGGTTCCAAAAAGATTGGTCCCAAACACAACCGCGAAGCCAGCCCAGGCATGCCAAGCTGAATACTTATCAGGGGGGTGTTGCAAATCAAACGTCATATGCAGCGTTATACTGGTGATGCTAGTGAGCTTAAGTGAAGACGAGCGAGTACTTCATAAACTCACAATAGCGAGAGAGGAAAAAGTAAGAAGAGAGGAAGTACTAGGAAAAACCGCATTGGAGCGTGGATAAGGGTTTCTTGTAATGACCACGAGGACGTCTGGGTGTGATAGACGAGCAAGGCGAGATTGGAGTAAAGAAGTAAGACGAGGAGAATTCCTTGCAAGACCGTAGCCAGCAAAAACCATCCCAAAACCTACACAGGTAACCGAAAATGCGTGTTAATATGTTCTCTGTGGATTAAGCTGTGATCACTTACCCAAGCGATAGCCCAACCAGCCACGATCCAATTAGCAAAGACGAGCCAAAGCCCGATAGCTTTCGTTATTGCTCTCTGGAAGGTCTCATTCGCCCACTCCTTCATATGCAAGATGAAGAGCACGCTTACCTTTATTTCTGGTTTGCTCGCCAAGACCAGCACAAAACAGTAGCCAATGAGTGCCGCATACAAAACAACCAAATATACAGCTATGACTGGTGGGCTTGGGGATATGGCGGTAGCGTTTCGCCTCGAGACTCCACCTGATTTGAAAGTGGATGCAGCTTGTCAAGGGCGGATGCGTAACCGAAACTCTATCCTACGTACCCAGCGATGGCGATACTAACACTGAACAGACTAGCACCGTTACGATGTTGACCAGGACTGATAGGGGAGTTAGGACTTGGAGCCTAAGTGCGTGTGAGCAGGGGAAGAAAGTACACTGGATAATTTGCCCTACCTCACTAGGTCGATGTATTCACGCACCTGAGGGTGCGATGTGTCTATGGGGAGTGCGTCCATGGTGGATGTAGGAGGAATCGTTCGTCCGCTTGCTCATTGCCACCAAATTCAATGTCGAACTCTGTGACGTCATACGTACCGCACCCCTGCAATCCACGACTAATGTAGTCATCGATCCTGATCAAGACACCATCGCGAAGGGTCAAGGTGAGCGCAACTTGAAAATGTGGTTTCTACAATGCGAAGGAAAAAGACGTGGACACACCCGGAATTGAACCGGGCACCGCCCGCAAGCAGACGAAGTGCTAAGCGGGCGTGATAACCAACTACACCATGTGCCCTTGAAGACGCCCTCGGTCTACGTCATTCACGTGGCAAAAATCAATTGAGATTATCACTCTGGGCGACCCCTTCTTCCTTTTCTCTTGAAAACTACCACCCCCAAACTCGATATCTACACCAGGCTCACGGTGGTTGAGCAGAACATTGCAATTTGTTGCATCCCTAATAGCACAAGGAGCTCTTGCGGTCAACGATGTCAATGGATACCGACAATATCAAGATCAGAGTCGAGTTTGGGGGTGGACTCGAGTTGCTATTCGCCAATCGAAAGTCACTTAGTTTGACAATTCCCTCCCAAGTTCCTGTCGATAATAACTCGGCCTCTGTTGCCGCACCAGCTGCTTCTGCAGCGAATCCTACGACAAAACCTGTCGATTTGACGTACCTAATGTACTACCTGAAGGATCGTGAGCTCAAAGAACGACCTGAGCTCTTTATGGAAGAGGGCACTGTGTAAGTCGCGTCGCACTTGATATATGCGAGCAGGATTCGCTCATTCAGACGAATTTCTTTGTTATAGGCGACCAGGTATTCTGGTACTCATCAACGACACGGATTGGGAGCTCGAGGGTGAAGGCGACTACGCATTAAAGAATGGCGATGAAATTGTATTCATCTCCACTCTTCATGGGGGTTGAGATCGGTCTGGGGCTTAGTTGGAGGAATGAAGCCTAATCGGTTATCCTGATATCTTGCGACAACATATAGTGCTCAACTTGCTATGTTCTGTGACGATTTAAATGATGCAATGGGTTCACGGGGGCTTAAAATGATCAATTGGGGATGCAAAGTGCTTGCCCTTCCTTCTGAAGTGCATGCCATTCTGCGACTCTCGAACCGTCCAAGAAGGCATCGTACTCTCTAAAGCACATTGTTGCATCATAACAGTGTCGATAGCTTGTGATCTATGCTTCCATGCTCACGTTTAAGCTTGCACAGGTCATGGACTTTCAGTGGTATGCTTTCTGGACGAGAACAACGACCATCAGTAGTATTCCAGATTTTCCTGTCGTGATAATTTAGGAGTTGAGACTAAATTTTACAGCTGGTTCACAATTACTCGAACTTTGTACTCCCAAACTACTTAACGTCACTCCTTTCCGAAGAGTAAATGAGCTCTTTGTAAGAATTGTGAGCGGATTCCATGTGCAATTCTAGACTTTAGTTAGCCCCCTATGTATAGTGTCCAATTGTCAACAAAGCACCACAGGGTGACCGTCAGCTTCCGACCGCGAGTGCCGCACTCCACCCTTGCTCACCTACCACTCCCGAGATGGCTTCACCTGTACTACCCGCAAACCATGCTCCCGTCACAATGGAGACGTACCGTGAAAAGGCGACAAGAAAGTTCAAAGAGAACCCTTGGGTTCCACTGGGTACGGCAATGTCTTCAAGTCTCATCCAATTGACGTTCTGATAACCACCTGATCTACTCGCTCCGTTTCGCCTCTTTTTAGGTTCATTGGCAACGGTTGGAGCTCTTGTGACAGCCATGGTCAAAATGCGACGGGGACAATCCAAATCATTCAACAACTGGCTACGCGTTCGTGTCGCGGCACAAGGTCTCACAGTCGTCGCTATCGTTGCTGGTACATACAACTTGGGAGCCAGACGGGAGGAAGGTAGCTTGAAGACTATGAGCGAAGCTGATACAGAGAGGGCAGCACAGGAGAAGGCGGAGCGGGAGAGGTTGGCTTTCGAAGACAGACTGAAGGAGGCTGAAATAACACACGAGTTGGAGACTGCTCTGAAGAATGGAAGGCTTCAACCCCCGTCGAATTCGGTGTCTAGTGCTGGTGGTTTCTCGGAGTCTCAGAGTAGCTCGTCACCACCGCCGACGGCTGAGCCTACTGCATCATCGGGTGGAAGTGAGAGCAAGGGTGGGTGGTTCAGCCGGTGGAAGTAGGCTTTGAATGCACCTATATTTTCACACCCAAATGTGCTGCTACAGACTCAGGTATCCTATGTAAAGCTATAATACCTTTCCCCCCTCATCGCAATAGAAAAGTGAAGGTAGCGTCAAAATTAGATGTGATGCCAGACCAGGGTGCAACAAATTCATGGTACTTCTTATATTCAATCTTCCGCATCATATATAAGGATATCCAATTAGCATCTAACCTTGACAAGTAGGATGAGATCCTGCTTTCCAACCAACCGCACATCCACCCTCATACACATCTCCTGAACCTTCACTAAAGTGACTTATAGCGCAGCTGCGCAAATATGAAATATAGTGTGGCGTTTGGTCCTCGGCTCGATTTAAGAGTCGCTGCGCTCCGAGATGACTCCAGGCTCCTTGGGAGGAACCTCCACCGCGAGCTTCCAACCACCATATAGTTGGTTGACGATCGCGCTCCGCCGTAACACTGCTAGGTCTTTGACTGCATCTGTATACATGCTTCGAACCTTTGAAGGATCTGATTCGGCCTATAGAATCGGAGCAGGTCGGCACAACGCATCCACCCGAATTCATAATAAAAGCAAAGTCGTCGCCAAGAATATGTCAGTCCATCGTGATGCTCAGATAAGGTAATGAAGAACCGGGCGGACCTGTATCGACCGGAATGTATCTTTCGTGCGCCTGATGAAATAGTTCCTAAAGTTGTAGGAACTAAATGTCCGCGATGTGCGGAGCATGGCTGCATACAAGTGCAGAATCGATTGGCGACTTGGTGCAGCTGCGGACATGGTCATCGTTTCGTAAACCTGAGTGGTGCGCTAGTAGGAGTTTGCGCTGAGGAACGGAACGATGACTTCGCTGACAATTTCGCCGTCACGTGATGCGCAAACAGCCGGGCCGGCAGCACTCAGCTAATTCCAAGCCTCAACCAGGCTCGAGGAGGCCCGGTAAGGTGAGGTTCTGCACACGCTGTACTCTCCTGTACTGTGCATGACTTGGACTTGCAATCTTGCACCGAGTATTCAACAGCGTTAGAAGCTATGCAACAGCCCGTTTATGCTATATGTGAAAATCTGATCGGACGCCCTGAGGATCCAAGAAAGTGAGGGTGCACACGTTCTTGATTGGCCATTCTATTACACCGCCAACCGCAAACTTTATATCGCCGATTGCGACTTTGGGATAACAGTATGTTGTTTCCCCTGTGCCTTACTGTAGCCGGCCTCTAATCTTTCGTCATTGCGATACAACACATATTGGAACAGGGCGCTATGCATGGCGGTAGTTGACTCAGCCTGGTGGAGCATCAGATTAACAGCCAGGGCTTCACTATTATAGCGGCGACCTTTTCCTTTGATTGTTCAGAGCGCATGTAGCACAGCAGTCTTTTGCTCGATTGCCAGCCAGGAATATAAAGGATGTGTGGATAGAGTGCCTCTCGTGCCCTCATCCTCTCCCCAATCCTAGACTTTTATACGTGCTTCTATACAATGGCAACAACATCACCTCAAAGAGTTTTGGTTCGTGATTTTATCTCTGACACACATAGAATACCCTCTTACTGCCTAGATATAGGTTACTGGTGTAAACGGGTTTCTGGGTTCTCACGTTGCCGTTCAGCTACTCGAGGCTGGCTACATCGTACGCGGGTCAGTGCAGTTTTTCCTACCTCCACGCAACAAACCCCTATCAATACTTTTTATGAAATCAGAACCGTCCGCAGTGGCAAGTACAAGGCCTTGAAATCCAGCCTCAGAAATTATTACCCCAATCTTGAACTTACGATCGTCGACGATATTGGTACTAGCGATTTGACAGCTGCTTTAGAAGGTCTGTTTTCATCCGCCTTCCGCCATATGGAAGGACACTAACGGCTCAACTACAGGTGTTGATGCCGTCGTACACGTTGCCTCACATGTTTTTGGCAGGCTGCCGGCCGCTGATATCCTGAGCGTGAGTATTCTACCACTGGTTCCACTGTGGGATTGGGCTGCTAACGATGCACCAAAATAGTCTGCCATCGATGGGACCCTGAACGTGCTTCGCCAGTCTGTGGACGCTGGAATCAACAATGTTGTTGTTACAGGAACTGCCTATGCCACATTTGATCGTGCGTAAATTTCTCTCGCACTTACACTCATCTAATCACGGCGTTCCATAATGCAGCTGACTACAAACGAACAAAGACGCATCGCGATAGGACCTTCACTAGCAAAAGTAAGAATTTACGCTATACCCAAATTGGTGTGGGACTCATATCAACGCCTTCTAGACTGGGGAAGGATTGGTTATACTTCGCAAGAAATCATCCGAGGCGATTTCCACCCAACCTGGGTATACGCCTCTTCGAAAATTCTGGCAGAACAAGCAGCTTGGGAGTTTGCTGCCACCCATCCGCAGTTAGACCTTGCAGTTAGTGGGTACCTTCTCCTTCAAACTTGAGACCTATTAATCAACGCTCGCATTGGGATCAGTACTTCCACCTTACGTATACGGCCCCTATGCACGCCATTTCCCTGTCAATGAGAAAACACTGGCATCCAACTTCCCCATTTACGCCCTTCTAAATGGCCGACAGCCACCCAAACTGTTACCCTTCTTCTCTGACATCCGGGATGTCGCTCGTGCCCATGTCGCCGCCCTACTGCTTCCGCCTACCTCCTCCCGCGAGAGACTGCAAACAAAACGATTCCTGCTGAATACTGGCATGTTCACGTGGAAGGACGCCATGCGCTATATTAAAGCGCATCGGCCAGAGCTAAGGAGCAGAATGAGCGCGACTGGCTTGACGGAAGAGAACGTGGAAGTGTTGGATCGCGAAGGGATGGTGCTTGATTCCGGCAGGACGAATGAGCTCCTTGGGCTCGAGGACGAGGATGGTGGCTTGATTGGTTGGAAGAAGTGCATGCGGGATACGGTGGAGTCACTACTGGAAGCTGAACGACGGTGGACTGAAGAAAAATCACTTCAAGGGGAAGTGAGAGCTCGACTGTGAAATGGTAACAAGAGTTGGTACGTTCATTCCATTATTGTATGAATCTGAGCTAACAATTTCTTAGTATTATTTATTCCTATGCAGCCATGTAGCTATGGACAATGAGATGCCGAGTTCAGTATGTGTGGTAAATTCTTAGGTTAGGGCATTAGACACAATAGAATTATAGGGACGGACCTATATTTAGTGCCGAGGAGACACTTAATAATTGAGTAAAGTTGCCTGAAAATCGAAAATCCATCAGAGTCTTCGAAGTCGCTCCTCCGGATTTACTCCGACAGAACTCTCAGGTCGAATTACTGATAACAATACATGGTCCTTAATTCAGCAAATCTGAGGTGTCCAAGTACGGCACCACACAATTATCCCTGTTTTTCATAGTTCTTAACCAGGGAAATTAGTAATTCCGAATATCAACTCCAATCAGACTAGATACGTGCTATCGCCACGCTAGGACACCCTTTAATATTGATAACGGGCTCTTGGAGATATGGAAGGGCTGCATATCTGTCCATTAAATTGGTGCTATGATCATTACGGCAACAATAAGTGGAGCGTTGGGTATAGGGAAGATCATGTGCGAGTATTCTTACGGATGTGAACTTGAACAGCTTTATCGGTCCCTTTAGCACTTGCTGTCATGATTCACTGAGTAGCCCCTTCCCTGAATACCAAAGAGTAGATGAGCTGTTCATAGATAACTTTCAGGGCGTGTATATAGCAGTGAGGTTCCTGTCTTATCGACATTAGTTGCTCATGCCTTCCCAAACGACTATACCAACGCTCCAAAGAATTTTGGCACGTATACTTCCTCTCACTTTAGCATTACCCTTATCATTGACGCCGATTTTACCCCTAGGTAACTGGGGTGAATGGGTTCATAGGCTCTCATACTGCTGTTCAATTGCTAGAAGCAGGGTATATCGTGCGGGGGTGGGTATCTACAGCTTATTTTCCACTGAAATCCGCTTCAACAGATGCATAAATAATAACTACAGGACTGTTCGTAGTTCCAAACTACATGCAATAAAATCCAGCCTTGGAAATCTCTACCCTAACCTCGAAATCGTCCGTGTCGATGATATCGCCACGAGCGATATGACAAACGCGTTGAAAGGTTGGTGCTATTGCAGTTCTAGAATTCGATGCTTTAATGCTGTTGAAGGTGTTGATGCCGTGATACACGTTGCGTCCCATGTTGTTGGCAGGCTACCTGCTGTCGACGTCCTTAATGTGAGTCGCCGTCGGCAGCGTGTGCTTGATTGAAGCTCATTTTACGCGAACTTGGTAGTCTGCAATTAGTGGTACACTAAACGTACTCCGTCAATCAGTGGCTGCGGGGATCAACAAATTCGTTCTCACCGGGACAGCGTACTCAATACTTGACCGTACGTTTCCCAACGATGTAACCGCACTATTACAGCTATATTCATGACGCACTATACAGCTGCTTATAGGAAAACTAAACCATACCGCAATAGGTCATTCACTAGAAAAGGTACAGTCCCAATTAGGATGCTTGCTTACGGCTTACCTCGAGCTGACTTTATTCAGATTGGGGAACAGTTGGTTACACAACCGAAGAAATTATTCAAGGCAGCTTCCATCCGACGTGGGTATATGCTTCTTCTAAAATCTTAGGAGAGCAAGCGGCTTGGGATTTTGCTGCTGCTCACCCTCAGCTAGATCTAGCAGTCAGTAAGTACTGATCCCTCTTACTCTCTCCTAGTTTATATGTTAATCAATGCGTGTCAGTACTACCGCCATTCGTGTATGGCCCTTTTGCCCCTCACTTCCCTGTATCCAAGAACAACTTGGCCTCAAACTACCCCATCTACGCAATTTTAAACGGAAAGCAACCATCTTTGTTATTTCCATTCTTCTCTGATGTGCGGGATATCGCGCGTGCTCACGTCACGGCTTTAACGTTGCCGCCGGTCCGTCCTACCGAAGATCCACAGACGAAACGGTTTTTGCTTACCACAGGCATTTTTACGTGGAGGGATGCGCTGGAGCATATTAAGACTTATCG
This sequence comes from Volvariella volvacea V23, assembly GCA_000349905.1. Taxonomy (NCBI): domain Eukaryota; kingdom Fungi; phylum Basidiomycota; class Agaricomycetes; order Agaricales; family Pluteaceae; genus Volvariella; species Volvariella volvacea. The sequence continues at coordinate 1,818,110 of KB722740.1, read as the reverse complement.
ACCTGAGCTGGGAATAAGAATTAGTAGGGGTGGTCTGACCGGAGAAAACATACAAATGCTGGACCGTGAAGGAATGATAGTGGACAGTGGAAATGCAAATCGAGTCCTAGGACTGGAAGATGAGGACGGTAGTCTGATCGGCTGGAGAAAGTGCCTGAGGGATACCATTGATTCTTTGTTGGAGGCTGAACGAAAGTGGAGGGAAGATAGTACATCCAAAGAAGAGATAAGGGCACGATTGTGAAGTGACTCCTTAATACATTTGTTGCAGAGCTTCAAGCTTCAAGTTTAGCACAACATTTTACAGGGGCATTATATGGTTTTGGTTCTTTATGCGTTTAGTATGATAGGAATTCTATGTTACAGGAATTGTCACTTATCTGATCCCGACCACAATTTTCAAAAGGTCGTAGACTGTTCTTCAAGGTGACATCTCGAGAGGCTCCATCTATTATGGTAGCAATAACCACCAATACATATATACCCATTCATACACCCACATTGGACTCACTGATGATATAGTTCCACCTGTCGTCTTTGTGCGCACTAGTCCACTTTTTTGATGATAAAGGGAAAGAACGATCAGATTTAGCAAACATCCGTCGCGCCAACACATTTGATTTTGTTATGCGCCGAATTATCAGCCATGCAAAGATGACGGACATGTATAATGCCGAGCGGGGAACGTCACTTCGGGAACTGATCCGCAAACTTCGAAAATAGACGGACGTCAATCTTGTGAAGTACTTGCTATCTGATATTCGAATATAGGTCAATCAATTGCTCTTCCATTTAATCCCAAATAAATAATCCAATAGCCAGGACTGTTCACCCGGCTAAAGTTGCTCGCTTCGCGAGAGTTTAAGGAACCACTATCCGGGCCTTGAATTAGGGGTGGTTGAGGATATTGCAACAAGTGATTTTAGCGAGGGACTTCAAGATTAGTGGCATGCACAGCTCATGAATGTAACTAGGTCATAGTGGCGGAAGTCGATGACTCATCGCTTTATAAGCCGTGCCTTCACCATTGAGCGAAACATTCCTCCTTCTCTTCAGCGTCTCTGTCGCCACTACTCTTGCTGTCCATCCAGTTGCTAAGCCTCACCCCCTGCAAACACCCTCCTCGCATAATGGCAACAGTTTACCTTAATGAAAGCATTCTTCGTAGTCTCCCAGAGATCGTCCAAGCATGGAACCTTGACCACGTCACAATGTTCTTTAAAGCACACCAAGAGAGTAGCTGTCTCAGCGGTGATGAAATGGCAATCATCGAAAAACAGAGATTGAGGGGCAGGGAGCTCCTTACTCTGAGTATTTGTGAACTCCAAGGTGCCAAATTAGGACTGGGGCCTGCGAAGCGAATTGTGAAGCTCATTGAGGAGCTCAAGAAGCATAGAGGGCTTATTGAGCCTGGTAAATGAGATTAAAATCTCGTTTTCTAGCTAACGTATTCATGCCATCCATCCGCAATTGCTGCGATTCTACCCGCATCATCATCTGTGCCCACAACTTCTTCCTCGACGTTTGCAGAGCAGGAACTTCCGACCAAAAGACGTCGTTTGGAAGAGGGCTGGCAATCATATACAGCTACTGATGGCCAATCTGTGGATCTGCCGCCTTTGTTAATTAACATGCTCAATGACAACAAGTTCGTACCCAAACCACGCATCAATTTCTTAAACGTCTTGCAAAACATTCAACCCGGTCAATCCATTACAATGCCAGATCTCGGTGACTGTCCTAAACACTTTGGAGAGGGCTACCAACAAATGGCCTTCTTTGTTACCCAGCAGATGATCGACATGTAGCAGATGCTTTCAGCAGATAAGCCACGTTCCGTCAAGCGCGTTCTTTCGGGTCCGGTGGGCGTGGGCAAATCGTACCTCACACTGTTTCTCGCTGCCAAGGCATATTCTGAAAATTGGCCCATGCTCTATATCGCCGATTCCTCTGTACTTAACACATCGACAGAGGAAGAGTCGTCAACAGAGATTTGCCATCACTTTTTGTCGATCAACAAAGACATTCTAACTGCTGCCGAGCTCAGGAAGCTGGTGAATCATGAAGACAGATCAAAGCCTTTTGTGGTGTCCTGCGCCTCATCCATCTTTGGTAATCTGCTCAAGTGTACAACCCGCAAAACCCTTCTAGTCATCGACGACCATGGTGTACTGTTTGACCATGATCCCCCTGCGCCTGTTCGGTTTCCCGTCTTGAACCCCCTGATGACTCTTACTTTTTGGGGAGAGAGAGCGAAAGGAGTACGTGTAGTCTTGACTGGTACGGCACATGCAAGGTTTGAGAGGAAGTACTTGAAAAATGGCATGCAAGGATGGATCGAATTTGTTGGTCCGCTACCAGAAGATGTCTTCGACAAGCTGCTGGGACTTCATCGCTTCCTGGGGAAGCCAGATATTGCACCGAAGGTGAAGAAGACCATCAACTGCGTCCCGCGCGAGCTCATGTATCTCCATGAACACATAACGGAATCGGGCGGCATCTATATTTCTGAAACCGAGATCGATGACGAGCTTAGGCACTTCCGCGAAAGCCGACGAAATGAATTTCTGAAGGCGGCAAGGAACTATGCTGAGGCACTCAGCTACGGCTCCTATATAGATTACCACAAAGCCCTTTCGAACATGTTCCTAAGACGGTCAGACGTTGAAAATATTGTAGATTTTGACTGGAAGTTCCTGGACACTGGGCTGGTATACCGGTTCAAAAACGAGCGCAATTATGTGATGTTCAAGCCTCTATGCCCAGCTGCATTGGACGCTCTCCTGGAAGTGTACAAGACACTCCCGTTGCCCAGTGACATTAGCGTAGCCTCCATTCAAGACGGCCAACTTAGGCGCGACGAGTTCGAGGAAGTACTATTCCGACAGCTGTTGATATGTAGTGCTCATGGCATAGCACTCAAGGCGACGGATCTGAATGGGCGAAAGGTATTCATCCGATTCAAGCACTTCTATTTTCTCGAGAAAGACGAACTCGCACCTGAACCACAGCATGGCCAGTCTTTGATCTGCGGCTTTGCGCGCTATCCACGATTCGATTTCATGCTTGGACACATGTTTATCCAGTTGTCTCCAAGTCCCTTCGATAAGCACAACACAGGTTCAGCGACGATTGACTTGGCATTTAAACCCTACTACAAAAAGGATCCAAGAAATCAAATAGAAATTTACCTGGACACAACGTTTGGCCCCGGACACAAAGCCGAATTTTCTCAAGGCCGCTTTACTGTTACTCAGAACGGTCAACCTGTACCAGACTTCCGCATTGTGTATATCCGGGGTCAACCTGGCGCGCCTCGCCACCATGAATTGGTTAAAGAATATCAGGATGTAGCGTTTATCGACTACGAGGAGATCAAAACTAAACTCTTTGGAGATTTTTTGAAATGAAGCTTTGGAGGTAGATTCCACTTTGTTTACTGATCAGGACCCGTTCGGATTCGCCATGTTGTTATGCGCTGCTCTGTTTCGTAGCTTTATGGTGATAAAATCGAAAATGCTTATGTTTTCGGCTGCTCATCTTGTCCATACTCACCACACTTCCCGGGGTTAAAGAATGCCTTGGCGCCAAATCACCCAATTTATTCCTTGCTTCGAGACAAAAGACCTTCCTTGTAGCATAAACTGGTACCGCATTTCTGCGATGTCCGAGACGTTGCTCGAGCGCATATCGCGGTTCTGAATCTTCCACCCATCAGTCCTAGAGCGCTTCAATGAATATGATTGGGTGTTGGGACAATGCAGCTCCAGCTCGGCTTTCCCCGCAATCGCCAGGGTCCTAATTAGGTACAAATAAAGAAAAACAAGCAATGTGCCACGCGATTCGCGTCTCCGTTGCCCCAAAGTCCTCTCCCTCCTCACCATCGTTGACGACCACATCAAGACCAGCTTATCTGTACTGATAATACCCATTCATCTGTTCTCTATTGCATAATGTTCAACCTCATACGAAGACTCTCCCATAGTATCATCCCGCGAGCCGATAGGCCATGGCCCGATGACCGTAAGAAACCTCACTTAAATTTGTGACTTGTCGCGTTTCTCTGCCTTTCGTCGCTCATTATGAGGTCGTGATCATCTGCATGACGTCAAGACAGCATGCCTTGATGGTCTCCGCCTCGTGTTCCGCACGAATTACCTGTGCACACGATGTTGGGTTGCTTCCGCCGTGGTCTCTGACCTGGCAATTGACAACGTCAACCGTCGTCTTCCGGGGACCTCTAAGCAACCGAGGGGTCTTCCCGGGCTCTCCGACACACCTTCTCGACTTCTCCGACCTTCTGTCGGGCCTCTCTGTTCTTCCGAACAATGGCAAAATCAGCAAAACTAACGCGTTTTCCCCTCTTTTTTTATGTTTGATGCCACTTCATGGGTCTTGTCCCATCTGGCTTATCCGTTTCGCCTGTACCGTCACGACATGCACCCGTCCTTTTCACCACCCAGCCACCTCTAACGCTCCACAAAAGGGCCGAAAACGTCGCTTAAGCGACGCAGAGATGAACCCACCCAGGATATCGACGTCATCTTTCTCTGGTGCTCATGCCGAGCGAGGCGAAGATGGGGAGGCTATTGCAAAAAAGATTCGCAGGGAGGACAGTGTTGCCACCCAACTGGATGAAGGGGAAAGCCGCTATACCGGCCTCGATCCTGTGCCTTCTTCGCCCATTCCGGCTTCCCAGCAGCAGGAATCAGAAGGTGTCAAAGAGGTGACACAAGGCGTCAAGGAGGTCGACATCTCGGATAAGGAGGACAAGGAACAACCAGCCCCTGAAAGCGTGCCGTTACCAGCGGACGACGACGCGGCCGAGCTACAAGAGCCGGTGCAAGAGAACATCGTTTCTCCTCCTGCGACAGAACAGAAGGGTACTGAGCCGGGCGCCACAGCAGCGGATGGCGATGACGACGTCGCAAGCTCCGTCAACGACGAAGATGAACAAAGGAAAGGCGCCCGAACTTCAGAAAAGGTATCCGACGTACCAAAGGCGGAAACACAGGAAACAGGTGCTGTCAAAGCAGATGGCCAACTAGAATCCGTTGTTGCTCAACCTGAGCCAACGAAGGAAGGTTCAAATGACTCAAAGGCCTAACACGCCATGCTTCTTCCTCTTCCATTCCTTTAATTTCCCACTGCTGTATCTTACATGATATTTCCCGACACCTTTACTTATTCGTTATTACTTTTATCTTTTGCGTGTCTGACGTGTATTGCTGGTTAAGATTTTATATAACTCGGAGCGGAGCGGAATATACATACCCATTTGTCTCATCCCATTGCCCGTTTTTTTATCCCTTTCTATCCTCTTCCTCTGGGAGCTTAGCCTAGGAGGTGGCCGCGATTTGAACTCAAGATCTCGTACTCCTCTCACTCTGGCTACTCATACTACTTAACCAACAGCTAAATTACGCTCAAATCCTCCACCTCGGGCTCTTACCCGTTATTAATGGAATATAATATGAAGCCGCCGGTGCGCACTTCCTCTTCGCCGCTTTAAATCCAGACTCGCACGGATCACGGACAAAGAATTCGAAGCTGGAGAACAGCCAATCGAACTTTTGGAAGGTGCTGGTTGGGTGTATTGAGGTTGGATAGGCCTATTTCTCCGGATGCTGGGCCTCAGTGGGGCGTTGAGAAACCTTACTAGTACCGTACTTAACCTTAGTGGACTTCGGATGGGACTTGCACAACGAACGTGTAGGTAAATCTGACACGAAGGTTCCAAAATTTAGTTGCACGAGATGCTGACTCCTTCAGATCTATGCTTTAATTTAATCTCAGCGCCTTTTCAAGCGCAAGTTACTCAATGGCAGAGGATGACGAGCGTCCCAAGGCACAGGGTAAATCATGACGATAATTTCGTTATTTCAGTTTGCTAATGATCGCCAAAGGACACGCAGGTCAAGGATTTAGAGCTGATGCGCATCGCGCCTGATGGTCGTAAGCCATGGTGCATGATGTCGCGGTGTACGAATCGGAAAGATCTTGGGATTGACGAGATAATTGAATATGATCAAAGAAAGCAAGGGCACTTCTCGTGGAGCGTTATCAGCCGAAGGGTCGGAGAGCTAAGGCAAAACGTGTCGATCGCAGGCTGAACGTTCTGATTCTGATAGTCCTCACACGGAAGGAAACTGTTGTGACGGGGAAAGCTTACCGCGCTAGAGTGTAAATATAGAGTTGCGGTGACAAGTGGAGTCCTTGGTACATTAAACGTCGTTGAAAAGACCATCCGATGATGAAAAGGCTAAAGGAGAGGCGTCGACAAGGGCTGCACCTTTGTTCATCCAAACTCAAACCGGCCCATGTGGAAAAAACTTCACTGTGGCAAACTCGAGGTAGACCACCTAGCCAGGGACAGGCGAGAAAGCCAGGCCGGACCGTGATCTATGTTCCCAAGCCCGGCTGCGGAGATACATGGGGAAGTGAACAACTCAAAGGATTGATGAGGGCATTTCGTCATCGATTTCATAATCGCGAACGCGTGCGCAGGATCGTGGAGTACTGCACGCTCCATTGTGGGTCGGCTTGTGAGTTCGTGGTACGGTCGTGTTCAGAGGAGACTGCAAGGGTTGGCGCGTTCGGGTGTGCTGGGGGTGCGGATAGATAGAGTAGATTGCGAGAAGAGACTTGAGGTACTGTAGGCGATGAGGCGTCGATGAACGGCGTCATACAAAGAGTCCTAGGAGTTAAATGAAGTTGCGCCGCAGTCCAGGTTTAATCCAGGTTTTTAAGAAGGCGGCTCCCGCATGAACACCCTGTCCGTGTTCACCGTCACCACAGTGACACCCAGTCGAGCAACCCGAGTTAACCCTTGATGATTCGATTGGCGGTGTCAAATATTACAATAAGGAACGTCCAACCCAGGAATTCGCGACATGGAAGCTTGGACGTTATTGTCGTGTTGCTGATGGCGCTTCTGAAGTCGAAGGGGTACTAAGGCAGGGATACGATAACAGGGAGAAGGAGATGGCAGAGGGTTAGGTCTTTAATTAGGAGGGACAACCTTTCGAGAAAATAATTTGATTCTTCCTCCAGGGACATGAGGCGATGTTGACCTCAAGGCAGAACACTCAGGGAGTGAGGTTTCGTAACAACATTGTTGAATAAGGAGGTCCAAAGCCAGGTTTATCCTTCGTATCATTGCAGTGCCAGTTCTCAGTTGAGGATGATTAAGAAGGCCTATTCCGCATTGAACATGAGGTGGCTAAGCCTGCTGAGCAATTAACGGGGATCACAATCAAATGCCGAGCTGGGCAATGGCGAGACTTTCATCATCGTGATGGAGACGTAGGAGTTGTCGCGCAGTAGATCTGAGGCACACGAGTGCACAGCCATCCCGCATGTAGACTCTAGAGCCGACGTCGGGTTGAACAGGGATGCATCGTGCGGGCGTCTGGCGTGACAGAACAGCATTCCATCAGTCGTGCACGAAGGCACTTCTGGATGCACTTCCCTCTAAGTTCTAGAATTGTGATGGACGAGACTGAGACCAGGGTGATGCTTTCAAAAAATATGAGCCGAGGTGGATTGATTCCATTGTGGAGGTATCAGCGAAAACACGAGGAGATGTCGGTAAGAATGTCTAATCGTATGGGGACTGAGCAAGGGTGTTTGTGAGTGTTCTGAAAATGGGCAAAAATATGTTTGCAGCGGGCGACAAACATCACGGTACCACCCCACGTTTCCCTTGTTCCGTTTTATCTCAGCCACACCCCTTATCACCTGTCCTGGGGTGCAGCAATCGCCCTACGGACTAAAACAAGATTCCACAGGTGCCCGACCATTGTTCCATCATTCAGCTAGCACAGTGATGCTGACTTGGATGTTTATTCCAGGCTGTGCAGTCATTTAAAATCCATTCCAATCACAGAATTTTGGGTGGCACTCACCCAATCGTATTTTGGGGCGTGTTTTCAAAACGCGTGTTCGCCAGGTGTTGGCACGCGCCCATCTCAACCTTCCCCTTTGTTGATTGGTAAATATGCCGACCTGCATGCCTGCCCTTTGACAGCCATTACACGTCACATCTCCTGATGCGACCAAGCCAGCTTTCGAAAAATAGTATTCCAATCGTCCCTTTCCGATAAACCGATATCTCGGCTTCCACTGGCCCTCTCGTAATGACTCTCCACGGCATGGCGTAGATGAGATCAGTGAGATTGCGTTCAACAAAGACAGGCTGCTTCACCGCCGTTATAATGCCCGCCTTTGCGTCCGTTCTGTCTCTCCCTTCCGACTTTCTTGTCCCCAGCCAGATTGGAGCTGTATCTCTGCGCCTCCTAGCCGAGCGTGCTGACGGATTGGTTTGGACGATCGCCCGAGGGAGCATCATACTCGGTATCTGGCATTCACACAAACGCCGAGCCGTACTGTATCGTTGAAACTACCTAACATCCACGAGGTACGTGACCGGTTGCGTTTACCTTATTTCGGAGCACCGCTCACAAGAGTTAAACGCGTTCCCCTCTTCTTCCTCTACACTCACAAACCCTACATCTGCAGTTTAATCACTTCCTTTTCCTTTTTAACGACTTATATATAGGCCCTTATCCGATCTACGACTTTGCGCGGGCACCCTTATTTCGATTCCAGTGCAGTGCTTCTGAACCTCGTCAGAAGCACTTCATCCTACTTCGTTTTGAGGACTCCCAAACAGACACTGCCCGGCCCCTTCTTTTATTCAGTCCCCGTTTGATTTATTATTTACCCATCTCATTTCTCTTTCTTTCGCGTTCCCGACAACCCGATACTCCTGACTCCGACTTCTCAGCGACTCCTTTCATAGACGGCATACGACCCCAGAAAACCCTCAATAATCAAAGCCTATACGACTAACGAAGCATGTTTGGTGGTCTCTTCTCACGGTTCAAAGGGCGTGGTGGTGACCAGGGCAGTAGCGGCGCTTCCGGGCTACCCCAACCTGCCTCTGCGGAGAAGCCCAACAAAAAGAAGTGGGGAAGGTTTGGAACTGGCGGGAGCGGCGAAAACGGAGGGCAGACCACCATTAGTGATCCCATACCAAGTTCATTCCCCCTCTCTCTCACCGGGATGGATGACCATGCTGGAGTGTGGAATCCTCATCCAACCTCGTCATCACATCAAGGTGCTGCTCCCACGAGTAGTGCGCCTCCGCGACAGAACAACATAACTTGGCTCAATTCTGACGATGATTTGGTTGAACAATTTGGAGGGCACGGTTCCATGGTTTCTCTTCCTCCAACAGCTCTCGTCAGAGGAACATTGGCCCCACTTGGATCCTCCTCCTCTTCTTTGCCGTTAGCGGATACACAGTTCACCAGTGCATCGCATTTGTCCGCCCCTTCTTTGGCATCCACATCCTCAGGATCCTCGATTACAACACTTGCGCCGCCCAATAAAATGGGATTAAAACTTCAAACTGGCAGCTCTGGTTTTACTGCAACGTCGTCTTCGTCTTCGTCTTCATCGCTTCCATCTTCATCGCAGGATATCCTTAATCATTACTCTGCTTTATATCCCGCTTCACTCGGCAGACAGAAGCTTTCCCCTATCGCAGAACAGGAATATACGTCACCGGATTCGGCAAAAGGCCCAAGAACACTACCTTCAGACTCAAGCTTAAGCCATGCTACTGGAAACCCTAATAGAGCCGGAACGCCACAGTCAGTAGCGCAGTCTCATAGCCTCCCAGGTAATCCTAGTCCTAGTCCAAGCAGTTCTCAGCAGTCAGAAATCCCAAGTGAGTGTGCTTTTCTGTTTTATTTTGTCCTGTGCGCCTTGTTATCATTTTTGTCGGTTTGCTCCCCGAACTATTTGAACCGCAGCACGCGCCTATCTTTCTCACCGCACTCCTCACGAGGCAAGGTGAAAGCTAAAGTGTAGTAACCTGCCAATATCCGAGCCTCTCATATTTCCGTCCATCCGCTGCCTTCTCTTTATTCCTTGTTCATCCCTATTTTCTCTTGCCCTTTTTTGCATTTTGATACCCGAACGTCCGCCAATTTACGCAGTGATGCTGATCACTCGCCATAACTACAGGACCAGCTGGACCAAATCTATTCATTACTCGCGCTCTCAACCGTACAATCTCCCAAACTTCCTCCCGAACCCAAGTCTCAGTCACCACCACCTCTTCTCAAACCCGGATCAATGTCAGCACAAACGTCAGCTCCAGTGTGGGAACAGGGCCTGCTAGTGCCACACCTCCAGTTTCCGCTGTCAGTGGTGTAGGTATGAATTCACCCCTCAATCCCAGCGCGAACCCTGGTCCCCAGCTACGGCCCCCAAGGCGGAATAGCAACAGCTCGGAAGCCAGCACAGTCACTATCCCTGCACCAGCTGCACCAGTCCGTAGCGGATCGCCAGTGCCCGAGCACTCTCAACAGTCTCCCACTGCGCCTAACGTCGCTGCTCAGGCGTACTCCCAGAGCTATCACGCATTTCCGCACAACTATCCATATAGTGGACCTGCTGGGGCCATCCTGAGTGGACCACAACTTTCCACTATCACGGACGTCACAGAAGCCGGATATCGCGGTAGCTTTGCAAGCGCAGCGAGTGGAGGGAGTAGCAGTGGTGGGCAGATCAGTCCAGTCGATCGAAGGAGTGGCAGTGTGGCCGATCGAATGAGCGGAAGTCCAGGTGATAGACGGAGTGGCAGTGTGGCATTCCCAACTATTGTAGGCGGTGTTGGCGCAAGTCAGCGATATAGTGGCAGCAGGAAAGGAAGTGGCGATAGGACGAGTGGTAGTGTGACTGGATATGATGGTGAAACTACGTCATTGCACGCTGACAGCTTCGTCACCGCTAGTGATGCTAGCCTTGGTACTGGACGAGGTTCAAGACCTGCTAGGAGGGGCGTGCATTCTGACTTTGAACCAGAAACGCCCATAGATGATGGCAACGCTGGCTCAATTCGGAGCACCAGGAGAGTCAGAATTGAAGGAGATCCTGATGTACCGACGGACACCGAGCACGATGGTGTAAGAGGAGACGACGAAGCTGAAGACGACAGAGACAACAGTCCTGGAACCTCCGACGACAGTCCCCTCAGCCGCCAACGATTCCCCATCCTCTTTGGAAATTCAGAAGGTGATATCTCCGAGCTTGGTTACGCTTTCCCCATGCCTCCGCACCGAAGCTTTGAAAATTTGCCGCAGAGCATCGGTCATCAACGCCACCAGACCATGTCGAGTAGCACTTCCACCGCCACCCCCATTAGAACGGGTCACCACCATTCCAGTTCCTCCGAAACGGCAACGACACCCAAAAACGTTCCTTCTTCCCCTATCCCGATCCCAACACGTAATAGCCAGCCAACTCCGCCAACACCGGAGATCCCAGGCCAAGTTGGAGAACCCATTCGTCACTCTGCCCCCGGTGCCATCTTAACGGACCCCATCACTCTAGAGAAGGGCAAAGAGGCATCCGGAAGCCGGCCGCGGCGGGAGTCTGACAGCAGGAAACTTAGGTCTCCTCCTTCGGCTTCGGAATCATTCATCTCTCGTCGCTGGAACCGTGATGCTTCGATTCCTACAGACCGCTTTATTCCAAGTACATTCCGAATTCGCAAAGCACGTCCGTGGGCCAACACGACACCAGCATTTTGGGCGTTCTGGATCGGTTTTATGTGCCCTGTGCTCTGGCTCATTGGCGGTTGGCATTTCACCAACTTTGGTGAACAACCCCCCAGGTTGACGTTTTGGGAGTTCTATTTCAACGCAGGATATTGGAAGGAGATATTCTCTACTTGTTGTGGAGTTCGGAAGAAGAGTAAGGGAAAGGACCTTGAGATGATGATGCCTCCCGAGAACTTGACACTTGGTGGGCCGGCACTTGGGTATGGAGGACCAATTCATGAAGAACCGGGGGAGGTGGAGAAACAACCCGAGCAGCAACCGCAGAACGGGAACGCAAACGACCCCAAAGGTAAAGGCAAAGGCAAGGAGGTCATTCAAGTCAAGGATAGTAAAGGAAAACGAAAGACCGAAGAAGACCTTCCTCTACCAGCATGGGTTGCCGAAAAGCAAAAGACGCCCGACCGCCGCGCAAGATTGTACGATCCCAAACGATCTCTTCGTGGCATCTCATTCGGCTATCCCTTCATTCCTCGACCTGTTCACCTCGAGGAGGATTATAACCCCGACTCGGAACATTGGTTCCGCCGCGCGTTCACAAGGCTGACTACTGTCCTGGGTAAACCCAATAGGCTATTTGACCAGCTGTACGGCGTCAAGTTGACACACGTTAGAGGGAGAAAGGAATGCACTAGGCGAGTATTTGACCCCTGGATTCAACGGTGTCGGTATGCTTTCTGCTATGCTTTGGTGATGGTCTGCATTGGACTTTTGACGGCAACCGTATATTTGATTATTTATAACACTCGTCAGTTGAGGTGATCGATTTCATTACCTTGAGTAGGTAGGATAATCGACCTCATGGACGAATGTGGCTTGTGCCATCTTCTCTTTCACCATTTGTAAATCGTCTATTCCTCTTTTGATTCGTTTGTACTTTCTCTTCTTCCTTTCCCTATGCTTCTCATTCTACCGAGTGCATATTTTCTCGTTTTGTTAATCCTTCGGATTCGTTTGCTAAATTCTTTTTCATCTTGTTTCAAGTTATTCTCCGATTGATTCTTTTTGTATTAATATCTGTACTCTACCCCTCACGACGTACACCCTTGCATCTACAAGCTCCGCACTCTCACGTCCTTGTTGTACAAGACACCTTCGCACGCACACTTCACGTCTTCACACACGATTTTGACTCTCCGCAATCCTTGACCGGACTTCACATACTCCACTCACCCACTCCTTTTATTTGTATTACAAGCACGTAACGACTTACATACACTCCTTTCATTTTGCTTCCCAGATAGCAAACGTCATCACGACTACGAGTATGATAATGACTTATACTTGACGCGCTTATTTATTGTGTAGTTCGTTGGGAATGGAATGCTTAGTTATGCGGGTATTAGAATCTAGTTCGATCACCGGTAAATTTGTCTCAACATAAGACGCTCGTTAACGCATCGCCAAAGCCCAAAGTCTATTTATTATGTACAACTTTGTGTAACCATAATGAGAGACTCAGAATGATAACACCAATAATAGTCGACAAGTAATTATTCCGGAGCTGCTAAACCCAGCCAGACCTGTTAAATAAGCGCCTTCTTAATACCCGTCGTCTGCGAGACCTGTTGACCGCCACCAGTGCCAGGGCTAGCATCGATATCAACGCCTTTGGTCTGTGCGCCTTCTTGCTGTGCTTGTGCGGCCAAAACATGAGCCTGCGCAGCCTGCCTGACTTCTTTGGCTTCTTCCTTCTTCCGGGCCACTTCCTCCTCACTGACGACCTTCCCGCCAATTTCGTTCTCGACTTCTTTGGCAATGTCAGTTAGTGGGACACTATCCAATGCTCCTTCGTTCGTATCCTTGTTCGAGTTGTGGGAGTTGTCGCGGCCGATGAGGCTTACGAATACACCCTGTCCTATTACGGGGTATGAGCCGACCTGGATATTGCGGGACTTGAGACGGTTTTGAAGAGCCGTCAGGTATGGGGCTATCATCGACTCCGGGCGCCTGTGATGACAGAGAATAAATACATGAGGATGTCAGAATGGCAGTGAATGGACGAGATTTGTACAAGACTATAATGAAGTGCCAGATCGTGGCTAAGCCCAAGATCACGAACGGTGTGAATAAGGGTGGACTCAGGATACATGAAGAGTAATGTGCTCCCGGAAGTCCCCCAAACACAGCATATGATAGTTAAGATAAGGAATCCAAAGTAACACCCCATTGAGCTTGTGAAACACTGAAACCTGGATGACCGGGTCAAGTGATTGCCGCTCTACTAGGTGTAGACCGCCGCTAAGCACGGGGGGCTTCAAGTATTCTCGCAGCATAACGAGACTACTTACTCAGTGAATATTTGGATCCTGAGCGGCCGTTCGCTTTGTGGGGGCAGCGGCAAAAATGGTGTTAAAGATTTCAACATCTTTTGGAATAGGGCTGGTATTCCGGGAAAGATGCACAGTTTCCCTTCAAGTCTCACAACAGGCTGTGTCAATGGGCAAATGAGGTGAGTTCGACCGGCCGGTTACACATGCATCGTCCAAGACCGCAAGGCATGACCACGTAGAGCGGAAATGAAACTCAATGAGGCATAAACATTATATCAAAAATGGTAGCACTGACCACCCAAAAGTCGTGTCCAACAAATAAGACCTCAGCGTGTTCAGGGAACAGAGCCATCCTCCTGAATGCTTCTTTTTGCTCTGAAGTCTGGGTGGACATCCACGGGCGGTGTTGGTACATTGTGTCCATGCGTCTAATGGTTTCGGGGTGATGAACCAAACCTTGGTTGAAGGCCTTGGCCAAAGCTTCGTACGTGATATCTACATGCAGAAAGTAGCTTAGCGGGATAATCTTTCTGCAGCAGTAGAGATTATGGCACCATCATGTGTAGGTCCAATGCCGCCAGTCGTGATGACAAAGTCATAATCGCGGACCATTCGCCTACTAGCTTCAACTCTGCATCATCGGAGGATCAAAGTATGAATATTGAGGTGGCAAAGTGAGCAGACCAGGGTTACAATGCGATAACGGAAGTAGAGCTCATTGACACGTACATCTCGTCCTCCTTGTCTGCAACAACCTCTATTCGTTTTCTGGCATCAAGAATAAACTAAGCGCGTTAGTATACTGTCGAAAGACATCCCCTTTTGCCCCAGCACTCCATGTCCGTGCAAACCCGGTGCGTGTATAGGAATCGGGTTTACTCACAATTCGATCCCATACTCAAAACAGTACTTTGCGAAGTAGTGAGAGTTCTTGTCCAACGTCTTCCCATTCAGGATTTCATCCCTGTGCAATCAAACGGCGTCCGGCGAGACGGAGCGCAACCAACCCAAGTCATGCAGATCATGGTCAGCCAGCGGATCTACAGCAAGCATGCTGAAACACATGCACGCACCCAATGATCAACGCAGCAGCCGTACGTATAAAGTTCCCTTCTCCGAGTGGATTCCCTGGGATTGGCGAAAGCGGGAAATTTGGACTGGGGGCCGCTGCTTGTGTGGAGAACGGGGTCGCAGAGGGTAATGACACCGATGACGTCGTAGAGAGGGATGACGATGACGACGAGCGGGAGAGCGCTCTGGGGTCGGACATGCTTGTCGTACTGAGAGAGCGGACAGCACAATCGGATCTACAGTGGCGTCGTGTGAGTGGTGAGAGTTGTCTTGGATGAAGCCCGAGAGAGGCGGTCCCTCGTGCAGACGCAAAGCCCACCCAACCGGGAAAAGCTCGAGAAGTGATGTAAGCTCTTGGGATCATTGACCAGCTCGCTCGTGTTGGTGCGCGCCTGGAGAGATCGGGTGTGAAGGAACGAAGAGTCAGGGAGCTCTGGAGTAATTCAGCCTGAACTCCATCCCAAATCAAGGGACGCGGAAGAGGTGATTGGGGAACAAATGGACACGGGACCGTCCAATCGTAAAATTAGCGTACGCACTCTATTCGGGGTGCTAGTGCGGCGACAACGGATGCGGGCAGGAAGGATTGAGATGGAAAGAACTCAGTAAATTGCCTGGTGCAAAACGTACATGTCTCAGAACGAATAAGAACTTTTGGCGAATAGCCGAATTACTCGGGATACGAAGAACATGACATTAGCTTCGAACACGGTAAGTACGATTTTAAAAACGAATAAAGGCATTTCCAAAGGGGTATGATTCTATCACTGCATGACAAACAATCCGTGGTCACATTCAGAACAAGGCAACGCCAGCGGCAACGCTGAGGATGACGCCGAACCAGCCAGCCTTGACCGAGAAGCCCGCATTATCGTTGGCTTCCTCTGTGTTAGAGGCTTCTGCTGCAGTTCCGGAGGATGTACGAGAAGATGTGCTGGAGGTGCTGCTGCGTGAAGAAGTAGGAGATACTGAATCACTGTCCGACCCGGAAGGTTGGCCAGTTGGGCCTGCAAGTGGAGCGGTGGATTGACCCGCGATTTGGGCTTCGACGGATGCGTTGAATTCACCACTCATGCCAGTAAGACTATGGGTGCATGCTAAGTTTAACAACGACGAGGACACAATGGGGAGCTTACGCGAATTTGGCGGAAAATGCCAGAGCAGGGAACTGAGGTGCCTCGGCATCTCGGAGGACAGTAGACTCGAAGCGAATGAAGCTATGTAGATCACGCGACTGGTGAGCACACCAACACCCATGAATATGAGTAGACTTACTATTCATCGCTATCGGGACCAATTGATGGGTCGGGAGTGAACTCGATAGAAGATTGTTGGCTCACATCCACATCGTCGGCGATTGCCTGGAGAAGGGTCTGCAGACAAAGAGGTAGTAAGTATACACGTCCTAAATAGCCAAGCCATATGCACGAAATATATTTAGCCGAGAAAGATGCAAAAATAATGAACCATCAAATTAGGTGGAATGATGTCCACCTGTCCATGTGACGGTCAAGTCCAACACACACACGATGCTCCATCGGCACTCGTGTGGGATGGCGACGGACGGAGAGAGACGTTGGGTTGCGAGGAGCCAAGTTCACGACCTACCTGTTGCTGAGCATTGCCAACATAGATGGAGATTCTGGAAACGCCGAACTCCTCGAGAGAGGGGGTGACTCCGTCATCAATCCAGCTAATGGTGGCAGGTTGTCCACCGGTCCAGGTGGTTTGAGCGGTGGGTGAAGTTGTCTGTTAAAACCAAGTACTAGATCAGGACACAGGAGTGGGGAAAAAATAGGTTTACATACATAGACAGTGGCGGCAGCCGAAGAGGCGAGGGCGAGGAGAGCGATGGGGGTAGCGACTTTGTTGAACATCTTTTCTACGGTAGAAAGGTTTTTTAAAACTAAAGGAGCGACAGGTGCTGATGAGCGGTTTTTTAAAAGAGTGTAGGAAGTTGGATGTCCAACAAAGAGTTATGTGCGGAGGAACGAAGAAGGTAGCTTGTGAGGCTGTGGGTAGTGAAGGAACAGAGGAAAAGGATGTATCAAGAACACAGCTAATATATCTGCCCAGAAAAGTGGGTCGGCTACGGGGTTTGTACTAACTTGAGAGAGGCAGGATCGCGATTGCCAGGGACAATTTCACACCACATGATCGCTAGAGCCCATACATTTTTGGCACAATTTTTGGGACTTAAGCATTGGAGCCTTCAGGAACACAATAGGAAGAAATACTTTATCTCGTCCTAGCCGAGGAATGCAACCAACGAGCACACTATATTTCACATAGGCAGGGGGAAACGCACAAGCGGGGGTCTCCCATTACCACCGTCTAGGCATCGGGACGCATCAGTCTAGGTATGGTCAGGCTTATCACCACTTACAGCCTCGTGGTTGCAACAATCCTACGTATCAGGAATGCGGCAGGCGTGTGAACCGAAGTGTCCAGTGGGCGCTGGGGTCTCCACCACGAGCATCAAAAGGAGTAGACGGCGTGCCATGATATCATGATGAAAGCGCTTGGAGACATCCGTAGCAACGAGCACAATTCCTACGTGTCACTGACGCTCAGAGCATCCAAGCTATCCGGGTGGAAGAAAGGAACAATCTTTCCTTCGGAGACCGAAATTACGTCGTCTGAGAACTGACCTCATTCTGCTGGCCCTAATGAAGGGGTGGAACAAGGGTAGAGCAGTTGTATCCTCGTCCCGTTCCTCAATGTGACAAACATGAAGGGGAATACCTCTCATGTCCTTGCTAAGGTCGACATCAGAAAACCTCAAAAACCTCCACCATCTTGGCGTTTCAAATATCTAATTAGTCGTGTGTACTCTACACTGGCGGGGCATGCAAAAAAACCGCTCGCCAGACCAACCAACGGGTTGAGTTACCAAGGGCCACAGAGACTGATCCAATCGTGCAGCACCATTGTCCTGTCCGTTCCGATCTGTTGCGTAACCTCGCTTTGCCTCGAGATAGGCAAAGCCTCGTAATGGCATAGTAAATTCCCATCAAGGATTCCCTTTGACAGTGGCTTAGACACGTAATCATTCCGGACAATGCTAAAAAATTTTTATGTTAAAAGGGTAGAGTATTCAGTATCCGCTCCATGATAAGGACCAAAAAAGGGCCTACCGGAAGGCTCTGGGGTTGAGTCCAGCGACATGTTGGATGTTTCTTGTCAACTGTCCTTGCAGTAATTGCAATCTCTTAAACGATTGCTCGGGCACAGGCGTAAGAGCAAACAACGACCCGTCAGTCGATCCAGCAATCAACTTGGCTTGGGGAATATCCAAATCGTCTTTCGTTCTTCTTGCAATCAGTGTTGATGTTCGATATTCACACTGTCTATGGAATTCCGTGCGAACGAGGAGCGTGCGGCCATCCCGCGAGTCCGGATCTGGTATATTGGGGAAGGGGTCGACGACAAGTACTATCAAGAGAGCGGAGGTTACCCACCATGTGGATTATATTCGTATGACCGAATAATTCCATCTTCGTCTCCAGTAATGATAGATAATTCTCCATCCGTAAAGAAAAAGTCAGAGTTGGTGACACAAACACGGTGTGCGTCCTTTGCAAGTAGAACGAGTTTGTAGGGATCCTCCTAAAGACAGAATGCAGTCATCAGCTGTCAAGAGCAACAGGGTCCTTTCCGTAACAGCGCTCACCTGGAATGCCACAAGCCACACACTCTTCACAGCATCTCCGATTAACAAAAAGTTCTTGAGCGTTCTGAGAGATGTCACATAAACCCCCACATCCATGAATGCCACTCCTACGAGTCGCTCCTCCGCATCGAAGGCACGAACGAAGATCTAGGGAGTTACCCCGCAAATCAGTGACGTCATTTAATAAAGACACGGGCATTTCTTACCTTCTGCCCCATGGATGATACGATGTACCCGTTGAACCCGCAAACGGCGGTGACGGGACCTTTGGCATCATCCCTGCATCTTAGCCGTAGTTTGTACCATCTTTTAGGGGCCAAAGTTGGATCTGGGACGACTTCGACGATTTCAAAAATGTAGGTCTGTAAACAGGAGTTTCAGTCTCCCAATCCTCATAAAAACTGGGTAATAGGTAGAGACCCACAGCGCCTTTAACTGCCAAATCTTCTCCACGGTTGATGGTGGTGCCAATTGCCAAGAAATCTTTGACGCCATTTTCCGTACTTGATGTCTCTAACGTAACGATAGACATTGCATTTATGAACTCGTTTGTCGCAAATTCGTAGCTGAATTTAGTAAAGTTAGTAATACGTCAGCATCGCATACCAGATTGACGAACCCATCCAATGTTACCCAAAGATCTGGTGAGATCAGCTCTAAAGTGGATGTCTCGCATGTGGGATCCGAAATGTTGGGGGCTGGGGAACCGAGATCAATTTATCAGTCAAAAGGGTTATCTTATTGTGACTTACCATCCGGTTCCCAAGTTTGATTGCCATCTTCATCAAACGAGGCAAACTTCGCTTCCAGAGAAGATGCAGCAATTATGAGCATCGTATTCGGATCAAATACCACGTTAGAATACGATCTTCCCCGAGGTATTGAACGGAAAGGCAAGGGACTTTCGAGTTCCCAGTCTGGTATCCACTCCAAAAGGCTGGGACCCTATTACGCAAGGCTCCGAGTGTTAGATAGTCAAACAAGCAAGATGCAAAAACCCACCTCTTCGGAATATAGCAAGAAATCGCCCTTCGAGTCCCACAGAGAACAGCTTGTAAATGCGTGCACGACAGCATGGCCGGATGGTACAATTTGCAACCCTCCTTTATCTGTGCCGATAATCCAACTCGGTCTATCACCAGTAAAGAACACCCCAGAATAGCTTTTCTTTGTGCTCATGCCTGAAGCTGAGGTGGATGATTGGGAAGCAGGAGAAGTGGTGAAGGGCACGAATAGTCTCTGTATGCGCTTTTGTTCTGCGAGTATAGACTTTTCCGTCGTCTCTTCTGGGCGCTGTATTTCAAATGCTCGAGAAGCCATTTTGACCATTTTAATTTTCAGAGTAGATGTGCGATTGCCCGTAGGGGGATCCACAGGGACGGGCCCCGCTGGAAGGACTTCGTAAACCGTCAGTATTCCTGAACGGGGGAAGACCTGAAGGGTTGGGGGTGTCATTGCCGTTAACTGGGAGGTACAATAGTATTCCAACGTACGCAAAGATGAGGTGAAGGTGACGAAGATCCAATAGGAGACATCAAAATTTGTTCGATATCCAGGTCATTCGGACGCCTTGGTGGATCCTGAGGTGGTGACAGTGCAGCTGGTTCCAGTGAGTCCGTCAACACATTGGACAAGTTCGCAATAAGGCTATTGGACCAAGCTAAGGTTAGCTTTGGTAGTGTCCAGATCTAGGCGTTAAATAACTAAGATAAAACTACAACAAATGAAGAGGGGAAACGACGAACGCACCTCGAGTACACCCTGTGGTCGGATAAGCAACAACCATTGCGTTCTGTGGGCACCATTAAGCGCAGCCTGAAGCGTCGAAGTCACATTCTGACTTGCAGTATTGGGTGTCTCGAGTTGTGCTTCGAATAGCCCAGACGTATCCGTGTAGAAGGTCCCAGTCAAGTAACGAGACGTCTATGTTTACAATCCATGAGCTGGAAGACTTCGAGGTCATGAGGACGTCAGCATACCCTTTCACCCATCGGGGACATGTCCTTCCTCCTGATCTTACCCCTCTCCGGTTCGCCAATAAAAAGCCCAATGGAATCGTCCTCGCGTACAATCAGGACAAACGGGTCGCAAATACTGCAGTGCTTAATTCTTGGTCTTGGTATATTTCCGTCCATATCCTTAATAATCTGCCTTTCAGTCCCATCTAAGCGAGGCGCGAGAGAATTTAAAAGTCAACAGATGTTTGTAGTTTGTTCCCAGAAAAAAGGGGCTCGGAGGGAAACCTACCAGGTTCAAGGACGCGGATAGCATTTGTCATGACATGCAATATGGCCGTCCTCTGGAAGAACGGCGCAGCACCAATTGTAGTGCCAGGGATTCGGGTGGTGATCGAGATATCCGTCTTCCCTGTCCTCATAGAAATCTATGGTGCGAAGGTTAATACAAGTCACCATAGAACAGACACAAAACCCGGTTCGCATACCCTAGATAATCCAGGAGAAGGGTTGGCATCCGTGCTAATAATCAACGTATCGTTTCCGTGTTGCTGTCGCTCATATTGAATCCCGCTGGATTTAACAGGCTGCCGAATATTTAGTGACCACATTCCCCTTGCGCCACCGATTGCATGAAGCTTGCGCTTTGTTCGAATAGGCAGATCTCGTTGAAAGAGAGTGAATCCACCAAGCGGACCGGTCCCTGTAGCTGCAACCAGTTCTGGTACAGAACGATCCTGAATGGACACCTTAGCCAAATTGCATTAAAGCGGAGAGAAGTCACTTACCCCGTTTCGTGCCAAAGAGAATGACATATCCGCGATTGGACCGTAGGCAGGTAAGGAATCACATAAAGACAAGTGAATCACAGTCCTAGTTTTCTTTGCGATCACCTTTCCGGCACTCGCAGAGCCATTTGCCTGCCCTTTATCCTCTTCCGACTCTTTCTGTGCGCTAGTTCCATAAATATCTGTAGTGGGAAAGCAGCTTCAGCACGAAATTCACGACAATCAAGGGCACATTTTAACATATATGCGAAACCCCAACCCAAGTAAGGGTGCTTATCAAGGAAAAGCAAACATACCATCGTCATCATCATAAAGATCCATATCATCATTAGGTTTCACCACCGCTGCAGGTGAGGTCTCCATCTCAACATCCTCATCATCTGGGATCTCTTCCTCGACGTGCGATGTTTTTAACAACACCGTCGGCCCAACGGAACTTCCCACAACCAAGTACTGCCCCCCTGCCGCACCCACCGTCCCCCCATAGCCACTTTGTGTAGCACTGCTACCCCCCAGGTCGAGGTCATCTTCATCCATAGCTGAACTGCTAGGTCCACTAGTAGTATCAACGGGTGGAACAATCAATGATTTCACGACGCTCGGTAAACTCGTCTGAGCCAGGGCTTTTGACATGTTCAACTTGACCACCATTTTCCCATCCACTACAAGCTCGACCGGGAACACCCTCCCGTCTTTGAGGATCACGAAGAATGTCTTATCATCCACAAATACACCTTGGGCTCCCTCCAAGCTCAGATTCCTCTGTTTTTCCTCCTCTGTTGTCAGCGGTTGAAAAGGGAGATCGCTAATTCTTGAGGCCCAGCCGTTGACTGGAAGTGCAATGCGGCGAGAGGCAGATTGGTCGACGTAGACTATGCTGTTTGAACAAAGGACTACGACCCCTCCAAGAGTGGCGGAACAGGGGACAAGAGCGAAAGCATCATGTGGAAGGCCTTCGACTGAGGTAATAATTGGGTAGGTTTGGGTTACAAGGTTAAGGGTGAAGATAATCACTCGGAAAGTGTCTTTGAACTCTTTGAGGCGACTACACGGAGGAATTCAGTATTTGTTCTCTATTTGAGGTAATTGAGCACACACCCCGTCCAAGTCAGTTGCGTTTGGAACAACACAGCCATTGTAGCATTGTTGAAGCCAGGTAGAAACACAAAGTCAATAACGTTGCGGATGCTTTCATCCACCTGAAGTGGAAGGTCCAGAATGAAACTTGGTGCGTAAGGTATTTCTCTGAGCGGGGAGTGTCAGATGGAGACAAGCAAGTTTTGCCTGTCACTCACCTAGTTTGGTCCTGCTCCATGACATCCAACTCCGCTAGCGTTTGATAGAAGGGTAGGATAGCCATAGAATCCCGGGGTAGGGAAAGTGCTGCACAACGTGAAAGTGGGTCCGTTCGCAACATAGCGCGGAAGAGAGGAGAATCGAGCGACATCTAGAAATAGTTGTATACTCTGCATGGGACCATTTCAACAAGGGACACGGAACGCGTACCAATTGGGGTGCTCGCTCGTATGTATGAATCGACACGGTTACCAAGTCATGCACGGAATCCGACCATTCTAATAGTGCAATCTACAAAAAGTGGTGAGCATCACGGATGATTGGGAAATACGGGAAGAATTGCACCTTGGCATCTTTAAACGATACCAACAACCTATCCAGACGATCCTCCAGCGAAGCAATCGTTTTGACGCGTTCAATACCCGTAATCGTCCCATGAAGCAAATGTTCCCGCACGAACAAAAACTTAGTCACAGTCGGCAAAGGCTTGGTATTCTTTTGGCCTTGCAACTAACCGAAAAGACGTTCCATGGCATGGGCAAAACGGTAAAAATCAAAGTCAGCGATCTTTCTCTCAAAGGAAAGCAACACAAGCCGATGGCGTCGTCAAGAGTGAGGGAAGCGATTTCGTGCACAATTCCAGCAAGATGATAAAATTCCAAATGGCAATGATAGGACAATGTATCACGGCGACGACCACCACAACAGACAACGACAATCACCTTCGCAATATTCACAAAGCCCTCCCCATTAATATCCATCGCAACCTCCCCCTCCACAGCCTCCGTTCCCTTCCTAACCTTCCCTCTCTTCTCCCTTTCCTTGTCTTTCTCTCTCTCCCGTTCGTCCAATTCCGCCTGCGAAGACATCGGAGTTGGCATCGGCGCCAACTCCTCTCTAACCTCATACACCCTCAACAAATTCGATCTCGCAACGACAACATTGCACAGCGCCCTTGCCACGAATTCTTGTCTCAAGGTCGAAGTATTCGGATGCGTGGAAGGTTTTGGAGGAAGGCTTGACGACGTCAAGTTAAGGCATGTTGCAAATTCTACACCACTTGGAGGGAGAATATCTTGATATACCGCGTGCATGGGGTGATTCCACCGCGTACCAGCCTCGTGATCCAAGTTTTGTTCGTTAGGCTTCTATTAGTATATGCGCCAGCCGTCCGCTGTAAGGTGACTTCAGAAGACAAGAAAGACTCTTGATAGAACGTTCACTTTTGCCTCGCAGCTCGTACCCGGGCCAACACCTTTGACTCCCTTTGTCTGCGCGAGGTGAGCTGGAAAACCACAGGTGATGCAGTGTTTGGTCCTAGGGGAAACAGCAAACAGGTCAAAACAAGTCTGAACCTCTGGCAATGGCAAGAGTACAACAATCGAGTATATTGGTGGGTATCTTAATGAACGTACTACCCATACACACTATAGACGGAGGAAAGGTACGGCCTGCGTCACACTTACGACCCCTCAGCCTCAGCAGCAGCCCTGGCCGCTCTTCTTGCCTTCTTAGCAGCATTTGCAGCAGCAGCCTTAGCTTTCTTGGCCTCGGCTTTCGCAGCCTAGCGCACAAGGAGCAGCATGAGCACAAGCGCAAGCAATCAGCGTGACGACATACCTGTTCTGCTTCCTGCTTGGCCTTTTCCTCCTCTTCCTTCTTCTTTTTCTCGGCCTCTTCCTCTTCCTTGGTCTTGCGAGGTGTGGCGGTACCTGAAGCACCACCGCGTTTCTTGCGTTCGCGGGCCTCCTTTTCTTCTTGCTTGATGCGCTTGATACGAGGGTCGAGACTAAACCAGCCATTGTTAGCACCAACGAACGCATATATTCACTCAGATTGACGTACCCTAAACACAAGTCAACGATACCACGCAACTTGGCAGTATCTTCCTTCTTTCTCCTCGCGCGCTCAGCCTTGTTCTTTTTCTCCGTATATCGCTTGTCGTCACGCCTGCAAGCAATACCCAACGCGTTAGCGTACATACACATACACGTCAAACCGACGTAGAGCAAAGAATGAGCTACTCACGAATCGCTTCCCTCATTAACCTCCTTATCCCACCACTCAAAGCTCCTCCAAGAATCAAAGTTATACCAGAAATCATAAAAGCCTTCCACTTCCTCCTTGGTTGCATCGATCGATCCCAACCCAGGGACAGGCTGTTGGCGAGAGAACCTCGACCACCTCTCAAAAATAGGCGCAAACGTCTTAATAAAGTCCAACTTCTTATTCTTCACACAAAAGAGTCCCAATCAGCATATAGAACACCACAATTTTATGTACGCAAAAGGCCACCCACCTTGAACTCCTGCGCAGTAGGCACCTCATCCTCCAACTCCAAAAACGCGGGATCAACCGAATCAAACTGTCTCCTCTTCTCAGGGTTCGTCAGAACCTCGTAAGCTTTTTGAATGCATTTGAAGAAGGCGTCATCGTTTGTGTTTTGATGAATTCCAGTCAGCAAGGCTTGAGTTGTGAGATTATGCCCAGGAGTGGACGCCTTCTTATCAGGGTGGTGTTTGAGCACCTTTTTGCGATCTACATGATTAGATGTTATCAGCAATAGTGTAGGTGTACAAGGGGAAGATAAAAGCAGGAACGCGGAGGACGCGTGTACGCACGAGCGATTTTGATTTGCTCAAGAGTAGCCTTGTAGCGGAGATGCGAAAGACCAAGAACCGCATAATTATCTTGTTTCTGCAACAGCACATCAAACAAGTGAGCATCACCACCCCACGCAAAACCAATGAGCGGGTTTCACCTTCCACTCTTTAGGATCCAGAGCCAACAGATCATCCGTCTCCGGCTCATCTCCAACCCCCAAATCGTCCTCCACGCCGTTATTCCCCGCATTCAGCTCCTCCAGCCTCTTCCTCTCCTCTTCGGCGTACTTGTCGAATGCCTCAAAGGAGTAGTCGTGCTTGGTCGAGAGTCTCAGGTAGTTGAGGTGCGCGGGGCCAACAGGGAGGAGAGTGCGAGTTTTCGTCGCTGCTCACCCGTTTGTCCATCCAGTCATTGGGCGTATTGAGGGCATTCACCAAATGGCGAGGCGGTGATGACGCAGATCGTTCAATCACGATACAGTGCGAGTGTTCACAGGCGGTGGCGACGGTGAGGACGGGACGAGCAAAGAAATGCAATAAAGGGATTAATCAACACTAGTCCTTCTCATCGTACAGCCGCAACAAGACCTACCGGACAACGTAGCACCAGAACTACTCCCCGGACTCGCATAATCGCCAGGCAAAGGCGTAGCAGTAACCTGCAAAACCTGAACAGCAGCCATCTCAAAAAGAAAATCGCAATCCTCGGACTATGCTCGTTTTGTGTCTTCTCGTAAAGTCTGGACGTCGGGTCGCAAGGCGCTCAATAGGGCGTGACAATCGTAAGCGATCTAGACAGGCGCGAGTGGAAGGGAAAGAGATGAGAGAGATGAATTACGCAGATCTAACGCGTGTTTTTGGCGGACTTTTTTTTCCCTTCCCTGTGCTGATCGCTTAAATTTCTCTGTTATCAGTGTCACTGTGTGACATTGTCCATGTCAGGCTGGCTGGATGTCACGGTCAGTGGTACGCCATGTTGCTGATGGACAAAAAGGTGTGTTTGCGGACAGCATGTGTCAATGGGATTGCAAGAACTATGACATTGTGTAGTGAACATGCTCGAGGTGGAGGTAAGGAATTTTGGGGAACGCAGGATGAATGAGGAGCTAGGTCAAGCTACAATCAAGGAAGTGCGGTGCATCACAGTATGCTAAGGGTAAGTAGTCGGGACAAAGGTGGGTAAGGGAAGGGGGGAAGAAAGAGCCCAAGGTGTCGCTATAAAGAGTCCAAGTCAACTAATCAGACAACAAGAGTAACAAGAGCCAAAGCCGTACTGAGTAAAAGAACTGAAGAAGAATACAAGCCCGAGAGTCAGTCCATGAACGCAAAGTATCAAAACACACAAGGTTCTAAAATCAATCAAAAGTCCAGGTCCAGCGTCGAACTCTCCAATTAAGGTGTTCAACTCCGATGACCGAATGAAAGAGTACGTAGAAGAGAGGAAAGGAAGTAGAGCAGGAACAGGTAAGAAGGCCGCTTGGGTGCTGCTGCTCACACCCCACGGCCTCCCAGCCAACGCAAGCCCACTTTATGACCGACCCCAAGAATCACAAGGAGTGAGACGAGATGAGAACAATAGGAAGAGAAAGGAAAACTAAACGCCGAACAATGGTTAGTCCAGCGTCCAAAGACGCACAACCACGGCCATTGGGTGCCTATATGCGCACATGCACGTTACCTGACCTCCTAATAACGGGTCATAGCAACGCCTAGAGCAACAATAGGACCACTCCCTACACCCACGATTCCCCCGACCATCCAAGAAAGAACTGTGTGAGCCAAGAAACCATCGAAAGTCAACGCCTGAGCCAAACTGAATCAAGGATTCAGGTTTTCACAGGGTCAAGACCAAGGAAGCGACCAGGACACTGGCGAGAGCTATTCCAGAAAGGGCGCCTTGACGTCCAGCAGCACCGTTCTCGCCATCTGTTGAATTTTGTGAGCTAGGAGATGGCGCAGGTGTGCGAGGCGGTTGGGTCTCCGAAACGGAGGTCACGAATCCCGACGTGCTAACTCCTATAGCGGAAGCTGAAGGCGAAACCGATGGAGATTCAGAGGACTCGGAAGCCGAGTGAGAAGTCGAGTGAGAAAGCGACGTTGATCCCGAGTCAGAGGCAGATTCCGAGGCAGATAGGGAGCCTGAGGGTGAGGACGAGACCGAATCCGAGGCTGAGGGTAATTCCGATGCTGTTACAGAACCCGAAATAATGCTAGATTCTGATGGAACGGGCAAGGAAGTCGACAGGGTTCCCACTGTTATGGTTGATGTACTGGTCAAGCTAGTCTGTGACGTTTCAGTTGGAAGAGGAAAAGTCGAAATCGCGTGGGACACGGGCGTTTCGAAGGATCCGGTCATTTGCTGGAGGCTGTGATGCGCACGGGGTTATGGCGCATGGGTACGGTTTCGATGACGAGTAGTGGTGTCATGGAAGTAAGGGCATGGAATGTTACGCGGATCAGCGCAGACGGGATCAGGGTCAGGGCCCAGCGACGAAAGTTAAAAGGAATTAAGGTTAGGTTGGTATGAGAAAGGGTGGGGGGAAATGTGAGCTCACCGGAAGTAGGGTGAGAATCCCATTGCAGGGACATCGTCCTCGTCCCTCAAGTTGACAGAAACGAAGCTGATGTAGCTGTGAAGCGCTCAGCGTCAGTCGCCCCTTCACATGGTGTGGACCAAGCAGACACTTACTAGGCACCAGAATTCGGACCGGCCTCAGCGATCGGCTGCGGGACGTAAGTGAATCCGCTTGTCCAGACCTCGTAGAAGATGGAGCAAGTAGAGAGCTTACCACGAAGGACACTGAACGAGTTGCAGACACGTCCACAGGGGGCAGCGCTTGCACGAGTTGCTGCGGGGGCAAGGGCATTTCATAATGGCAAACGGCATAGATAAGCCACGGCACAAACCTGGTCGCCGGTATAAAGCCCAACAGTGGCGAGGCCAAAGGCATTCAGCAGTGGAGCACGACCATCGTCCATCCATTCGATGACGCACTCCTGGCCTGCGACGCAGGCAGAGTTGGACTCTGGCCGGGTGACCTTGATCCCAGCTGTTAACGGCATGGGGGTGCTAGCCGAAACAAAGACTCACGAATATCTCGGCGTGTGCGTGGAGTGCACAGTGCAAAGCGAGCAGCAAAGGCGCAGAGATGTGGTAGACAGAGAGCATCGCAGGTCGAGAGCACAGCTGGGGAGGGGAGCCTTGGGCGTCGAAGTGGAGATAGGCTACTTAAATATTAAGAGGGCTGCGTGGAAGGAGCGTGTCTGGGTGAACGTGGGGAGATTCCGAATAGCAAAGAAGCCGGGTTTAATGAAAGTGGGCTGCTCCTGACAGCGAGTATGGACACAAATCGAAAGCGGCGCGGCCAGCGTCAACGTCAACGTCGAAATCCACGGTAGAAGCTCGAATTCCAGCGAGAATCGCAGCGTTTTATTGTGCCTTGTTTGTTATTCCCATTTTTGCTCGTCGCGACGGTCGTCCTCGGCTTTGTTCTTGGACGCGCCCTGCCAACAGCGAGCCTCGTTCGGACATCAGGTGACTGTGACGGGCCTGTATTAGGGAATGGCAGTACTATATGGGGCAACTACGCTATGTAGCACAAACAGATCCTCTGCCCGATATCCGCCCACATCTCCTCAAAGGCCGCTGCCCACCACCGCACCTCCTCCCTGAACAGCCCCCCCTCCCGCTTCTCCGCACCTCGCACCACCCGCCTCAGCTCTTCGACAGAGAACACAAAGTTGTTCTCCTTCTTCCAGTTGATCAAGAACGGCTTCATGACCGTGTAATGCACGATCCGCATGTTCTCCTCCATCCCCCTCCACAGCTCCGTGCTCCTCTGCTTGATTGCCAGATTCGCGTTGTACGCGTACGGCAGTCGCAGCGCCGTGGGCCCATAGTAGACGTTCAGGAACGCCTGCTCCGCTTCCGACTTGGGGAACCTGACCTCTCCTATCTTGACCTTCATGTCCTCCAACACCTCGCTTGATGTGGTCAGCGCCATCACCCCAGCATTAAACGCGACCACGAAACCCAGATTATCATACACATCCTGCACAGCAGCAAAGTCCCATGGCACGTCAAACAATTCGTCAAAGTTCCTCCGAACAAGCGTATCCGCGTCTAGATAGACGGCACGTCGAACACCGATTTTATCCAGACCCCAGATGTTGAGTTTCGTGTATTGATCCGTAAAGCGTTGATTTATTCCCGATCCGTTATGTGGTGGGGCGATGAATTCTATTGGGAGAAGATCCCATCCGGCCGTTTTGGCGATGCAGAGTGCTTCGGGTGAGACGCGATCTGCCAGGTATCCTAGTACCAGACGGGCGTTGACTTGGGCTCTTTTGATTGAATAGGCTAGCACGGCTACGGACAACGCGTACGAGTCGGTGTACAATGTCGATACGACCGCTCGCTCATCCCGGGCAGTGATATTGGAGGTGTATCCTTGTTGTAATAGTGGTATGCGATCCCTGTTTCCCATGGTGAGCACTAGCGATGGGCGAGGCAATGAGGACACTCACACATTTTGGTAGTTATCCAGAGGATTATATCTTGGCCTCTTCAACGCAAACACTACAATTGCCATCGTCAAACCAAAGACGACCACCAATACTAGCATCAACGCTCCAGCCAAAGGCGATATATGCCCTCTCCATATACTCTTCACGTTGTACCAAATGAATTTGATTGAACCCGAAAACCCTATGCATTCGTCCTTGACGTCCGGTGTGTTGTAAGAGTGACCATAACCATTGTTGGAATCTGCCGCTACACCGAGAGAGTATGAGCCAGATGACGGCGAGCGCTTGTGATCTCGTTTCAGTTCGTGTGTGCTTGGCGGTGGGGAGGTAGATATCGGCATATAATAACCCCCAGCGCCGGGATTGCCATTACGAGGTGAGGAAAAGAGAGGTAGGACCATCGTCACAGTCAGAATGATTCCTTGTCCAAAAGAAGAAGTGGTATCTAGTAACGAGAAGATCAGGAACGCAGCAGTAGACACACTTCGAACTACCAACTCACCGGATTACAAGAAGAGAGCAGTCAAATATTCGAGTAGATTGCCACAGAAGAAGGGCGCAGCGCTGAGGCAATTATAACCAGGTCCTGTTTTGTACTATCCCGAGCTGCGGAAACAGCAACCTACGACTGCGCAACCAGCATCGACACAGCATTGACGCAATGACAACCGGGGCAGGGACGCCCACGACGTCTCTTTGGCCCTAGCTATAGGGGCCTGCCGAGTGCACGCCTTCGAGCTGCTGTGGATCCGTCACCCAGTGGGCATACATCTGGGGTAGGCCGCAGCTCTCGGGGTATCCCTTTTTCGGAACCACAAGGGTGAGCAGGCTCACCTTGGATCCTGGAGCCACCAAATGTCCACTTTGACGTTCGGCCCGAGCGCGAGGCTCCTGTCTGCACCCCCGCCCAACGTCAGATGGTACAAGAGAGGATAAGCGTTCCTACTCACGCAAATGACCAGCTGAGAGATCCGCCGTCTATCTCGGGTTTGAGATCAGCTCACGAGCTGCTTTAGCGATTCCAGCTGCGGAACCCTATCCAAGCTGCACAACTCCGCAGGCGCCTTGGCAGAGGTCCTGCCAATATTCCGGGGTAATTGTCCTCGCACATGCATACTAGACCCTTGAGAGGTGGTGCAAAGTGATTGAAGCTGGTCAGGAGACACCGAAATGATGATCGTTTCACGTGACCCACAAGCACATTTATTCACACAATCTAGTCTACGTTCTCCGAGAGCACAAACCAATACTGTGCCCGATATCCCCCCACATCTCCTCAAACGCCTCTGCCCACCACCGCACCTCCTCCTTGAACAGCCCCTTCTCCCTCGTTTCAGCATCCTGCATTACCTGCCTCATCTCCTCCACCGAAAACACAAAATTATTCTCCTTCTTCCAGTTGATCAAGAACGGCTTCACCACCGTATAGTGTACGATCCTCATATCCTCTTCCATCCCCCTCCACATCTCCTTACACCTCTGCTTGATCGCCAGATTCGCATTATATGCATACGGCAGCCGGACGGCTTTAGGTCCATAATAGACGTTTAAGAATGCTTGCTCCGCCTCCTTCTTCGGGAACCTAACCTCCTCAATCTTGGCCTTCATATCCTCCAACACGTCACTCGACGTAGTAAACGCCATAACCCCAGCATTAAACGCAACCACAAAGCCCAACTTGTCATACACATCCTGCACGGCGGCGAAATCCCATGGCGCATCAAACAGCTCGTCAAAGTTCCTTCTCACAAGCGTATCCGCGTCCAGATAGACCGCGCGTCGGATGCCAATTTTGTCGAGTCCCCAGATGTTGAGTTTCGTGTATTGGTCCGTGAAGCGTTGGCTTATGCCCGATCCATTGTGCGGTGGTGCGATGAATTGTATGGGGAGGAGATCCCATCCGGCTGCTTGAGCAATGCAGAGTGCTTCGGGTGAGACGCGATCTGCCAAGTATCCTAGTATGAGGCGGGAGTTGACCCGAGCTTTCCTGATTGAATAGGCCAGGACGGCTACAGATAAAGCGTACGAATCCGTATACAACGTAGATACGACTGCTCGCTCATCCGAGGCGGTCGCGTTGGAGGTGTATTCCGGTTTAACAAGCGGAGCGTGGTTTCTATTCAGCATTTAGGTCAGTATCGTGTTCGGTGGACGAATCGGACACTTACATGTCTTGGTAATTATCTAGCGGGTTGTATCTCGGCCTCTTCAACGCAAACACCACAATCGCGATCGTCAGACCGAAGACAACCATCAAGACGAGCATCAACGCTCCCGCCAAGGGCGATATGTGCTCCTGCCATCTGCTCTTGACGGTGTACCAGACAAACTGGACTGACCCCGGCAGGCTCATGTGCCCGCTCTTGTCGTATCCGGCCTCTGGCGTGTTGTAAGAGTGGCCATAGCCAGTGTCAGGCTCCGCAGCTGTGTCAGAGGAGGTCGAGCTAGACGAAGAGGAATGTTTGTGGTATTGCCCTGGCTTGTCTGTGCTTGGCGTTGGTGCGGTGGATGCAGGGAGTGGTGTGTAGTAATCCCCAGGGCCTGAATAGCGATTCTGAGACTTGAAGAGGAAGAAGGATGAAGCCATGGTTTTTGTCCGAGAGGTACTAGGCGAAGTGGGGGTAAAGGGGGAGGCGAGTGCGTTTGGACGCTGAAGCTTACTCGACGGAGTCTGTCGAACTCTGATAAGATTAGGAACGCAATGGCGAATCGAGTCGCTGCTTACCAACGAGAGCTAGCGGACAAAGACGAAACAGCAGCAGTTCAAGTCCAAAGCGAGACTTTGCAGAAAGGGGATGAATGTGATAACGAGGGGCACTTTCACGAGCTCAATGAAAAGGGGGCAGGGCGATCGCAGAGGTAGAAAACTCGAGGGACGGTGCAGAACAGTTTGCACTATACACAGATGGCCTATAACTTTAGCACGCGTAAAGATCGACGTACGTCCCAGTACCACACGATGTCATCAATGGAGGCATAGTTTGAGCCATGTCGTCACCATTTGCGGTGTGCGATCGCAAATTAAAAATACAATTCAAATTGACGACGAGACGGGATCGAATATGCGCGTCGGAATCAAACTACAGGTGTATCGGATTCGGCTTGACATGCGGCCAAACTCCACATGTAGGGTCGCGAGAAGAGAGAATCCTCGTCGTGATTAAACATGCTGTACAGCACAATAGACAGAAAAACTGATGGCGGTTGTGGTAGACCTGATAACAGTTAAACATACACCAAGACTGTACGACGTCGACGTCAAGTCTTGACAAACGAGCGCGAATCCTGCAACACATCTATCTCAAGCTCTTGTATTTCCTCTCAAGCCCCAGCCAATAGGGAATGTAGTACCCTAACAGTGCGGCCAGCTGTCACAGAAGCGGGTACAACAAGTAAGAGGCGGCGGTCACTAGAAATACAGCGGAAGACGAAAAGAAGGCACTCACAGCTTTCTCCAGCCAGTCCACCCGTATGGGCAGCACGAACGTTGTGTCCCCATAATAGCATGCCTGCATCGCCCCTAGAATCATCCACAGTAACGATTTATCAAAGCTGCTACAGATGTTGCGGAAAAACAACTCCTGGTCATCCTAGATCGTGTGTATTATCGTTGGGTGCTTAGTCACAGGTTCTCTAAACAGGCTTCGGTATTTGATACTCTACTCACCATTGGATCAGTCTTCTCCTCAATAACAGTGTCAGTACCCTCAAGCCCCTTCATGTCCACACCATGCACTACTCCCTTTGGTATTATCACCTCCCCATCCTCAGGTGTGCACACCTTCTTTTCAGTCTTCCCGTCTATAATCATGGTAATCCGCAACTTGCCCTTTACAACACGAAATACCTCGTCGTGCGTGGTGTGATAGTGGAGGGGGACGTGAAAGGGCGCCGTATCAGAAGCACTGGATATATGGACTCTAGTCAGGAAGGGAGCATCACGGAGGAATGTCTGCGCATCCCAGGAGTGATTGCTATAGGTCAAAATCAGCTAAAATACATGCATATATGCTCACCATTGTGATCCCCTTGTCCAATGTGATCGTCTCTGGAAGTTCCAGGCGACTCGGTCCTTCGCTCGGGGCGGACATGGCAAACAGCGTGAAAGAACCACACGCTATCGCTGTAGCTTGCCCTTATAAAGGACTCGGGAACAGGATCTTCGCGTGCCCATACCGGGGGGAGTCTATCTACAGATGCAATACATTCGTTCAGCTCAACACGCCCACCTTCACGCCGAACTGTGGCGTAGAACGTGAAAACAACATCAAGCCGAGGCCCCTCTAGGAATTCAACTTCGGCATAGACTGTATAGTGCAGTATGTCAGGGAAAACTGACTTTGCAGGTCACAAGCTTAAGGAACGCACTCATGACACTATTGACAGCACCGGATGTGGTTAAGTAGCCCAAGTCCGCGAGATGCCGTATGTAACATTGTAAGTCAAAGGATGCAGATCTGGAACGGTAATGACGGCACAGCCGTGGTTAGCAAACCATTTATTTGTAGGGTGTTATAGTTGCTCTCCTAGAGCGACGAATTGATACGGTGATTGCTATAGCAATGCTAGTGCAATCACAGCCATTGGACGGCGCTGTTACATCAGGGGAGCTAACTCATCTCGGGATTAAGTTTGGGAATAGTACCAGATAGTCGCGTTGCACACATCAAGGTACATACAGTAGTCCAGCCACTCCAAACAGTTGAGGAATTATACAACGGGCTTTCCATTACGTAGAACATCCGCCGCCTGTTAAGGTAAAAACATTATCCCCAAGCAAGAGCAAATCTATAGCAATGGTAAGGACGTACCTTCTCCGCAATCCCGTACACGATGGACATAGGATGGCAGGATAATTGCTATAAATACAGAGCGTAAGCCACCCGCTCAGGCTTTCCAGGACGAAACCACAAGCGAACTTGGTGCTGAAAGGCTGACTTACAATCGGAATAATAGAAGCATCCACCACTCTCAAATTTTGCGTTCCCCAGACTCTTAATTCCGGGTCCACCACACCTCCGTCTTCTCTCCTCATCATAGAGGCAGTACCGATCGGATGGAATATCGTCCTGACCCATTGCTTGATCCACTGTCTCAGCACGTCCCGGTGACGCTCCTTGACATTCGGGTCAGCGTTCTCTGCAAGATCTCTATCTCCCAGTCCAGCTCCCTCAAGGACCGATCCTTGTGGCCATTCAATGCCCTTCACAACGTCACTCAAAGCCTCAGATTTCAAATATTTCAGAGCAAACTCCACAATCTTCACCAAGATATCCAGATCGACTTCGTTGGAAAACACGCCTAGATCAATCGCAGGTGGAGATGTGGGCGATGCTGAAGAGAAGAGCGGGGTAGTGGTGTTAGCCGAGTGAGTTGGCGGCACGGAGATATGCGAGGAACCGCGGGAGAGGGGGTGCATCATTGCGCAGGTTAAGGAGATGTATCGTTTTCCCTGAACTGGTCCCGTATTAGCGCCGCGGATCGGTTGGTATCCTGTATAGACTAGGATTCTGGGAAGGATGGAGTGAGTAAATTGAAATTAACGCATCGGGTGTCCTTGCTTACTCCGCTTGTGCCTGTGTCTCGTCGTCAAACCAACTATGTTGCAGGTCATATTGCTTCTTGAGTCCTGGTCGTAGCTCAAGAGGAGTCTGTTGGCGGAGGTATTCATCTGCTGAGTGCTGAATCTTGTCTTTGATAGTATCCTCTGAGGAGAGTAGGTTGCCCATTGGAACGAACATGAATGATTGAACTGGGACGGACGTTAGGAGACCCTGCCCTTTCGTACTGCAAGAAAGCAATGATCATGATAATCCACGGTCAAATGTCGACTAAAACTCACAGTAATTCACGTTGCTTCGCCAATTCTATGGGATCTCTGAGTATGTCAAACGTCTCATACTTTGGGTCAATTTCAGCCACAATCTGAACACCAAAGTTCTCCTCTAGACCCCATAGAGGTTATCAGCTATGCAATCCCCTTGAATGAATGGCTAAAGGAAACGCACGCAGATTCTCGCCGACGCCTGGCAAGCTAATATGAGTGGCAATGCCGTGCCTAGATAGAATATTCTTATTTCCGATTCCCGACAGTTCGAGAATTTGTGGTGTTTGGAACGTTCCTAGATAAAAAAAGTCCGGGTATATGGATCCTACTTGAGAAGTGGTGATGCACTCACCTGCAGAGACAATGACATCTTTCCTCACACCCCCAACAGTATACTCCATCTCGTCCTTAATAAATTCAACTCCGACTGCACGATGCAATCCGTCATCTTGTCGTTCGAGTATAATCTGCCAGAAATGAGAAATACAAGCAGCCAAATAAGAAAACCCGACGAACCTTCTTGACTCGGGCGTACACAAGCACACTCAAATTCCCTCTAGTGCAAATAGGGTCATAATAAGCCGCTGCCGCCGAAGATCGCGTCCTGGTTTCGGGATTAATTGTCATCATTGGTGTGCATGAACCCGTGTTGTTCCCATTGTTCTATATTCTATTGTGAGTGGAAGTCAGTTCCATTGAAATAGTAGTGTACCGGTTCTGGATTCCATCGAACACCAAGAGTCTCTGCGCCTCTGATTAGCTCATTAGTGATATCCAGCCTCTTTCCCGGGAACAGCTTGTGCACAGGTCCTACGGGGCTTGTTAATGAACGAGGGAAGATGAGCATCGAGGGAACCACCTTCTGTTCCGTGAGCCTGAGGAATGGGTGCTGGTAGGTATTCTTCTCTGCTGGGTATATCCTTGGGAGTCTCAGAAATATGAAGTGTTTCACTCTAGGCGGGGTGGCATGAATAGTTTTCATGCTAAGAATAAAGAAATAGGGTACCTTCTTCATGTAGTGAAGTAAGGAATCCCAATTCCAACCCTTGTTTCCGAACTCTTCGAACGAGTCCAACTCCGCTTTGGAGGGACGGCAAGTGGCCATAAAGTTCACCTGGAACCTGCATCAACATCTGGTAGAACAAAGAGTCCACTACTGCAGAGAAGATGGGGTATATGCGCAATGATCATGATCAAATACCTACCAAGGAGGTACCACCGATACCTTTACCTCGTGGTTGTGGAATGACCCTATCATTGAGGTATTCTTGCGAAGTAGTGGAGAAGTTCCAGTCATATTTTGGGTGTCCAATCACTTGTCCAAGAGCACCTAGGCGTTGGGATACCACTCATATATTAACGACACGACCAAACAACGGATGTAGAAGGGCTGCGTACCTGGCGTGTCGATCTCTCGACAAGCGTGATAGTAACCTCCTGCCTCTATTACACCTACATTCACATTTGGGTCCTCTGAGAGCCTAGAGAGAGAATTGAGCTCAACTCGAAGTGAAAGATAAGGTTGATAGACCTCGATGCGAGAGTTATTCCGGCTGTTCCTCCACCAATAACAACATAATCAAATGTCTGCGAAATGAACTGCTCTGTGTTAATGATAGGCATTGGTGTGTGGATTCAGTTTGAATCTCAAGCTTGCTTTGAGATAGTAGGGAGTGGCCGGCCAGAAGGATGTTTTGCTGGCCACGAAGACATTATTAAGTCGTCATCATTCTAGCTGCCAGCAAGCACAATTCAATGCCGATGGGAATCCTGGTTCTCAGAACATCCTCGGATGAAGGAGAGCGGCAGCCCGTCATGAGAGAACAAGGGGTTGATTGGCGGGTGGGTCCTTGGCCGGCTGGTTGAGCGATGGCTTGCGGTCAAGATCAATACCGCTGGCTACGTCGAGTTTACGAAGCTCCCTGATGGAACCGAGGGCGGATTTCTTGAGGATGTCACGTTCTGTAAGGGCTTCATCTTGGAGAGCAACGAAAGACGAGATGCCCGAGAGCCCAAAGGTTGTGGGTACCTGTTGTTGGTAAATATAACCCTGTTCGTTTCTCACCAGCAGAGCGGTCCTCGCCTCAACCTCACGCTCAGCAGATCCACCTGTTGACACCGAGGTCATGAATTGCCACAAGTGTCGAGAATTGATGTCTTCAGGTTCAAATTTCTCCGGGGACTCGGAAATAATTTGCCAAGAGCCGCCCAACCAACATCCAATGATGGACAGCGCATCAGCAGGGTTGGGTCACGCTGATCCAACAGAGATCGACAGCAGAGCACACAGGGATTTGATGGTAGTGTTCATGTACATGCAGCGCCATATGATTGTCATAGGTCTTTGGTCAGCCCATTTGGCCCTCAAACCGATGCTGCCCGGATCACATGTGTTTCTAGGGCCCCGTCAAGCCTAGAGCATGCCTCCTCTAGTGAAGTGAGCTGGTATCTCCAGCGCGAACCCATCGCAGCGGGAGAGAGGATTGTCCCAGGGAGGTTATCTTGCGTTAGAGTTAGGGTAACAAGGTCCCCGGGTCAGTGGAGGTGTGGTGAGTAATGGATGTCCACCAGCCTGGTTGCTAATGGCGCAACAGGTTACCTGATGTTGGCTTACCGCTCGTCGACCACCATCAATTCTCGTGTGTTATCCCTTGGCAGGGGACACAGATGGGGTCCGATTCAATTAGAAGGATTTCATTGACCGCGCGCCCCGCATGCAGTGACTTGAGATATAAACCAGTAAGACAGAATCACCTGCCATCTTCCCCTTCTCTCCCTTCTCGTTCTCTTTCTTCAAACCGGGCTTCCTAGTGAAGTTCCTTTTCGTTCCCCATTTGATCTTTTTCTCAAGTTCTCTGCGTGCTGGTTCACTTGTGACACTACTACTTCCTCATCCCCTAATTGTATCATCAACTAAACGTCCCCACGTTCGTCCTTCTCCCCGACGCGTATAAAAGACGTTCGCTCACATTTACTTTGTGTTTCTAGGCTTCTATCACGTTCATTTATTCGTTAATTTAATCGACAACCAACATGCGATTCGCAACTACACTCGTTTCGTTCGCGCTCGCTGCTGTCACTGGCACTCATGCCTTGCCAACATCTCTAGAGTCACGCGCTTTCCTCGGGAGCGCCCTTAACGTCTTGAACGACGCCATTGTATTCGACGCTGCCGCATTCCCTGATCCAGCGAATCCGGGAAACACCCTTGTCGGCTTACAATCATTCGTTTCTGTTCGTCAAATTGACTTCGGTCTTCTCGATACCCTCATAGACGCTCTCGACATTCCCATCGGCGATAGCATCCAGACCGTAAGGGATCGTCTCAAAATTTTCGCGGCTGTCGGAGTCTCTGGAAAAGCGGTCGAGCTCGATGTTCCTGGTTGCAGCCAAACTGCAGTTTTGCCTGCTACAGGTGGATTCCCAGACCTTGGAATGGGCCTTCAAAACGTCTCTCTTGGAGCTTGCAACACCGCAAGACAACTGACCGGTCAAGTTCGTTTGAGTTCGCTTGACAGGAGGACGATCACCACGACCATCTTCAACTCTCCTGATTCCGGTTTTGGCGTTATCTCAGGTGCGTGTCAATGTCAATGAATATAATTCACTTACCTTACCTCGTTTAATCCGCTATTCGCTAGATGTCGATGACACAATCAAGATTTCCAACGTCCTGGACAAATTGGCATTGGCAAAGTCGACTCTCCTTGAAGCCCCGAAGTTTGTGCCTGGGATGCCCGATCTTTACAGCTCCCTCTCCCGGTCCCTCAACGACCCTCAATTCATCTATATCAGCGGGTCTCCATTCCAGCTCTATCCCCTTCTTCGCGACTTTATCGGTACAAACTTCCCTCAAGCCCGTGGCCCTCTCTTGCTCCAAAACCTTACCCTGATCAACCCCCAAACCTTGCTCGACTTCGCTGGAGGTGATGGTGTTGAGACTTACAAGATCTCGATGATCGACAGAGTCAAGGGAATGTACCCAAACAAGAGGTTCTTGACGATCGGTGATTCTACTCAGAGAGACCCTGAGATTTACGCTGAGGCGTGAGTACCCAACTACTAAAGCATTTCAACCTCATTTGTGCTTATGTCAATGTCGACTCTCTAGATTCGCCAAATACGGAGACTCTATCGCCTGCATCTGGATTCGCGAAGTTCCAGGAGCAGATAACAGCCAAGCACGATTTGACGCTGCCTTTGCTGGTGTTCCACAGGGCAGGTTCCGGAGGTTTACCGACGCTGACATCCCTTTGTTACAAGGCATTGATGTGGCTGGGGGTCAATGTTGATGATTTATTCGAGGATATGATTAATTAGGTGTTCAAAAGAAGTAGTTTAGTCACATACTAGTACGCTTGAAGTTCTCATAGGAGTGTTTTCTCCTTGTGCTATTTTATGCTGTTGTGCTTTATCACCCGTAGTCGAGGTGTCGACGTTGCAGAAAAGCTGCTAAGAATCCTCATGTTGATTACGACAGGTATGTACCTACAGGGCAGAATAATATCCTATTCATATCCTCGCTTGTTGTTTCTAGCTCACAACAACCCAGCATAGACCGCCTCTTCCAGCTTCTTCCACAAAGCAATAACTTGCGGATCTCTGGTCGGGATAACCTGGGCTCCTAGTATGACAGCTATGCCTGTGGTGGGATCTAACATAAAATATGTTCCCGCCCATCCAAACCCTAATCCCACATGCCGATATCCATGAGGATTGACAGTTGGGAAATGACGAAATTGGAGGACTTACACCACCCCGAGCACTTTCTCCGTTTGCCTGGCCAATCCGTGGTATTGAGGCATAGCCCATTCCCCCATTGTAGGTCGTTGTAATCGTTGACGCGTTGTGGTGTTGCCCAGTCATTGAGGGCTTTCGCGGCGTGATCCGACAGCGTTGGTATAAAGAGGCTTTTAACAGCCTCTTGGCTAAGAACGGGGCTACTAACCGGCAAACCGGCTGAGTAGCGATATTAAGAATAAGGGATGCAACGAGAGAGATACGGGATTCACCATATATCCTTAATAAGTGCCTGAGTAAAGCGAGATTATCCCTCAAGGAAGTATGAAGGCCCATACCCCCGAGATAGATATTCACTGCATTTAGCAAATAAGTTATCACGTTTCTTGGTGATGTATTCGAGAAACTCAATGTACCGTTATCGGATTGTAGCTCGATAAGTGCGGCCTCATCTATGGCATTGAATTTTAGACCCTGGTCGCCCGTATCTCTAAGGGCGATAGGGATGGCTCTCTGGGTCAGCTCAGGAGTTCGATGAAAACTTGTTGTAGTCATTCCAACGTGTGTAAATATATGATCTTTGCTGATTAAGACAGTGGATTAACCTCGATGTACTATTTCGCACATGAACTAGTACTCACAAATATTGCTCCAGGGATTTCCCTGACACATGTTGAACAATAAAGCCAAGTATTTCCGTTGAGTATCCATAAACGACTGTATCATCGCTTGTTCAGGAATGTTCAGCTATTGCAAATCAGTCGCAAATCTCTTACAACTAGATCCAGGTTCATCCTTCAAAGGTACACCTGGGTAATCACGCTATTATAAGTGAGTTCTCACATAAAATGGAAGGGGTATAGGATGCTTGCCTTCAACAATTTGAAAAACATCCCAATGGGGTCCTCTTGGGTAAATCTATTTGAATAGGGTCGTGGAAGCCCATAGGAGATGACCCGTTCCTTCTCGTAGGAGATACCACTGGTATGATTGAACAGATGCCGAACTAAAATGTCATTGCTTGTTTCATGTAGCGTGGAGCCGTTGATAACAACTACTTTGGAGAGCTCTGGTGCAAATTGAGAAACTGGTGCATCGAGATCCAATTTCCCTTGTTCAACCAATTGCAGGGCCGCGATCTGAGCAAGGTCATCAAAGATGTGAACTGCTACTCGATCCTGATAACACCACGTACTGTCGTAACGAGCTTCGTATGACTGCAAACCCAAAATATACTGTTCTCGTC
Organism: Volvariella volvacea V23; assembly: GCA_000349905.1. Classification (NCBI taxonomy): domain Eukaryota; kingdom Fungi; phylum Basidiomycota; class Agaricomycetes; order Agaricales; family Pluteaceae; genus Volvariella; species Volvariella volvacea. The sequence continues at coordinate 1,776,478 of KB722740.1, read as the reverse complement.
TACGGTGACATCTGTAACATCTGCCAACGCCTGGCTACTGGCCGAAGCAAATAGCAGTTCCCCTTCGGTGTTGCTGACGCCAAAGACAAGAGCAGGCGCGATTCCATCCCTGACTGCCTCCGTCTATCCCGAATCAAGCAGGGTTGAATGAAACTCCATGTAGTAGCCTACCAGGATGCTCTTGAAGTTTTCTTTGGCCCCATTAGATAGCCCAGAAACCATTTTTCTTGAGATGGTGATGCGAGCAAGGATGAACACGGCTGAGTGTGGGAGCCATTCTTCTAGTCCAGATGTTTGTCATTGCCATGGGTGATGAATTGGGAAACTTGCGGCCTCCACTTGCTCAGCCCTTCCCGCGGTGCGTGTGCCCTTCTCACCTACTGAGGTATTTTCGGGCACGTGCTTATCACAACGCCAGTTTATTGACGGCCCGCCGCCCGCAATCATTTATACTACGCCCGAGTCTATTTTATGTACCAAGGGTCGTCACTTGCATCCATCAAGCGCGATGATATGCATACAGAGCCCTTGCACTTCCTATTGGAAATACGAGGCGTGTTGACCTTGTCCAGTGCACCTATATATTCACATTTTTCTCAGGAAATTCTCCCAACCCACTGCCTATCTTTCTGAAGGCCCTCACCCGGTGTCTCTATTCCAGCAATGACCACAATTGGACCTCGATTCATTTCTGATGAGGAATCTCAATGGTATCGAGAGCCACCTCCACGATTCGGTCATTCTATGCTCAGATTTTTTGCCTTGGATCCTGGCTACATAAACCTCAATCATGGCTAGTCACCATTTCTCTGTTCGCGCTCTACTATTCTATTTACCGTATACATTAATTCTAGGATCATTTGGCTCTCTCCCACTCCCCGTCCAGGCCGCAAATCTCAGCATTTCCGCGCAAATAGAACTGAATCCAGATTATTTCAGCCGCAGTATCTATCACCCCTTTATGAATGGAGTGAGAGAGAAGCTAGCAAAAATCCTTCACGTTGACACCGAGGAATGCGTAATGGTACCAAATGTCTCATATGGCATCAACACCATTCTGCGGAATTTCGAATGGAGTGAGAACGACATCCTTATATCCAGTGAGTGATGAGTCCTGTCGTGTCTACGACGTCTCACTCAATATACGCCGTGCAGCCGCCACCGCCTACGATTCAATCCGACTCGCAATATCCTATATCACCGACCGACCTCCCTACCCAAGACACTCAGAATTTTCTGTATCCTTTCCCACCTCTCACAAAGCCATCATCTCGCAATTTTCAGAACATGTGAGGAAGGTTATCAATAGGCTTAACTCCAGTAGGACAAAGCCTCGACCTAAGATTGTTGCTGTATTCGACGCCATCAGTTGCCATCCAGGCGTACTGTGGCCCTGGCGAGAAATGGTCCAAATTTGCAAGCAGGCTGGAATATGGAGCGTCGTGGATGCGGCGCATTCTATTGGTCAAGAAACATACATAGATCTCCATACAGTGGACCCTGATTTCTGGGTATCAGTAAGTGTTTCGTGCGATGTGACATGCTGATGAGTATCAACATAATGGCTACACATAGAACTGCAATAAGTGGCTTTACGCCAAGCGCGGATGTGCAGTAATGTACGTGCCATTCCGGTACGTCAATCAGTCCATCAAACAGAATTTGGAGTCCCGCGACACTCACTTCCGCTCCAAACGGTCCGAAACAGAAATCAGCCACTGATAAAGGATACCCTACTCCCCGCCCTGATCTACCCCATGGGTGTAACCCATACACCCTTTGTCGCCAAATTTTTCTGTACGTACTTGTTTATCCCCAAGCGTCTACTACATGTGAACGTTCGACGGGACAACATTCTCACCCAAATGAAATCACCCCTAGGGTCGGGATCTGCTGATGTTGCTCCATCACTGACGGTCTGTGCAGGTATGCATTCGACATTGTGGATTAGTCACGTTCATGGATGTTAATAATACCGTTTAGCTCTAGACTTCCGAGAATACCTCGGCGGTAGTGCCGCCATCAACCACTACTGTCATGAACTAGCCCTAGCTGGCGGGAAGCGCCTCGCGGAAATACTAGAAACCTGCGTGATGGAGTCTCCTGAGAACGTTGGAGAACTAACATTGAACATGGTTTGCCATTAAATTTTACTTCCGCCCTTCTGCCGATACTCACACGTGCGTCGCTTTTTTTGAAGGTGAACGTACTACTACCGATATATGGTTCAGCTGGACCATCGAGCTACGTTAGCCAACAGCTCCAATTCAGGCTTCTGTTCGAGGAGAAAATTTCTGGCAGTCACTATTATCACAATGGGAAGTGGTGGATTCGGCTTTGTTGTCAAATTTATAACGAGGTATGTGTAGTGGTTGCATTTAATCACCGCGCATAATCAAACATCATCATCATAGATATCAGATTTCGAGAAGCTGGGGAGTGTACTGAAGACTATCTGCAAGGAATTGTCGACCGAGATTAAAGCCTCTTCTGTTGCCATGACCAGATATCATCACGTCATGTAAACGTATCTTGGGTCGTTGTCCCATATCTCGCCATCTCGAGTTTCCTTATCTTCATGGGCTGCTTGATGCTCTTGGCGGGATTTGTTGAGGCGTGATAATCTAATATGCAAAGTTAAGGCCGCTAGTAGCGATAAAGACAAACACCTAATGCAATTTCAATAAATACTCGATCAATCAGCAACAAACGACAGACTTACCCTGCAGAAATCGCATGCCCTTTCCTTGAAATTATCGCCAGGGTCAAAGTAGACTTGAGGTGATGCACTGTTTGAGATTAGTAGCTGGCACTTCTAGGATTGGTGAGCACTGACATCGAAATACAGTTCGAAATCGACACAATAAAAGCAGTCCCAACGCCCCTTTTCGAGGTTGGAGAGAAAGTATTCGCTGCCCAACTCCTGCCCAGAAAAGAAGATGAATCAATGCAAGATCGGTTCGCTCATAAACTGACACGCACATGACCAAAGGGAATAAGCTATAATTCCCTCCAACCACCAGGAATAATGCAAAATACGCTGCGCCGATACTCTTGTCAACCACTGTAGCCAAAATAATGTACCCAACCAAGGAAACGCTGCACGAAAGCACGATGTGCCAGCCCCGTTCTCGCGTTCTGTCGCTATGCCATGCTTGGAAAAAGACCATAAACCAACCCACAGCGTACGGGGCCACAGTCAGTCCTTGCGCATTGATCGAGGTGAACCCAAGGCCCTTGATTAACTATCAGGATTTTGAGTAAGAAAAAAATATTGGATAGAAATGAAGCAATCCTGACCGTGGGCAAGAAATAGGACACCGTAGCCACACCGACGTTGACTAGGATAATGACGCTTAAGTACTCGCAAATTAAATCAGCAAGATAAGACCCACAGCTTGCATATATGAGCATTAATAGCCATGCATGGATATCGGAAACAACCGCCTTGAAGCCCTGCCAACCGGTCATACCTCCATGTGACTGCGGCCTGTGATCTCTATTGAGCCTAGCTTGTGCAATAGCACGCTCCCTGGGAGTCAAAAATGACGCAGCGAATGGGAAAGGAGGTAAGAAGAAGAGAAGGACAACTGCCATCACTAAGGTTGGGATAGCTTCAATCTGAAGAGCATATATAAAACATAAGATCCGAGAGCAGCCGAATCTGAGAACTTACAAGAAAGAGGAATTGCCACCTACATAATGCTGACGTTAGTATGCCGTAGATAGTCTGTGAAGAGCAACGCACCCGGTCAGTAGGTCACTGTGTAGCCTGACCAAACCAAAAGCCAGTAGTCCCTGTGCACTTTAAGTTAAGCGCAATAGATAATGCTAACCCAATTGGTCCTTACACCAATGGCGCCTGGCAGCGTTCCGGTCATACATAAGCTTAAACAGAGTCAGGACTATCCAGAGAGAGGATTCCAACATCCATTCATACCTTATTCTCGTGGCTAATTCGTGTCTGACAAGATAACGATAAGTTGTTTCCACCCACATCAAACACCGTCGAAGATTAACCTTTTGTACCAAAATGAAAGGTAATAAATCATTCCCGCATAATACCCCGCTTCGCCGATGCCCATCAAAACCCTGCCGAGGAGTAGTTAGCTTGGTTCATCAGGTCGCAAATCGAACACAGACCGAAGCGCGAGTATTGAACCAAATCCTTTCGCGTATACAATCGACAACGAGGCAAGACCCCAGACAACCATAGAAAGAAAGAAGCTGCAAGACCAGAATTAGAATATCTAGATATTCCTGTCACTGGCGATTCATCATACAATCGGTTCGCCCCGATGTGGCGTTGCAAGACTTCGCGCACGCATATGTCAGCCTCGTTGCTACATACAACTTTAGTAAAAATCTTACCGTTGGCGGGCATCTCCAAGAGACCTGATTAGCCGAGCGTTAAGCAAGATGAGCGATCAAAACCTCCAAATGAATGAAGCGATCTTACAGTACCCGACGTAAAAGATGCTCAACGCAAGTGTCCACTTATTGTTATTGGTGATGCCCTGTTAGAGTACCCAAGTCAGCTTGAGGCTTGAAATTGTGGCGCGCCAGTTTCCTGGGAGCGGGATCCTCGTCATTCAACAGAATGAAGCCAACCGCGAGGCTGAAGCACGCCACGTACTAATGCGTATCTAGGAGCCAGGGCGAAATAAACTCACATAGTGTTGATTGAAGGCATCGATTACGTGCGCATTACCACTATGATTGACAGGAGTGCGGTCATAAGGGTATCGTTAGTTGACCGGGAGGTGGGATACGACAGGCGAAATGAATGTTAGAAAGATTCGGGCATGATGCAGGGAGTATTAAGATCTGAGGACGAGATGAGATCACATACATGTTGGTGCGGTCTATATAAAATTGACCATGATAAAGGTTGATCAGTCTCAAACGCGAATACAGATAACATGAATGTGGGTAATCTCGGCTCTGAGAGGGGATTGGAATGGAAAGTCCGTCGATACGTACCAAACTGGTTGACTGTTGTGGATTAAGCGTAGATCATCAATGTCATCAGCTTGAACTGTGACGCCATCAACAGGCGCTCCGATGACTGTACGTACACACATAGCTATTGTGTGTGACACCGAAGTGTTGAAGTGAAGTACAGGATGTAGGTTATGTCACACGACACAGTTGTACGATGTCATCAGCACCTTGTCCTCGTGGGTAATCTATCTTTGCTCACCTACAAATAACCAATGGTAGAACCCGGTTATCTATCTTGCGTCTCACGGCGTTCTAGATATAAAAATCACCGTCAGCGTCAACATAAAGAAATAGCGTGAAGATGGACTCCGAAAATAGTGTAGCCAACTAAACTTGGGATCCAGCTTTCAAATATAGCAAGACGCACCTCTTCCTTACTGTCATATTCCACACCCTCTGCATCGCGATTCACAGCCTCCGCATAGGAGGAGTCCAGAGGAGAGAAGAAAAACCTCTTCTTGACTTCGAGCCCTAACAGACTTTGATAAAAGGTGCCGTCGTTATTCGATTTATCATTCTCGACTTCCTCCGGACCATTTGCGTCGGTCGAAGCTTCCTTGATGTCTTGCGTCATGTTGGAGTACCGTAAATTGTTCGCCCCGTCGTAAGGTTGTGAGAGTTCGATAAAAGAGACAAGGACAGCAGCGAATTCCAACCAAGGTGGGAGGAAAACGCAAATTGGTGGACAATTTGTACGAGTATTTGAGAGCCTGAGGTATATCGCCAATTCGTATAGCAGAAGCGTTGGCTCGGACGAAAGGACCGATTCCCCTGTCGCATAAGGTGCACAAGTCGAAGTCGAGAAGTAGAATCAGTGGGATTCCTGCGAGCTCAACGCGTGCACACTGGTGGCTAAGAATATCAGCCAGTTCGCGTTGCAGGCAAACGAGATATATGACCTTGCCATCAGAGAATAAGCGATGGTGGTGCTATTAATAGGAGTCGATACCCACAAGTCTTTCAAGTTTGCACGCGACTTAACTATGCCACCAACGTAACTCTTGGTGGAAAGACGTCAAATTTACGGGAATTCGAGACCTTCTTATTCGATAGCATGCAGATAGAACACAAAATCCAGGGAAAATGGTTGAGGAATATACCATTGAGCCTCAAGAAACCAGGACACCGCGCGACTTTTCATTAACCAACGCCAACTTTGCGCCTTTCAGCATCCTATATTTAGTCACCTTCCCATCGGAAGAGCTAGGCAGATTGTTGTTCGAAGGCTGGAAGGACCAGATATGTAGCGCATTGCGAACGTGCATAGTAAACGTTGAGTCATGCCAAATCTTGATATAGTCAATGTTTGACAACGGGGCCCGCGGAATGATACCGCTCTGAGGTACAGAATTCACAACCCCACTAGCCATGCCTGAGTTCTCCACATCGGGGATGACTTGTGCATATACGGTGTCTGATTGGGTTTCAAACATTCGATGGTGCTGTGAGCTCTCAGCAAATTTCGGAGCAACGTGGAAGGACAGGCCAACAGGCCCGAATAGACAAGAGGCACGCAAGTTGTCGGTTAAATATCCCCAGAATGAACGAACAGCTCCGTACGTCCACACGATGTTGTGGTCCTCATCCTGGTCTGGGGGAACAGGAACGCTTTCAGAGGGATCGAGCAATGAGCCGGCCGTGCATATAGCCCAAGGGAGGTTACCTCGAATAGGAATGATCCAAGCCCTACGGGAAAAGTCTGGAGAGTTAGCGACAGATGTGTATGGAGGAATGGGAATTGGTTGGGTGCGCTTATAAGGAGGCAATTCGAGAGGTGTTTGTGGGGCGAGAACCGGGGGTGAGGGGTAGAAGTGGGGCTAGCAAGTGAATTAAATGATCGGAGGTTGAATAGCGAGCGCATATAGTTGTCGTACCTGTGGGAGAAGGTTATGAAGGGGCTCCATATACACTCTCCTACGCTTTGTGACTGGTGGACCATCGGTGGAAAGTGCATCAGCTTTGCGGACCCTACTCAGATCACGGGTTTGTAGGTCGACGTTAGTTGGGTCAAACTCTTCCAGCTCATCGAGACTAAATGCTTCAAATGGCTCTGGAGGCGCACCCCACTCTTTCACTGCCGGTGGCGGCAATCGAGGCACCGGGATCTGGGGAGGTAGCTTTGCGTATTGGTAGATCCCTAGACCAGAATTAGTCGCTAGATAGCGCATATATAAGAGTATCGACGGACCTGCTGCTGGACGCACTATGCGTTGCATACCGTCAGCATCGATGCCCACTTCTGACCAACCATCATCTTCAGATGCTGCAGCAACTAACGATCGCCCTGCTTGCAAGAGGACTATCTCAGACACTTGAGAGCTGTCTTCATGCAGAAAGTTATGGACCAGGACGCCTGTGTCAAGGCTCGAGGTGCTCTTGTTGAAGAAAGAAAGATCCATAATGAGAGGCGTTACAGTAGCAGTCGGAGTTGATGTGCGCGTTGTTTGTCTCCCAAATATTATGCAGCTTCTGCTGGATTTTGATCTTGATTTCGATGCTTAACGTTTAACTCACATGCTGGACTGCTCGTTTCGCTCTCGTTCAGGACTAGCATCAATAGGGAGAATGGCATAAATATTCTACTATCGTATGCTGCGTATGGACTCATCGCTCTGCCAAGGGAAACCACCACAAGCAATTGCAGCCAGAGTGGCACCGATTGACTGGATCCACCTTATCGACCGCCTTGGTGATGTGCTCGTGATTCGAGAGCTATCTCGAGGCTGTGCAACGGACACATTAGGGCGGACGTGTGGCTGGCACCCTGAATGGGATGTGACCTGAATTCCTCGCGAGACAGGCGCAGAAGGATCAGATTGTGTGTGGTGGATGCACATTCGTGCGCATCGAGCTGTATACGTCTCTCCGGATGCCCTCGACGGAGCGCAGGATCATGCCGACGCGGCTATGCTTAGATTGCTGGCGAACGTGTGTTGCTTGTCGGCCAATCGGAGGCCAGAATCAGAGTCGTGTGCCTTCCTAATTAAGGAAGGCAAGAGTAGGAACGTTTCTTGGGCACACGAGCACAATCCCTCATATTCGTTTGCGCGGCGCCGAAAAGACATATACCCCAGGAGACCGACTTCATAACCAACCCGCCACCTCCCATACCCCAGCTCCAAGTCCCCTGGCCCCACCACTGCGCCTCCCCTCACAAATCCTCAGCCTTCGTCCATTAGCGCCCTGAGCCCCTCTATTCCCATCAGTTATCAACACATGGACGCATACGCAGCAAGTTGCAATCCTCCTCGGCGCGCGAAACGCCCTCGTGCGGAGGAGCTGCCCACACAGAAACCACTGCCCTCCCAATTGCCCCCGCGAGCTGTCCCCTCTGCCTCGGCTGTGCCAATTCTTCCCAAGCAACCCAGCGCTGCAGCAGCTACGTCAACCCCGAGTCAGGCCCATAATGACGCTGCGAACAACTCCCACTCTATTGCGTCCACTACCCCTCAAACTACTCCCCATGCGCCCTCGAGGCGCGGTCGCAAACCGGGTCCACTGTCTCGCAGCGCGCGAGAAGCGCAAAGAAAACTAAATCACTCCATTATTGAGAAGGCGAGGCGAACGAAAATTAATGAAGCCCTCGCGACGCTACGACAACTAGTTCCAGCTGACTATAACGGCCATAAGTCGAAGGAGAAGGAAACGGAATCTGACGATGATGACGACGAGGATTACGATGACGGAGCTAAGAAGAAGACCAAACCAAAAGGCACGGGGAAACGAGAGGAGAAGGAGAAGGAGTTCAAACTGGAAATCTTGGTCAGGACGGTTGCGTACATGCAGGAGCTCCTGCATCGTGTTGGTGAACTAGAGAGCGGGGTACCGCAGTCGTGTTCCAACTGCTCCAAAAAGCTATCATCAAAGAGGAAAAGAGCGGAGGATGAGCAAGAGGGCGAAGAAGTAAATGGACTCGACAAGGAGGCAGCTTTAGCGAGGACGACGTCCGTCAGTCCCCGATACCTGGGCAGCCCTTTGGCATCTTCACCGGCAACTGCGGTGACGAAAGCGTTAAATGCCCCTTCACGCAGACCGACTACCTCTCCCGATCCTCCGTCCCGACTTCCTCCCATATCTTCGTGGTTGCCAGACTCCCAAATCGATCCACGCCTGCTTCCCACACCTACGGTCCTTCCGCCCATAAGCAACGTGTCTCATTTGCCCTCTCCTCCATCGTCCACGAGATTCGACCCTGTAAGGAATTCACAGGCTCCTCCTGCCCTGGCTTTAGGTCCCGTGGCCACTTCAGCAATGTTAACTCCTCCCCAGAGGATACCAGAAGACGAGTCTGCTGCATCGCTTCTATTACAAATTGCCTCCTCTCCACCATTGCCCCCCACCTTCACAGGTCCTGCCCCGCCAGATGCCTTTACTCTGCAGCGGGGTGCTACGAAGCACGACTCGCTCCCAGCGCACACCAAGTACCCAATACAAGCTCACACACCGTCTTCGCTATTGGGTCTTGGCCGGGTCGGCTGAGGTGTGCAAGGCCGCTCTCAGTAGACAATAGATTGTGACGCACAAACCCTGGACGTTTTCGTATCCGCCTCAGTATTGTATACCACTTCTGTACCACTTGATGCCTCGTATCGAAAATTTGAATGTCTATTGTTATTGGTTATTACCTACAATGTGTAACTGTTGCTTATCTCCAAGTTGGGCTGTTGGCGTGACTGTTGTGCGTGGGCTGTCCGGTGTCAAGCGTTTGAAACGAGTTTCAGAGCACTCGCTCGACAGCGCTGCGTGCCGCGGGACGTGATTTACTTCTCAGTAGCAAGGAGCCTTTGCGAGCCAAAGGCCTGAAGGACCTTGTATCTCGGACAGCGTCCGGTCTGGGGCACTCCATTCGGGGACCCAGCACGAGGCCGGTGTGACGCACAAACAACGAGAAACTCGTGACTTCAGTGCTTCGTTCTGTTATGCGCAGGTCTCTTCTTACTCGTACATCATTCAAGTCGGCCACAACGCCACACCCTGTTCCATTGGCCCCGGTACTCGGCCAATGCAGACACAATAGCAGCAAGGCTGATGCGGGGGGAGCAGAGTTTGATGAGGAGGCCATAAGGCGGCGACGCAAAACTGAATGGAAAAGGAAGCAGGGAGTAAGTTTGCAACATCAACCTCACAGCATTTGTTTTCTATGAAATATATCCCCTCTCCACAAAATTTTTATTTCTCTATCTATTCTCGTTCAAGAATGAAACTCAAACGCTGCGATCTAGGGTCAAACTTTCCTGGACCATCTTATAGTTACTGTCCGAGGGGGTGAGTTCATTCGGCACTATTTTCGATATTGCGCAAACTCCTGTTTCCTTTCACCCTTACGCGTTATACCTCATATCGCTTCATTTCATGCCCTATCAGTATATGACCGTATACAGTCCCGGCTGTGTCACCTATCATACATACATGTTATAGTTCACGCGTCTTCAATGTTTCTAATCTCAATCGACATATAGGAAAGGGTGGCAATGGGTGCGCCGCCTTTCATCGAGAAAAATTCAAACCGTTCGGCCCCCCATCGGGAGGAAACGGTGGCCGCGGGGGAGATGTCTACTTCCTCCCCACTCCACACCTCACCACGCTCTCGTCCGTACCAAAGCGCATCCGGGGACACCCAGGTGGACACGGTCAAGGAACTTGGCAAAACGGCAAAGCCGGCTCACCGCTAATTATTAAAGTACCGTTGGGTACCGTAGTTCGCGAAATACCCCGCGGCGATTCGCGTCGCGCACCAGATGAATGGGAGGCAGAGGAAGAGTCGCTTGAGGGTTTGACACCGGCAGAGAAGCGTGCCAAGATGAGAGAGAGCAGATGGGTGCATTATCCGCGATCTGGGGAGGACAACATCGAACGCGATTCATTCAAAGACGCGGAGGTGGCGTTGTATAAGCTGGAGAGAGAAAGGCGATTGGCGCGGAGGAAGCGGGAGACCGAAGAACCAATAACGTTGGACCTTGATAAGGAGGAGGTCTATGAACAGCCCGTTGATGCGCCGCTTGGTGTCAGACATGAACAACCGTTGGGACATCTCATTGCTTCAGGGGGACTCGGCGGATTAGGGAACCCCCATTTTCTGACAGTCGACAATCGTTCACCAAAGTTTGCGACGAAGGGTCAGGAGGGCGAGCGTGTTACCTTGTCACTTGAACTCAAAATCCTAGCCGATATCGGACTCGTTGGAATGCCCAACGCGGGCAAGAGCACACTGCTTCGCGCATTAACTGGAGGCAGGGCCAAGAGTGAGGTTGCTGGATATGCGTTCACCACCCTGAACCCAATAGTGGGCGTGGTGCGTGTGGCAGAGGATGGCGCGTTTGAGGGTGGTTTGACAGAGGGCTTGGTGTACGAAGAAACTTTGATTGAGGAGGAACGGGAGCGTCAAAAGCTTATCCGTGGAGAATATGCGGACACGCTTACGAGAAATCAGAACCAGCGACGTCACGAGGAGAGCAGCAGGGGCGGTCAGGGGCAGAATATGAATGAGGATGCTGATTTGGAGACTCTGTCATACAAAGCTGGACACCAATTCGACCTCGTGGAGTCGTTCAGGTTTACGATTGCAGACAACCCCGGGTTAATTTCTCGCGCATCGGAGAACGTAGGGCTGGGACATTCATTCCTTCGATCTATGGAGCGTTCTTTGGCTCTCGCATATGTTGTTGATCTCTCTGGGCCAGCTCCTTGGGATGAGCTGGTGATTCTACGAGATGAACTGGAAAAGTACCAACCGGGCATGAGTGCAAAGGCGAGGATGGTAGTCGCCAACAAGGCAGATTTACTTGGTGGGGACGGGGCTGATCCTGCGGCTGTTGAAGCTGCAAAGGCCAAGTTGCAACGTTTGGAAGAGTTCGTTCGTTCGGAGTTGCCTCCTCATCGCCGAAGTGGTCTAGAGGGCGAATGGCCGTTGGACGTTGTACCTATTTCAGCCAAGTACAGCCAAAATCTGCGACGAGTCGTCGGTTTAATGCGGCGATACGTTGAAGATGCCAGAGAAGACCTGGCTCATCGGTCGGAGGTCGAGGCTCGTTCTACCTTCTATCAGTTAGGAGATGATTAGTCGTTTTGAAGTCGCGCTAGGTTCGTGAGAAATAGACACATTGTTCACCGTGAGCACTTTGACCAAGTACTGTTTGTCCCATCCATGGAAGGCTGTTCACCGCAACGTCATGAACTCAAATGAAATTGGACCCTTCATAACGCGGTTGGAGCAGTACGGCATCGCCTTCAGTTCCGCAGGTACATTATATCCACTTGAATTGTGAGATAACCCCCTTTTCACGAGAGACGGCGTTCACAGGCTCTGTGAGAGCCATAGCTACAGGAATTAACGCAGGGGACTGCCATTTGGAGTCATACTTGAGCCGCTTCAGGAGGCCATGACGACATTTTTGGCGAAATAAATTTTATTATTTTCAGGCTTTAAATGGTCAGGGTCGGGTAACATGCCGCCGGATAGTTGTCCAACCGCAGGCAGGCGGTTCAGAGACTTAGCAGGCGTCAACTCAACCATCAGGCGGGTGCCCGTTGACTTGATTCCTGATGCCACAGCCACAGGAATTTGAATTTTTCACAAGTACTCACGGCATGCAGAACCTGAAAGGGCCCAGGAGCCTCGCGAAATACACGCATCCCCTGCGATTCAGAGATAGGCAGAAAGGGGGGAAAGTTAAAACCCTTTCTTGGTTGTCTGCGTTCTTCACCTGAGGAAATGTGGGGGAAGGCTTAACGTGTAATCTTTCAAGGTCAGCGAAGCTTTTGAAACGTTTTTGAGTGCGTCAGGCTTGTCATTCATTTTGGAGAATGGAAGCTAATAGAACAGTGGATAAAGTCTACTTTGAGCTATGACCATTTGATCATCTGGTTCTATTCTCAATTTGCACATATATTGCTCTGTGATACTAGGAAAGGTAGGGAAACAGATTCGTTTGAATGTCCAAGGGGAGTTCAAGGGCACTGACCGAAGCTATCCTTCTAATTAGCATTGTAATCCAATTACCACGCCCTCGCGGGGATCAAAGATCCTGTCTGCTTTTCTTCGGAACTTGTGAGCCTTCCTTGTACTGCAGGGGTCGCGACACTTATCGCGTGCACACTGGCAAAACGCCGAGCCGTATAGTGGGCGACACACAATTATTGTGCGTCGAACTATTAAAAGGTTGCGACACTTAGTGTCAGAGACTAAATATCGACTAAGCTGTGCTATGCAAGTGTCATTTCCAATCGGTTGTTCAAACACTAATGGCTATGATGAAAATCAATCCTAGGATTTGGTGACGAGATTGAGTGAAAGGGGGCAAGTGTCCTTGAGAGCAGTGCAGGGGTAGCGAGATCACAGAATATTCGCTCCCCTTCTTTTGTGATAGCATGCCTAGCATGGGCATACTATGGAGTCAGAATGGCTCGGATCTCTTATGCTCGCTCTATACCCCGCTACCCATCTCCCGAATCGAATTGAATTTTGGCCGAGCGTATTGTGGCGCTACTGCGCCATTCTGATGGCACAACGGCGTCTCTGCAAACGAGTCAAACTACGCTGCCCATTCGTGGCAGGCTTCTCGTTTCGTTCACCCTCTTTGTGTCTGAACGAGAATTTGAAGACCACGTTGAATCGTCGGGAGGTGACATAATACGAACGTTCTTCATGGAGCTATCGTGTCCCCCCCCTGCAGGTGCCAACAGTGAGGCTGCGCTACCCTGGCCCATTCTTGAGCCCATAGTATCCTGAAAAGCACGTGGAGCGGCAAGACCCGGTCAGGATGTGGATTAACACATTTTGGGTTCTTGCTTCAGGATTGTCACTATGGTGCCGCCGGGATGCGAGGAAAAGGAAAATCTCCAGGTTGTTCCAACGTGCAGTCAGGACCAGGCCCTCTCCTTGTGAATTCAGCAGAACAGGGTTTGCGAGCAAGAGACAAAGAGGGTCAGAATCAGATGAGAGTCTAGTGATGGGTGCTACGCGGTCGTTGTGGCGTTGCACCAAATGGGCGACAACATTGACGATAGACTGCGCGTGGTCAGCTGAAGACTGCTGGATTACGAGAGGGCAATCAAATGTGGCGATACTACCACTGATCGTTCGTCGCCACAACCCCAGATGAATATTTCTTAGCTGGGCAAGGACCACGCCCTTTCTTGGTGAAGCAAATCATCATCATTCTTGCTGCAGACGCTATTTTCCTTCGGCCACGATTGAATGCACTAATAGATAATGTTCGGGGCTCAGCCGCAATCCCTGACCAGGCCATTCATTCTGCGGCCCGGCATGCCGACCTCGAGGGAGCGCAGCAACGCAAACCCTCAGCGAATGTGAATTTTTTCGCGGCGAGCGGGAGGGCTTGTCCTGTATTCACGGCGTTCAGGCCGTGCTCCTGTCCGTACTGACACTCGAGTGCTGTTCGTACCCAACTGCTGTCGTCTCGTCGTAATCTGAGAGTCGCTCAATACACACTCCGACGGCGATCGCTTAGATGAGACGCCACACGACGCAGAGGCGACAATGAACATCGTATCGGCATCTCGGCCCGGATAGGCATCTTGCCGTCGCAGATTGTATTGACTTCGCTTCCTAAATCCGCAATTGCTTAATCGACCACTGACGATCCCGGACCCGCCAGGTTTCTTCTGATGTAAAAAAAGGTCATGTTGCACGATCTTCCCGTACAATGTACAAGTACTCGGTGTCAGTGGCTCCCTATGACGCAGGGTGAAGGATACAAGGTCTGGACGCACAAGTACACCGACGGAACACCTTGTGCGAAGTTGTTATGGGGAACATTCTTCGCGCGCTAGGCTATTATGAGTTGACCACAGAACGCAATTTGAACGCACCTGTATTTATTGTGGTAAATGCTGGTTCTGGCTCCCCAGGGTCCACCTCCTCACGCAGTCTGGAATAAGGTGGATGCGTATTATAGCTGCCCGCGTGACTACCTAATGCAGTGGGACCAATAAGAGGGAACGCCGTCTTGAAACAGGTTCTGCAGAGAAGGGAAGAATCCCCGAACCTGGCAAGGCAATGAAGCATGCCACATTTCGAATACTATTCCCAGCCGCACAACTTTCTGTTCAAGATGACGATGACCAAATTAGTAACACTCAGGCGGGAAAGGAGGTTTAATTGTTTCGACTCTCTTCTGCAAAGACCCTTTCTTCCTTCGCTAGATTTTCCAGGCCATGTTCCCGTCCTCGCACCTGTGGAAGGTTACATCAACAACTCTTCGCCCATTCGCCTATTCTAGAGCTTGAGCATATCCGCCAGTGCGGGCATACGCTTTGTGAAGCCAAGAGGCTCGACTAGTGTCGTTCGCGACACGTATGCCTTCGGAGTTAGCATGAAGCCAAGGAGAGGTTTGATGGAACTTCAGGTCTTGAGGTGGAGCAATGAACTCAGGTAAGCTGCGGCCTTCACACCGAGGATGACAGATGGCACTGGCCTGACCAGTTTAATTCCAGGTTACCCGAATCTGCCTTGAACAAAGCAAGAAGCACGTTTGAGCGATAGTGCCTCGTTCCACTCCCCGAGCCCACTGGCATGACAATTGTAATGACGGGACTCGGAAGAAGACAGCCCCCCGCTAGGCCGTCAATTCAGTTGCAATTCCCTAGCTGTTGGAAGCGTGTCATCCTGGCCTGGTCTAACGCTCCACCAATACAGTAGCTAGCCGTGTTGCACGGAACCTGGTAACATGGTGGGTGTCAGGCACACCCGTGGCCTTTGAACTTCACTCTTTAGGAACTACTCGCTTTCGCAGATTTCCAGAAGTACCGTCGCAAATTGTGCATGTGTGCCTCGGATCCCGCGCGTTCGGGGGTGAGAGTAAGCTGATGAGCTGAACATTAATGCATTAATGAGTGGAACAAAAGACTAGGCGGGCCAGAGACCGAGAACCCCTTTCACATGTGCGCAACTCAAATTCAAGGACACCCTTTTTTCCAGTAACGTTTCGTAACGCGTATAACCCAGATTACCCTTTTTTGGTCCTGGTATAGGGGGTTTACACGACGGCGACTGCAAAAGGGTACTTGGATGGTTGAAAACAACCAAACGTAGCCAATCTTCCTTTGTGGCGTCAAGGTTTGACTGCTATCCCATATACCAACAGGGACACACTCTTTTGTTCTCCTGAAGAGCGTTCCTCGACCTGAACGTCTTTTCGACAAGAACAATGACCCAAGCACTCGAAAGGCAGAACTGTCCTGTCAAGAGATGGCGTCTCCGTGCGACGCGAGATGATTCGCTGTGCGTGGGTATGTGCCAACGCGAGAAATTTACCACGAATGGACACACGTCCATCAACCAAGAACCACCTTTCGAGCAGCGGACAACCCCTTTCGGGCTGCCGACGGTATCATCCATCTCTCGCCGGCTGATTCACCCCCAGGGATAACAAGACCATGAGAACACCGCCTCTGGCGTATGATGAAACTGACAAGCCTAAAATTCGGACACAATCACCATGCGGTTGGCGCTCAAATTCGGGGTTTTCAATGTCAAAATTCGGCATATGTGTGGTTTGGCAGCCAGCTGAACTGGCCCCGATGCACCCCCCCTCCATCCAAGAGTTGGTTGTGTCTGCCTAATAAGGTGCGTATACCCAACTTCCCCTCTGCGCAAGCACTTATTCCGATCATGAAATCGACCGACGTATGTCAGTCAGGCACACAAACGACGTCACGGACACCAGAGAGTGTGAACATATGCGCATGTGTTGACCAACTCTTGCACTTGGGTTTGCTGGATCAAGCGAACCCAGATGGCGTCCGAAGAGCCCCGATCCTCTCTAGATGGGATAGCTGGGAGCGGCGTCAGAGTTTGCCTCAATCAGCCGACGGCAAGTTTTCTCCACCCCTCCCAGGGACGAGCAAAGTGGGCATGTAAGCGACTGGAGGTACTAGTACTTGGCATCCTGACCAAATCTCGACACGTCCTTCTCAGTCTACACCCGTGGCAACCTGGCATCGCCCCATCAAACTGACGAGGACCCATCCACCCTTAGCTATGCAGCGGAGACAAGAAATTCGATTCACCAAAAGCTGCCACGCTGGAGCTGGGTCTGCGTTGATAGTGCATTCGATGGAACTCGTTTACACGATTGACAAGTCCGCATGATAGGTGATTTGGAACGCATTCTGACCTTGCGTGCACGCCTGCCTATGCGGGGACAGGGTTCAGTGAGTAAGGGCCATCAAACCCACGAAAGCAGCCATGGTGGGCTTCTGGGCAGGTGACACGCTTTGTGGTAACGATTATCGTGGATAACGTCTGTTGGCGGGGAAAACCATTCATAAACTAATTTCCGTAAAGAGCTAAGGTTATCCTAGGGTTGAGTGAACACGTTTTCCTATGTCTGGCATGTACGAGTGATCATTTCAGTGTTGGGGCACTTGACGACAATCGAAGAGCAAACAAGCTTTAATTTTGTCATGGTCGAGGGCAAGGTTGGGGAGCGGGCTAGCCTTGACGGAGCGCTACGTACCTGGGCAGGGAACGACAGAATATGGGCCAGAAAAGCCACCAGACGAACGATAATCCCACTTCCCCTCGGCATATTGATCCGGATGGTGCTCGAAACTCGATATGATTTCAACTCCGCATTGGCACAAATGAATAAAGACGGTATAAAGGGTGCGCTCCCGTGCGGCACGGGTTGGTCATTTGACCAAAACTCGTTTGCGAACCTAGTTGCCAAATCCAAGATTTCAGCCTACTTAGGACCGAGGGACTATGTTCCCCCCATGCCGTGCAGTTTTCTGCATGGCGTACATACTGCGTCAAGCTTGAATGCCATCCCAGCATTCGAAACGACATCAGAAGATAAGAAGCACGAACCTTGTCTCATACCGGGACCATATCCATATCCTCTGAAGCTGGAGGAACCATCGATTTGGTCAAGGGCAATAAACTTTGGCGCATACTGACATTGTTCTTTGAGATTCTCAGTGTTCTTGGTCTGATGGATAGGCGAAATTGATCGTCAGAACGCAAGAACCATCATCGATACCAATCTTTGATGATGTCAGAGCCAAGGTTAGTGAACTGAAGACATTCTGCTATGTTCGAATGGAGATATTCCGCACAAGGCCCCTGAGGACATGGATGAGGATGCACTAAGCGCAGGGAAGCATTTAGAAAGACAACAAGTGCAGGGTGCGCCTGATGAACCGCCGGATCTGATGGCAGGCGTGGGAGTAAGCAGGCAAATAGCAGATAAAGAGTGATAAGAATACCTGTGGGTATATCAGGTGAGGTAATTGCGTCAGCATGTTGATCTTTTTGCGAGCTGGTCTGGTCTGGGTAGATGTGGAACCGGTCTGGATAAAAGGCGGACCAGCCGCTGAGAGTCGTTTTGCACACGGCAGCACGGGAGGCTATGAGGGGGATGTCAGTGAGGTCGGCACCAGGTTTGTCGTGCCCTGAATGCATTATTGGGAGTGGTTCATCTTTCTTGCTTGAGGACTTGTCCCGTTTGGAACTAGTCGCAACGATCTGATATGGTGTCTTACCCTCCTCTCTACCCTTGCTATGTAGAGTTATCCTGCTCGCGAGTTGCACGCTGCTCGATCAGAGCCGGAAAGCGTAATGCCATGCAAGTTATTGGGTGCGCGGTTCGTGGCAGATGATGTAGCGCCGGGGCATCGACGCGAGGAGCATCAGACCGCAATATGCGCTGGTGAGGGGGCTGGGAGGATGTTTGGAAATGAAATGTCAGGGGCTGGGTGACGGCAGGACGACTGAGAATGGTTACGTGCACTCAGGTGATGATGCCCACATCGTCAGTGCGTGGCAGGTGTGCCGGTCGTCGTTCTCACGAATATCTGAAATTGATATTTTGCGTTTAAGGGGCAAAGTGGACGTGCTGGCAGACGACTCTCACGGAAACAAACCGAGAAAATGAAGTGGGAGAGATCTGGATCAAGATGGTGCAAACCGCGGCAAGTGGGCACGTTTCTGGCAATTTGGGACTGATACGCTCAGGCAAGTAAGAGGCGAGCCTGCGCAGCGAGAATGGCGAGGGGTTGGGAATAATATTAGAAACCCTGGTGTTGACGCAAAACAACAACATACAGGATACGTTCATGCCAGGGAGTATTATATCCCAAAAAGGCCCCAATCCGACTCGGACGCTGCCCTGCCCTTCCCCTTTTTCTATCATCCTAACTCGACGCTGCCCACATTTCCCTCCCTCTTGTCTTCTGTCCAGTCCGACCACCACCGCGTCCATCCCATCCAGCGACGATGGACTCCGCCATGGACTCGCTCCCTGCCACCGCATCCGCGCCCCACCAGTCCTCCATTCCCCAACATTCAGTGCACCATCCGTCTGCAACACAGTCCAGTTCGGGCCCGTGAGTTCCATTCCGGGTCTCTTTTTGTTCCCCGTGCCCACACATCACCCCTCCAGCCAGATACGGTCGCGAATCACGGTCGTGTGTGCCGAGGTAGGTTGTCGTCGAGCCAGCCTTCGTCGCTAATGTTCGGCTGCAGTGCAAGCGACTGAAGCTCAAGTGCGACCGCAGAAACCCGTGTGGGAGCTGCACGAAGCGGGACACGGTTGCGAGATGTATCTATTCTCCCGCGGCAGCAGAGAAGGTGTAAGTCTCGTTCAGTTGTCGTTCTATTTCTCGTCGTCTTTCCTTCTTTCCTTGCCGCCCACCGATCCGATCTAACGTGATTGTTGTGAAATGTTGACTCCGATTAGAGACCTCCACTCCCTCAACAATCGCCTCATCCAAGTCGAATCAACCTTGGCCCTCATCACCGCAGGCCAGACCCCGCCCGCCTTCATCTCCTCCTACCCCCCCTCCCAGGCCCAGGCACAGGCCCAGGGCATCACTCTCCTCACCACCACCCACTCCTCTGCCCCAACCCCCAGTCTCCACTCGATACCCAATGCTCAGCCCCACGTCCACCACCACCACGTTGCCGTCCCCTCGTCCTCACACAAAACCCTCCTGACAATCCCCATGGAGGATGTAGTCTCACTATGGCTCAGCGATCTTGATCTTGGCGCCACATACCCGATTGGCAACCCGACACCACCCACCATCCATTCCTCGACATCCGCACTGCAATTCAGTAGCGCTTCCACCGTCCCATCCTTTGGCACTGGTGCATCAAATGGAAACGGGTACATCAAACTAGAGTCATCCCCCGTCGAGCTGTCACACACGGGGAACCCATCCCAGCCCATCGTCGTCGACGGCGACTTTGACCCGAGCTTATATTCACATGACGTCTCTCAATCACTGCACAAAGCACACAGCCAAGCATCGACCTCTTCATACCTTCACCCGTCCCGATCCCCATCGCCTGATAGCGACTCCAATTCCAGTCCGGGCCCCTTTGTGCGGAGGCGGCGGCGCCGACCCCTGGCTGCGCAGGCCACCAACCAGGCAATGCATCTCCCACCTCTTGGTGCATACTACTCTTCACCAGATCACTACGACGGTCGGGCTCACTATCATCACTCCAAGAGACCCGGCATCCCTCATGACGTATTCCCGCGCTTCCCACACATCTCAACGTGTTTCTCGTACCTAGACCAAGCCGAACGCGTGCTGAGGGCCAAGGCATGGACCAGCACTTACATGTTCTTCTCCGCATCCACGACTTGCGAAGGGAAGAGCCTGGCAAAGGCACTTCTAGAGAAGTGGCTTGGTTGCGGCCTTAGGGTTACCCCCCTCGAAGGGGAGGAACGCACACACACCATTGTCTTCAGCGGCGACAATGCGGGATCATCAGAGTCAAGGATAAATTCTGGCAACGGCGACCCCGGTGATGGCGGAAGTCGTGAGCTCGATTGGGAAACTGCCAGTCTACCTCTATTTATGGGTATTTGCGCCGTCTTGGCGATCGGTGCACTTGCCTATTTGGACACTATTTGTGCCGGGGAAGGGATTGAGGAAGCGGCCGTCCAACAACATCGACATACTGCCGACTTCCTTTTTGCTCTTAGTGGGCAGGCCGCAGGAGTGTGGGAGGATTGGGTTCGCAATAATGATAGGGCCAGCAGTGATCCCCGCGCAGAGTATGGGTATGGAAGTTCCCAAGAACAATTGTTGACAGAAGAGATCGAACGAGATGATTTAGCGCACCTCACGGCATTGCTCTTGCAGACTATTTTCCTAGTCTTGGATCAATCCCTTGATGTGGCTACATCATCTGGTCGAGAGGAGAACCCTAATGGTTCAAGCGAGACGTTCAGAAGGAATTCAGGCCTGCTTCCCCTCGTAAGTCTTAAAACTTGGCGAGTGTCCAAGTTCGATCAGAAGGCTAACGGATAACCTCGCAGTTGGGTAAGCTTGTCACTTCAGCTCGGGCACTCGGGCTTGCGCAAGATCCGCACTTTAGTCCCTCAGACGAGACCTGGGGACGTAACGAAGCTGGCGATTTCGGCGAGAAAGAAATTGAACGAGCGGATCGAAGGCGCAGGATATGGTGGGATATCCTATTTTTCGACCTGTCAGTCCGTTCTGTCTTCTACAACAACGTGGTACTAACTCGACTCCTACAGCTTCGTATCAGATACATGCTCTCAACCACCATTAATCATGCACAACTCGTACGACACACGATTCCCCTCGCTGCAATCAACGCATGGAGCATCAAGTGGAATGTCATCCATCACCTCGCCTTTCGAACAACCTTCTCGACTCGAGAGACAAGATGATAACCCCGAGGCGCAAGGTTTCACTTCTTCTCAGTACATTGATGCCCGTTATCGGTAGGTTCTATTTCGTCACAGTTATCCGCATCTGTGGTGTCTAATGTCCGTGTAGCCTGATTCAGCTCACCCGAACAATGAAACATCGCATGATGCACCCAGACTGTTGTTGCGGCTACACTCTCGAACAGGCTGCCAGCCTAGAAGGGGAAATCCAGAATTGGATGGCTTCTTCTGGCGTTCATTCGCTCAGCAGCGCTCTCGAGTCAATTGAATGCCAACCGAGCACTAATTCCATGGACTATCACGAATTCATCTCAAAGATGCAGCGCTGTGAGCTCGCCTTGTGGGGATGGAAATCAATCCTTAGGCTATGGACGCCCTTCCTACGACCACCACACTCGAATTCTACCTCGGGTTCCAACTGGTCTGCACCCTACCAAGCCACTCGGTCCACTGTCTCCGCGGCCCAAGGCATCATTCGAGCCACGCAGAGTCTTTTCGGATTGTGGAAGTCGGCTTCTACGCGAACATTAGCCGATACCCCCGTCATCATGAATTTCTATCCCCTGGAACGAACCCTACTCGACGCAGTCGCAGTGTGCAGCCATGCTGGTATGTTTGGAAGGGCAATGTGGGGTGCCGGGGTGATCGACGATGCATCTGATGGGCTTCGATTCCTGGGAAAGCTCGGCGTAACGGGCAAGAGCACCTTTCTGTGCAGAGTTGTGGGCGCATTGCGACGACGTGTGGAGGCTACGCGAGGAGGCCCCGGGACGAAGACTGTGCTCAAGCGCAAGCACGATCAGATTGAGACTGCACGAGATCGTCTAGGGACGGCTGCGGAGAGCTCAGCAGATATCGCTTCTTCCAATTCCAACGCGGGTTTGGAACCCACTTCTGGTCCGATGACAGAGTCCGGTTCGTACAGTGGACTTGATAGCAGCTTGGAGCAGCCTCAACCACCGAGGGGATCTCCTAGAGCTCCTTTGGGCTCGTCGCTGGGCTCGTCGCGGATGAGTAGCACATCCCCAGATCAAGACAAGAGATTCACCAAGAGGTCTCCAACATACCCTCCTGTTGGCATTCGGATGCGTGGCAAGGACTCGACGTCCCCTGGCCGTCAACGACCAGCTGGCTCAAAGCACTCTTCGCCTTCGTCGAGTGCAGCACGCATTCCTGACGAGCGAATGGCCCCACCACCCCCCAACCCTAGAATCGTGGGAGCCATGGAAGGGATCAACTTCCAAGCCGGACACTTCTCGCAAACTTCACATTCCCAACCTATTGCGGCCCTACCGAGAGCGCAGGAGCTGCCTCCTAACCAAAGGTCCCGCGCTTCGTCCCTCAGCCACGAACACTATCTTCATAAGCCCTCGGATGAACTCACAAGCACGCACATGATGGACTACTCCCTCCCCTTCCCCGCATCAGAAACAGCGCATATAGACAACCACAGCGGCGACAGGAGACGGTTCCAGGAGACAGCTCAGGGAGAGGGCTCGTTTATGCCGTCAATCTTTGATGCTACTGATTCCGGCCTCACGTCGTTCGATGCTGCCCGCTCATTCGATGCTCACCAGCGTTCGACTTATGATCGATCGCAGCCAAGCCGCGCTCCCTCGGAGGCATTGTTCACTAACCCCACTAACACTACGACATCGAGTCCGTACGAAAATTCTAGCGTGAGCGCACCTATCTCGACGAGCAACTCTCCATATGTTCCGGCGAATGGCATCCCACCGAGTTTCGGGCCCCATTCGAACAATGCTACCTCTAGTCAAAATCCAAGTCCACCCACTTTTGGACCCTCTGCAGCCTCTTCATCTTTCTACATCTCTGGCAATCACAGTCAAGGAAATTACGGCCAAGCGGATAATTCGGTTATTCATGGACCTACTGCAATGAGCTCGTCGGCTACCATCCCGAAAGCGATGACGAACGGGAACACGATGATGGGCGCGACGACGATGCACCCTACTGTTTACGAGAACAAAGGAGCACATATGGATAGTTATCAGCATTCTCAACCGCATCCACCAACCTTTGGCTCAATGAACGGACATTCTGGAGAACAAGAAACACGACACCAAGTGCACAACATGGCTACGCATGTACAAGTCCCACCTTGGTCTACTTCCCAACACCTCCAAACCGAGGCATCGTACTGGACGTCCTCGAACGAGTTCAAGTTCTATCAATAGATAACCGCCAAAACCCGTACCAACAAAAAAAATTCTTCCGATGTGGGGCTTGGAGCGCCTTTCCTTTCTCCTCTGATTCGGGTTTCACTGTGTAGTGCTATCTATTTTTTGCCCTCCTTCCTTTTTTCTATTGCTACGGTTTTCACATGCTGTTCTTTTTCCGCATCCTGACTAATTTAATTACATAGACTTGGTGAGTAGCGGCGGCCCCCTTTGGATTTGGATGTCTTTTTTGTTTGAACGCGCTCTTGCAGTAATTGATTTATGATTTTAGCTCAGTACATCATGCTAGATTTTATGCCATGCCATTTTATGACGTTTCCACTTCCTTGTTGATAGAGCTTTTTTTCCCCATTTGGTTGTTCATTTATCATTGAGGGGCACATATATTTGTATTATCTATAATCACGATTTTGAAATATGTAGCGCAGATTCACTGTTCATGCAATCCACACTCATGGTACATACAACAACTTTTTTGGGCGCGCAACATATGCACATCTCGTTCGGCAAAGCGGCAGTTTGGTGAACTTGTGGCAGAGCGGTAGGGCGCTTCGGTGGTTCGATGCAGGCGGTTCTGCATCAACCGAGCATCCCTTCTCCAGATGTTTTGCCAGTTTTGCCCTCAAACGCCTGAGCGCGATCATGACACAGCTTCTAGGGCACATCGGTTGAGTTACCACTAAACCATCACAGCGTACCTATCATTCTTACATGTCCCCGCGCATAACGGAACACCGCTGGCTGTGATTGAAAGTGCCACGATTTGCAACTTCACGTAGGTGTCACCGCCTTTACCTCTTATCATAACCATTTAACGACTATTCGTTCACATACATGAATTGACAGGTTACACGATAGGCAGAAGACACGTTTAACACGAATCTATACCCCTTTCAGGCTCCGTCAAGTCCGCGTTATGGGTTGCAGAGTCTTGGGATCTGCGAAACCGGTCTTCTTTCACCTAGAACACAGCTGGGGATTGTTGACCGTGGTTTTAGCGTGCCATGCCTGTTGGATGCGGTAACAACGAGGGTCCGCTGTCCCCAGTCGAGGTGTGTGAGGATAAAAGGGAGCCCATGGGGATATGACTCTCCCCCATCCTCCATCCAGTGTACCATCCCCACTCTAGTTCCCCGCACATGTCGCAAACGGCTACTATGACTGCTCCCTCTGCGACGGTGAACGCACCAAAAGGAGCTCCATACGCTCTCCTCACCATCCCTCATATCCCTGACGACCTCAAGGCTGACCACCGCGAGACCTTCTATTACGAAATGTCCCAGATACACAACGCCTTCATCCGTGGCGTCAACTCTATATGGGAGAAGGCACCGCTGGTCCTGCCCAAGGACGAAGTCGCATTCGCGGGGTACTGCCTCGCCATGACCCTTACGATTCACGATCACCACAGGGGAGAGGAGGAGATCATCTTCCCTTTCTTGTCAAAGTATTTGTCAATGGAACATAACGTCGAGCAGCACGAGGCGTTCCAGGGCTCTTTGGATGCCTTTGAGGGGTACATGAAGGGCGTCCAGTCCAAGAAGGAGAAATATAACGCGGAGAGAGTGAGGGAGTTGTTGGTGGCGCTTGCCGACCCGCTTGTTCAGCACTTGCACGACGAGGTAATTGATAAATGCACCTTCCTTGATGATATCCCCATTGAGGCTCGTCATTGTAGATCCCAACAATCACGCCAGAAAGTCTCAAAAAGTTCGAAAAGGCTGATGTAGACGCTATGATTGCCCGTATGTGTTAGAGTTATAGTGGTTCATAACAGCCGTTACTAATAATTCGTCTAGGGCACGAAGAGCACATCAAGGCAATGTCGCTTCCAAAGGCATTCTGTTGGGTATTCTCCCACACTGACCAAGCTAATTACCCCAATTGGGTGCGTATTCTGACCCTTACGCTTGGCCTCCGTCTCATTCAATGCATATAGCCACCCATTCCGGGATTCCTTCGATGGGTTGTCCGTAACGTGGCCTCCCGTAGACATAGCAGGTATGCATTCTATCCTTCGGTCAGGTTTGAAACGACTTCAGCTAATTCTGTATCTCAGTTATTGGAAGTTCTCTCCAATAGACTTCGCTGGAAAACCACAGCAGTATACTGGTAACGCTGTCACTGCTGCATAGATTGGTTCCTCTGCTGCCCGTTGATTTAAAGTATTATAAACCTTTCGTCACTGACGTTAATAAGCATGGACGTTGTATACCAGTATCTCATTTTGTTTTATCGCACTACCATTTGCAAATATGAGCACCGTTTCTTTCATCAACCAGTCGCTCGGGGATAGCAACTTTTCACGTACTCTGTACCGGCATCACCGCTTCTACGTAGAGACGAATACCCAACCCCGCCTTGAACAGTCCAAGGTGTGTTCGATTTGCACTATGGCTATATGGAGGCTCTGTTCAAGATTTCCCGTCGGTTAGACTTTGCGCGGATCCGACAGCTTGAACAATATTAATTTGATAGCATTACTGCACTCTACTAGTATGCTCAACTCAACTCTTGTGAACCCCCAATATTAGGCGCGGAAGTCACTGCCACTGAATCACGGTAAAGTGCAAGTCATCTTGAGTATCATTGACGACAAAATGCGGCTGACTGGGTGAAAATGCGTCATCCTGTCGCGGTCGAGAGGTGAGGGGGAGGGGATGCCAGTAAAAGGATGCCTAGGGAATTCATCCTCCACGCACCGCTCGACTATTGCTTTCATGTCGTACGCTGCTACTACTACCACCGTGAATGTCCCTGATTGAAGGAGCGCGTACACTCTTCTTCCTATCTCTTATGTCCCTGATGAGCGTTTAATGCACCCTTCAGTATACTTGAGCACATCATGAAAGGCGTATAGTCGAGGAAGCAGAAATATAATTCAGAGAAGGTTCAGGAGTGAGTGTCATTTGTTCACCCGCTTATTCAGCGTCTATGTGAGTAGCGGTATTGGCGGAATTGAAATTGAATGAGACAGGCTTTTGTAGATTCTGTCAGAAACGTTTGGGAGGTTGATATGGACGTAACAGTTGCTTGCGCCTTTGGAGACCTAGCCTATTTTTTTTCTAGAGACCGGAAAGCCTATCAGGACTATTGACTGGCGCGTTTTATCGGGTCTCCTCCCACATTGGGTGCGCCTCTTCGGCCGTTTTTCCTCCTAGGGTTGCATCCTATCCAAGGATTTCTTCGGTCGATTATCCATAGTGCGAATGCATGGCACAGGCATATCATTATTGACTACGTTTGAATGATTTTGACTCGAACTTGTCGCCTAGCTATTTGAAAATTCTTTCTGATAGGCTTCTCCGGAACGCCATATATCGGTAACTCCACAGGTTAAAAATTTTGGCGGCCTTTCTGTTGATCTATAATACTGTAAATCCTTTACATAAGCCTTACATACCATCATTCTTATTTTGTTGCACGTCCTGTTGCTCTAAACGCCACCTGGCCTTCAGAAACTCCAAGGCAAGCCCGGCTATGCCTATCCAGAACTTCGTTTGAGGCCTTTGCATGGCACAGATTCCGATCAAGCCCGCCGTTGCCTGTCTGCGTGTTTTGATGCGCCCATAATTGATGGTCTTGACTCAGTATATTCTCGACCTTATGTGACACTCGAGGGTCATGAAGCTATGGGACATTCGTTTCCATAAACTGCTGAAGCAAATCGATATGAAGAAAGCGATCACAATATCGCCGAGAAATTCCACTGTTGACGATCCACATTTGAGGACAAGTCTCTGGCGTATTCGGTGCAACAAGATTGATATCGGTGAACTAGCGGATGTGATCGATCAAAGTCAGTGCCCTCACGGAAAATCAACCAACCAGCATTCAGGTATTCCTGCCTCCGGTCGAATTCCGTCTCGGACTGTACTGCCTCCTGATCCAGTCTTTCTATGTATTTCTCGGTACCATCATCCCAACGTAAATGGTCTCCACCAGGCCATGTCTCTTGGCACTTGCGAAGGGACCATGCATCGGATTCGCTCATCCGTAAATTACTGGTATAAATATTCCTTACCTGGTGAAAGGATGGGAAGAACTTGACCTCGCCTTTGTACGTTATCCTAACCTCCTCTAACACCTTCATCATGTCCAACACCGATTCCATCAAGAAAGGACCACCTTATGCCCTCATCCCTGTTCCAACTATCCCTCCTGAGGTAAAGGATGACCACCGCGAGACCATGTGCTATGAAATGGTTCAAGCCCACAACGCCTTCATCCGTGGTATCAACAACGCATACGAGAAGGCTGTGCGGGTTCTGCCAAAAGACGAGCGCGCCTTTGCAGGTTATTGCATCGCAATGACGGCAGTTATTCACCATCACCACTCGTCAGAGGAGGAGATCTTCTTCCCTTTTTTTTCAACCGTGATGAAGATGGACCACAACGTTGAGCAGCATGAGGCGATGCATGGCCCGCTGGATGCCTTCCGAGACTATATGGTGGGAGTACAAGCAGGGACCGAGAAATACGACGGGGAGAAGGCCCGTAAATTGTTGCTGGCTTTTGCGGAGCCGCTCGTTCCTCATTTGCACGAGGAGGTAAGTCAGTACTTTTTAAGGGGAATGTGTACTGGTGTTAAGTTCAGTTATAGATTCCTACTGTTGCTCCGGAGGTCCTTAGAAAACTCGATAGAGCTGGCATGGACGCTATAATTCAAAGTGAGTTCCTATGCACTGCGACAGAAGAACGTCTCGTGCTCACTTTCTGTGTCCTATCCAGAGCACCAGGAGAAAATTAAGGAAGTGTCAATAACGGAGGGTTTCTGCTGGATGATGGGACACTTGGATCTGGTGAACTATCCTAACTGGGTACGCATTTACCCCACAGTTGATATTTTTGAGTTTCTCAATCTGTCGATACATAGCCTCCTGTCCCTGGCTTCATCAAGTTTATTGTCAAGCATTTTGCCTCGCGCTGGTATAGCAGGTATGCGCGCCGTCTATGTTTCTTTGCGCTGTTTACTGATGCTTCGTTAAATCAGTTACTGGAAATTCTCACCATGCGATTTCTCTGGAAAGCCACAGAACTATGTCGGCAACGGCAAGACAACGTAGACGCTTTTTGGACTCATCTGCAACACCATTATGGACCTCGGATTGCCTACACATATTATACCTTGTGTTAGTGTTAATGCTACAACTCGTACACTAGACTTGATGAATATCATGATGCCCATATTGCTATTCCTACTCACAAATAGTGGCTAGTCCGATAGCGAACGGATGAAATACGCGATGTGACTGATTATTTTCCCGTGATAAAAGTATCTCTGCTCCAGTTTCCATTGCCATAGAAGGTCTTGCATAGAAGCTTCGCAGCGCGGCTCATCTGGGAACCTTAGGACATGTAAGTCTATGCAAGTATTTGTTCACTGTACTTAGCTAATTTAAAAATCTATTTATGGGATGGTTGTTTGTTACCAAGCTGCCGCACCAGGGGCATCGTGCTTCCGACGGCTTTCGAGCCAATACCAGTAATTGCGCATGCCCGACGGGTCCCACAGAACCATCCATACATGCAGGTAATGCAGGGCATCTTTACGCTTCAAAAAGGTGTTGCCTCCTGATCAAAGGAAATAGAGCTTTGGCCGACTACGCCATGGGGTCACGGTACGTTCTAGCAGCCTACCACAGGGCTAGACGAGTTCCATTGCGTGTCGGTTGCTGCAACGGTTTAAATACAAATGTCCGTGCTAATGTGCCGGAATCCCCGATCAAGTCCGTCTTCAACATGCTAAAAGTGTGAAGTGAAATCGCACATGCAGTTGGAGCAGTGGAAGGCGTACTCACCGAATAGGGCTAGTCACTTTGTCAACTCCATCAACCTGCAATTCGCCAGCCCTTATAAACGAGGGGTACTGTCATTAATGATTACAATTCTACCCAATAGCTACAGTTGGATTATGGATCCCGATCGATACTTTAGTAGTAATTTTCATTACCATCTCGAAGGTACACCCGTCCTATTAATAGAAAAAGGAGTCGCTTTTTCATCGTTCCTCACGACCAACCTGCCTCAGCTCTTTCACCATGTCGCATACAGAATCCGTGAAGAAAGGTCCACCTTACGCGCTAATCCCTGTCCCGACCGTCGCTCCGGAAGGGAAGGATGACTTTCGCGAAAAGATGTGCTTCGAAATGGCCTCAGCTCACAATGCATTCATCCGGGGAATCAATAACGCGTACG
Source organism: Volvariella volvacea V23 (assembly GCA_000349905.1). NCBI lineage: Eukaryota > Fungi > Basidiomycota > Agaricomycetes > Agaricales > Pluteaceae > Volvariella > Volvariella volvacea. The sequence continues at coordinate 1,746,402 of KB722740.1, read as the reverse complement.
AGAAGGCTCCGCAAATCTTACCAGAGGACGAGCATGCCTTTGCTGGCTACTGCCTTGCAATGTTGGGCCTCATTCATCACCACCATGATGCAGAGGAAGATATCTTCTTCCCTCTCTTCTCAACTGTGGTGGCGGTGAACCAGAATGTCGAACAGCACGCAGCTATGCACGCACCCATGGAGGCTCTGCAAGACTACATGAAGGGCGTTCAGGCGGGTCCGGTGAAGTACGATGGGCAGGAGGTCCGCAGATTATTACTGGCGCTTGCGGAGCCGCTTATTCCACATTTATACGCCGAGGCAAGTCTTCAGCGCCTTTGCGACAAACCTACGCCGCGTATTTAGATCGTAACTGCATCACAGATGCCCACTGTCGCTCCCGAGCACCTCAGGAAGCTTACCAAGGCAGACGTGGACGCCGCTATAAAGAGTAGGCCTCTTTTTTGCTCCCGCAAGCGCAATGCTACGATTTCTCATGGTCTCTATTTGTGTAGAGCAAATTGAGCAGTTGTCGATGTCATCGCTAACAATAGATTTCCCCTGGATGCTTGGGCATGCAGACACAGCAAATTATCCTAACTGGGTGCGCTTTCCTGTCCCTGTCAATGCTTCGCGCCCCTTGACTATTCCCCATCGTTCACGTAGCCTGAAGCTCCCAACGCGTTCAAGTGGACCATCAAGAATATCATATCCCGTTGGTACGGCAGGTACGAGGACCAGTCTTGATCAACTATATGCGGCGACAGCTAACACTCTTATATCCTAGTTATTGGAAATTCTCGCCATTTGATCTCTATGGACAACCACAGAACTACATTGGCAAGGGAATATAGACCCAAGAATATTTCCCATTGCTGCCCTTTTCGTAACTCTAATATGCATATATACCCGTAGTTGTATCCATTTAATGCAGTACGCTGTACCCACAGCATGCCATTCCCATCAGAGTGTGAAGACCATTTCAAAATGCTAGGTCGAGTAGTTGAATATGCCTATTCAAGCATCGCCAAACCATCCATTTTTGCGTTCTACAAATTAGGCATTTGACCTACCTAATAAAGCGTCCATTCATCGGTAAATCTCGATTTTACTTTAACTAGAGTCCCCCCGCATTCGGTTAGGCGATGGACTAGTAGTTAGCCGAGATTGCACACTACCTAGTGTACATTTAGTTATATTACTGACGTCGCACGAATCGAGAGATCAAGTCACGTTGCCGTGTATTCTATGTAAACGGTATTAATTCGAGAGTCAAAAGTTCTTAAGAATACCAGTCTCGTATCCAAAGACCACGATACAGGGCGTATTGATACATATACCAAGGGCCTAGTAAATAACACCTCTCCATCAACCCTAAATATGTCCACACTAGCCGTACCAAGCGTCAAACTAGCCCCATGTACACTACGCATCCCAATGTCAAGCACTTTCCTAGCCAGCAGGTGCAGAAAACAATATCTGGTTCAATTCAAGATTGAACCCGACCCTCTCAAACTTGATTTGCACCACCTTCCATTCCCCGCTCGCTAAAGCGTTCTTGACGAACGCGTCGGTGAAACCTTCACCTTTTCCTAGCTTGTACACGTCTTCCTTGACCTATCAAAACATCCAATTGTCGATATCAACGCAAAGTCCAATCTCGCTGTGGTACGACGTACTATCTTGGGCAAGTTGGGGAACAGTTGAGGTTCCAGAGTGACACGCTCCCTTGACTCATAAGTCCCCGCATACACCGACTTTCCTTTCTGGAAGATGATCAACTCGATCTTTTCCTTGTTCATCATCTTCTTCATCCTCTTTTCGATATTCTTCATATGCGGGTGATCAGCCGGGTCTGGGAGAACGGCGAAACAAACATTAGGCGAGGAAGCACTGAAAACAAAGTTATTCTCTCCAAGCATGAGCCGCGGAGTGCGTGGTCTGTCATAAATGGGATGGGATGGGGGCGGAGATTAGATGCAGTCAGGAGTTAAAGGCCAATTCAATCTTATAATGTGGCGTTCGGTCTTACTTTAACGTCTACGTAGAATGCCGTGAGCCGTCGTAAATGAAGCATGAACACCTGTACACACCTTCCGCGCGTGATCCAAGACTTTCCAAGGTCCTTTATGGATGCAAAACGGCTGCAGCTCGTTTGGCGCCTCAAAAGACACGTGCTGGCCGCCAGTCTGATCGTCGCTGGCGCTATCGTTGACTGCTGTAGAGGGAATCGGCAGTTCGTAACTCGATTGCGGCGCGTGTGCGGGGCCTAGCTCGGTTTCAATCCATGGGTTATCGTCTCTTGGCACCCACGCATTCTCGGGTGGATCGAAGCTACTCCCACTCGGACTCCCTATTGACACACGAGGCTCGAGAACTATCTTTGCCTTCTTCACGCCGGCACCGTTGGGCTTGGTTGATGATAGTCTGGCCTTCAACTCCTCATTCTCGCCTCGGGTCACTTGTAGCTGCTGCCTGAGGAGTTCAATGGCTTGCTAACCATCACGGGTTGGTGGTCAAAATATACGGGATATTACTGAAGCTCACCGAATACTCTCCAACCTGAGCCCTCAGCCGTATTAGCTCCTCGCCCTGGAGCCTCAGAAGATCCTGCAAGATAGCTGGAGGAAGAGATACTACCTCTAAAGTGGACATGAAGGCAATGAGGTGTTTTCTGGCCACGTGCCCTACCTGGCTCCTCATTTAACCTCCGCCAGCCGTTCAAGGCTGCAATGCTGGCCGGATCATCCCACAATGACGTGCGTGCGCAGAAAGATTATGGATTACTAGGAGTGTGACTTCACAAATGGTATGGACATTAGGTGATGCGAGTGGGTAGAAGTGGTTGCGTGCGAAGACTTGATACAGTAATGTGGTGCAGTTTACTCCCGTTGTATAAGTGCTAGAAGTCCTAAACCTCCTAACAGCGCGTACTTGAGTTGTGGGAAGTCGTTCTGAGGACCGGGGTTAGCAAGTCGGGGCGTAAGATGGTGGTGACCAACTGACCATTGCTATCGTCACGTAGCCAACGTATGGTAAAAAGCTAACAAAGAGGTTGAGAACGAACATTCAGAAGGGGATTAATGGACCTACCCGCGAACCTTCCCAACTATATGCTTCCGTTCCAACCATTGTAATCCTTGGTACAGCTCAATATCGTCAACGTAGTTATTATCGCCCTTGGTGAGAATCTTTTGATGGGGAACTACAACGTCCACAGAACTATTACACGTATTCAGTAAATGCGCTCGCATATAGCTACAGGGAGTACGCACTCAGAGGATGCCAAGACCTTCGAATAATCATCATGTGTTTCTAAGACGCGATGAACGATTGGAATGCCTTGCCCAGGTATCTTGTAGACGGTAATATCTCCAGTTTTATAGCGTTCATTCGCGGGGTTTGTGAGGAATAAGAGGTCGCCGCGGTAGAAAGCTGGTTCCATTGATCCACTACAAAATAAACGGTTATAGATGAAGGTGAATCAAAAGAAAGCGCCAAACCTCAGCACAACCACAATAGGAGACTCAGAATTTGTGACGAGACCCAGTCCCTTCCATATCATAAGACCTGATGCGATGACCGAGGCAAAGTTCAAGACTTGAAGCAACAGCTAATGAGCAGATCAATTGCGCAACACCAGTACGGACGAGATTAGGGCTCACATGACGAAAACCGAGCCTGCGAAACGCCTTGAGTTCTTCAGAAAACATCCTGGGCAGTCAGGCAGAAGTGCAGACCGATGAGGTGGGTGTGGTAGCGAGAGTGACACGTCGTGCGTCGAACGGGACGGTGGGAGTGGCGCACGTGGCATCGCTGGATATGGTAACGGCGAATCATCCCAGCACTTGGCTCAGGATGATCCCACACACAATCGAACCTGGTTCAGCGGTGTGTACAGCCAACCGCCCAAGCATCCGCTACCCAGTCGTTTTATTCACTGCCGCTCTCAGGAGGGAGCGCTAACTAAAATGGCGATAATATCTGCCCAGGAGTAAGCTCTGGGAGCGACGCCGACACCTCACTGGCACACCATAACGTGTACCAACCAATCAACTTCATTTTATTCGTGATTTCACCATCAGAAGGGGACTCGACTTTGCGTGTATCAAAGAGGCAACAACGTGTAATGACGCCGCTCATGCTATAGGTACCGTCACCTTCCCAAGATGTAGTGCGCGTTTAAATCCGTGTATCGTAACTCCATGACCGAATGACTGGCCGTATACCTCGAGGTTGCTCGACGTAATCTCTAGCCAGTGTGGTTATCTTTCAGATCTTGATGCTTCGTAATTCAAGATTTTTGTTGGTACTACTGGCTACAGTTCGTCGACTCTCATACATGAAGTTAGTTGGGACTCACAGCTTCAAGATCTCCAATCTATCTGATTTACCTGAGATAAGTACAGCATGAACCAACAAGCCTCATTACAGCAAGCCTGTCAAATACGGTAAAAAAAAGCCTGATTTACATCGTATCCTAGGCGAGGACTAGGTTGCTCCCAGTATCTGTAAATAGTGGCGTCAGTAAGAGGGTACAATTGGAGAAGGGGACGCGAAAGAGATAAAGATCAGATAGGAGCGAAAGACGTATGACGATTGGTTGTCAACACAATAGTTTCAGTGTGAACTATGCATGATTTTGTTGTTCATCCGGCGAATTGGCAAGGCACAGGGAAGGAAGTTCCGTGCAAGGGGCCACGAATTGAGCGGAAGATGCTACTCACATAAGACAACCCAGGGCGTGATAATAAGCAGCGTCCGATAAACAACGCTGCTCGCTATACCCTCTGTTTGTGGGATAAAAAGACGGAGCTATGGTAATAGTGAAGACATGGAGTTTTTACCATCGTTAGGACGAGTGTCGAAATTTGATTAAAGTTCAAGGACTGGGTAAATAAACCATAATATTTGGCAATGCCCATTAAATTAAATACCATAAATCGCATCTGTGATAGTGAGGACATCCGCCATTGCCGCTGTATTATGCGCTCTGATGATAGTGCTTCCTTGTTGGACAGCTGCAGTAATAGCGGCTGCAGTTGCCCAGTCTCTTTCCACCGGCTGAGTTGACCTTCCAAACTCCCCAGCTTGCAATAAATGACCAATGAATGACTTGCGAGATACGCCCACCAAAGTTGGATATCCCGCCAGGGGATTTCTTCTCTTAGTAGTGCCTATAGATAATCAATTAGCCTGTCCTACTATTGGGCGATTAAAGTTTACCTGTTCCAATAGAACGATTTGCAACCACCAGCGCTCCATGCTTAATCAAGGCCAAGTTATCCTCGACACTCTTGCTGAATCCAATACCAGGATCTACAATGACCAGCCATCTACGGATACCGCCTCTCCCTCTAATGATAAACTCTACTCTATCACCAAGTTCTTGACATACACCCTCCACAACGGCACCGCCTTCACCAGCATAGTCGTATAGGCTATAGTCCTTATTCTGACCTGCGTCACTTCTAGAGTGCATCAGAATAACTGGTGCTGCCAACCGGCGCGCAACTACTTTCATGCTCTCTATAGCTTTTGTAACTCGTTCGCGGTCGGCATCCGTACTAGGAGCATACGAGTCTGATCCACCAAAAGCGTAAACGTCGTTGATACAGTTTGCGCCCGCCAGAATAGCAGCTTCTGCGACGTCGTGACGGAAGGTATCAATGCTAATGAGAATATCTTGCACTCGCTGGTCAGCAGTCGAGCTGGAGGATATATAACCTTGACGTATGGCAGTAACGAATGGTACGACGCGCGAGATTTCTTCTTCTGTAGAGACGAACGCTGCACCAGGACGAGTGGAATAGCCACCAATATCAACGATAGAGGACCCAACCCGTACCGAGTCTTGAACATATGCAAAACCAGACTCTAATGTATTATGTTGAGAACCATCGGAGAACGAATCCGGTGTGGTGTTCAGCGTAGCCATGAGACGTGTTTTGGCTCGACTCCTTTCTTTTGTTGTTTGCCCATGCGTCCAGTACGAATGGGTAGGTGGAATGGCGGCGGAAAGAGAAGGTGGTGATGGATCCTCAGGCAATGGATATCGAGGGAAGGGAATCACTTTCTTCATGGGTGGCTCATCAGGGGAGGGCACGAGAGCATTCAACAAATCGTGAATAGTGCGCTGCAAGACTGGGTGCACATAATCCGGGATCATACTGTCAAATTCCAATGATGACCGACTGGTGGATAACGCTAGAAAGGGTGACGAACTCGTTGAGTGGTCTTAGAACAAACTCTCGTTCAGCCATCCTTGGGTGTGGGACGATGAGTTCATTGATGAGTTTGTCGAGGGTGTCCTTTAAAGAGGGTGGACGCGTATCAATGACTTCATCACCGTAAAGGGCGATATCAAGGTCGATGGCGCGCGGTCCGAATCGAATCGAAGGGACACGTCCTACAACTTCTTCAATATGCTTGACAAGACGCAAGAGGTCTGTAGCAGAGATATTCGTTTCAATCTACTCATATGATTAACTAGATTTAGGCATCGGAGACCTGGAACGCACAAGACAAGCGCAATTGATGAAGGAGGGCTGGTCGGTTACATACATTGGGGCAGTCTCGTACATAAAGCTTGTGTTCACGATATGTGCGAAAGATCCCTCGGGTAGTCCCAACGTCAGAAGGGGCTCGCGAGCTTCAAGCAATCTGAGAGCATGTTCAATATTGTAGAACCGATCCCCAAGATTTGAGCCAACAGAAAGGGCAGCGATATGCGCGACGTTCGCCATCAGTGATGGACGCGGACAAGACGCAGAGCCCAGCAGCATCCCAACCCCTTACGTAAGGCTTCTTTCCATGTCCCTCACCTCCGCACTCCAGACACTCGCCACATACCGCTCAAACAATATTCGAGCTTCACAGGATGCTTTTGAGAAAGGCACTCAGTTAGTTGAATCGGGGTCAATAAGTAAGCTCGGTGACGAACGTACGGAAATCTAGACTGTAAGGTGTAATACACGTCACTGAGGCGTTCCCGCAGGTTGGGCTTTCCTAGAACAGCTGGCATTAGCTGCAATAGACATAGGACGGCTGGATGTGGCAGACGTGAGTCCTCATTACTTTGTGCTCTGTGATTCGCGATTAAACTTGTAGCAACGCAGAATTGCTTGAAGCAGCTAGCGGACAAATTCCCGGAGTCGCCACGAGTAGACATTCTGACGGGCATACGTATGGAGGCTACCGAACCCCCAGAAAGAGTGCTGCAGTACTACAAGAAACTACTTGAAGCAGACTCTGCCAACGCCGTATGCAGCAGTTGAACCCGAGTCCTACATTCGCTTAATTCTTTGCAGGCTGCTTGGAAGAGGAAGATATCCGTTATTCGTCGAATTGGAAGAGTAGACCAGGCAGTGGAAGAGCTTTCGCAGTTCTTGGACACTTTTTACACTGACGTAGAGGGCTGGCTGGAGCTAGCGGACATTTATTCCTCTTGGAACCAGTACGCATGCCCTCTTTTAGCCAACGCGCGTGACACCCAACCGCTTGTAGATACTCGTCATCTCTTCAAGCCCTGTCACATGCTCTCCTTCTCGCTCCCCAAAATCCTTTCATCTTTCTCCAATTCGCAGAAACGGCTTATAGTGCTGGGGATATCCCCCTGGCACTGAAAATGTTCCTTGTTGTTGTGGACATGGCGGAACGAGATCTCTCAAACCCCCAGAAGATGCCACCTACTGGTATCAACACGCGTGCATGGCTTGGCGTCAAACAGGTGTGCCTTTATCCAACCACTCGGCATCCTAATATGGCTGATCTAACCCGCTCGCAGTGCACCCGGCGACTCTTGCGAAATTCCTCTGCCGCTTCTTCACCTTCGTCAACACCGGTGCCCAAGTCATTGAAGAAAATAGATGAACTTGCCACGGAGCGCGTTTTAGCTGCGTATTCCAGTCAAGCCGGAGCAGGCGTAAAAGATAGAAATCTAGTGCAATCCTGGCTGTCGAATGCTTCATAGCACCTGCAGTGCGCATTTGTATCGCTTTCTTTTACGTATACCCATCTTTAACTTTTGTTCAATATGGACATGCTCGATCTTGATTGACTGCACAGTTTTGACGGTGATATTTGGCACGATGCCCTCTTTTCATCGCATATGTAGCATTATCTCCACTCTCAACCATAATAAGAGGTTAGGCGAAAAAAAGCTACTGATCGAATGTGATCCCCAGCAACTGCTCTACAAGAATGCTCTCGTTGTCTGGCCATCCCATCGGTGAACCATGGATTGCGAGTAAATGCATCATTCCGACAGTGAATCGCCACGCATTCTACTTTATCGCCTTTTGGACATTGCTCGCAGTTATAGTAAGTAGATTAGTTTGAACAATAGCTACTACATCAATGTTCCACCACTGCGACAGCTTCCTGTTGTGTCACGCCTATTATGGCGATATGTTGGTCTTTTGCTACCTGCTGATACTTGTGTGGTAGAATCAAAGTTAGGTGATATTCCCGGACCAGGTTCGGCAGGGGGGGGGAAATCATGGCTTATTGACCCCCAACTTACCCTCCCTGCAAGGGAATGGTCAAGGGAGCATACAGACTCTCGGTTTTATGTGATCGCCAGAAGAAGCCAAGTTGATTCAGGGTCATTTGAGCACGGGGTCGAGCACCAATCATCCCAATAAGGCAGTGACATGCCAACAAGCATCCCAAACAACTTGGAATGCTTGACCTGTGTAAGAGGATAGAAAACAGTCCGGAGTATTTAAGTGTTAGTAGTTGGGGTTTCTCAGTCTCAGGTGAACCATTTCCTCCCGCTTTCTAGCATGGCTTCTTCTAGTGACCGAACGGTTCTCAGTTCTTCCAAAATTCGAAAATCTCTTAGTTTCAATATATGATTGTAGCGGAGACCGTGCACAATGTCACTATCAATTGCAGTATTCATACAACTACTGGTAATGTCGACCCTTGCGTATCCATTAAATAATCATTAATGCTGCGGTACATTTAATTTAGCTACACAAAACACATCAGATAAATGGAGTACTGCCGCTCTGCAGCTATTATTCGCGTGCGCCATTCTAGTTGCAGTTGTAGCTGCTTTCAGTGTCATACTTCATGGGGTATGGTAGAGGGCATGGTGTCAAAACGCCAGGTGAGTGCTCCCCGCATCTATGGCCCTCATAGCTCTGAGCGTTTGCACCAGCTCCTAGTAGGCATTCCCAGTCAGATAGAACAAGGCATCCGCGGAGTAGTAGAGAGGGCTGTGATACATAATCTGTGGCTCTATTTGCATTGCAAAGTTCACTAGCGGTGTCAATGAGATGTTGTCCCCGATATTGCGCAATTAAAGATCGGAAATGGGCGCATTGGTATCCCGTGCATTGCCTAAACAAAATGCATGGCATCTCTCTTCTAAGAAGGATATTCTTGCCATTTTTAAACAAAGTAGTGCCCCATATACTCCAGCCAATGGTCTCAGTACATTTTGTGTGCTGTATAGGTCCCAGCCTATCAGCACGTTAGCCCGCTTGTTATAATGGGCTGCTGCGTTAGAATTCTGATTCGATTATTCGTGGTATATACCATTGAAATGCGCTGTGGTTTTACGAGAGGACTGAGACTCGCAATTGATTGCTTGGAGTTGAACAAGCATGCTGAAGAAGGGATAGGATATTTCGTTGATCTAACGCGTTTTCAAACACACAAACATACCTAAAATAATACTACAGAATGAAATAATTTAGCTAGCGTCCAAAGCGAGAAAGCCTTCACGATAACTCTACAAATCACGATCCTGCCTTATACTTCTCTAGTACGCAACACCCCGACCATTCAATGACTTATGCTCCTAGGCCATTGCTTGCCTCCGACTCAACGCTCGGTCGTCTCGCGAATTGCAGCGGTTCGAGCGGCCCAGACTGCACGCAAGTCAACAAACAGCCAGAAAAAAGAATATTACGGAGACAGACCTTTGATTTTTGTTGAACCGCGGCGTGATCTGCCAAACTGGGTACTATTGCTTCCCCAAGTTCAACTGTGCTAATCGTCAATGCCGTTCTTTCCGGTGAGTTTGGCTTTCGGGCGTGGAGACTAGGAATAAGTCAAGTTGTTTGAGTGCGCGAGGATTCTGGGTGAATGAGGCACGCACTTGGCTAGGAATGAAGTTGTGTAGACTGCAAATCAGGACACAGATTAGACGACCAAGGTGCGTGCGGTAGAGATAGAGCACTTACGCGCTGAAAGAGGGAAAATGACGAGAATATGCCCATGGTGGAATTGTCCGACAGTAAACTTGCCAAAAGCGTTAGGATATTCGCACGCGTATCGGGTGTAGAACGACTCACAGTTGCAAGGCAAAATATCTCTGTAATGCTGTGAAGAATACATTGAGCACAACGAGCAATTGGACTTGGTAGACACGAACCTTGTAATAGCCCCGGTTTGGATGCTATACATCATAAGTTTATTAATAATCTTATCCGTGCTAGGTGAAGGGCAGTATGTTAATAGTGAAAGGGGCTACCGGCGCGTCAAACCAACCTTTTTAGCCCAGTCCGGCTTGTATGCAGGTAGTAGCACATCGCAAGGGTAATGATTGTGTCACAGGCAACATTTGCGCCGAGCCAGATATCAACCGCGTACTACACGATAATGCGCAGCCGCAGAGAAGTGCATGGGTACCAACGGGGGAGAAGCAAGGCATTTACGTTAAATGTCACACTCTCACAGGCGGAAATGAACTCACGGTAATCCGCTCAAGTTCCACGAATTCCCTAATCTTGATACTGAAGGCAGCATCCGTATGACAAGGATAACCCCATTTGAACAAAAAATGGGTGTCAGTGTTAGTCACTCTATTGACAGGCCAAGAAAAAATCTTTTGACAACTTACGCCAAAATAATGGTGACGATGCCAAAAACTATACGCGGGAAGTTTGTTAGGCGTGAAAAATTTGGGACCAGAGTGGGGCGTACCGAACTGAACCAAACTCAGCGTGGCCTATAGATATTACTGCATTAGGAATCACAGAAGCAAATGGATAGAGAAACGATAAGCACCACAACGACCAAGAAAAGCCATCGGAACGCCCGGTGTCGTGCAACTGTCAGGAAAGTCGGGATTATTCGAGAAGCAAGGGAAAGAAGGAAAGGGCTTACAAAGAAAGAGTCTACGAGCGAAATAGCCTTGAACAATGATTGCAGCCACCGACTGTTGAACTTGGTAAGGCTGTTTTGTTGTCTAGAACGGGCGCATCGACTTACCACAAAAACTAGATAGATCAAGAAGTCCCTGTGAATCAAAGCATATCAGCAAGGGGACTTGATGCGACCATCTCATCATTCACCAAGTTGCAATGGTGAGGCGATTGCGATCACCAAAGTATCGTATTAGGTAGACGTAGATCATGTGAATATTAATGGCGCTGATTGAGAAAGTTGTTAGCATCGAATCCATGCACTCCATCCGAGGGACGTACAACTGGGCGGTTAGCATTACCCTTCGACACGATGAGATAAAGTGGTACAAGGCATATTGAGATGACCCTACCATAGCCCTCCAACCTTTGTGAATTTAGCATGCAGAAGATTAGCTGGGCGAAATTGAGTACGCACCAAGGACTTCAGCCATACATTATCCTTCGAATATTTATTATAGTAACTCCAAACTTGGGCGGTATAAATTCCATACAGCCTGTACACCCACAATATATAGCCAAAACCAATCATGTAGATGACGGAGACTTACGCAGCTGCCAGGATAATACCAATTAAAGCTTCACCAAACACATTATTGAGTAAATTCGGTTGTAAGTCGGAATCAGTGAAAGTATCAAGGTCAGACATTGGAGAGAAGAAAAGCTGGTGCTTTTCCACAGAGATTAAGGGACCCAGGTCAGTGTGCACAATGCATATATATGTGCTTGTTGATGACTATGAGAATCAACAAATGAGGCAAGCAGGGCCCATTCTATTTCCAAGAACAGCCACGCGAAGATCATACCCATCTATCTGTCAGTGATCGAGATGCTACCTCCCCCGGTAGCCCCTTGCTCAAGATTGTCGATATCATCGCCTATGAAGCCATGCAATACAAGGGGGAATGTAGCATTAAGCCACTTCATTTGTGATGCCAGAAGTCATGCATCTGATCCGTTGAAGCATGCCAACAGATGTCAAAGTAAAAAAAGCAGCGAACATACCCCATAAACCTTAATACTCCCACAATTGCACCATCTTTGTTCGGCCCGTACGAGCAACATGAGCGAGTAGATGTAGACGCATCCACAACTGAGATGGAGTAGTGTTGTCTATCAATCGGCTGCAATTGGTGTACAAGCAACGGGGATTTAGGTGGTGTTGATGCTGGCCCCGGACTTTGATCCATGGAGAAACGAAGCAGTCCGATCAGGAGACAGGGCGCTCATTCATTCTTCTTCACTTATGGAGGTTTTGAAACGCTGGAGAATCACCAAGTGGACTATTAAGCATGGGCACTGAAAGGTGTGGGGACCAGAACTGTTCGCCTATAAAAGGCGGTTGTCCAAGGTATTGCGCCATCGCCGTACCTTATTGCGCAATACCTGTCTAGCCGCCGAGTCGCATGTGCACCTTGGAAGTCGACACTTCACTCACAGACGACGAGAGCGGACACTCGTGTGCTTCAGCTTGCTACGCGCGCTCATCGGGACGAACAGAGAGAGGCGATGGAATCCGCAAAACTAAGCGAGGACTAGCCATGAGTGGTGGTGAGTGAAAGGCCGAGGAAAGCACCACGCGTTGGGGGTTGCGTTGTCCGCGCTGTTGGGCCACCGACGAGCTCGTCGGCCCAAGTCCCGCCCGGCCCGCTTACATGATGGAGTGCCACGTGACCCAGCATAACTTTTGAAGCCGGAACACCGTCCCAACCTCGCAGCCAGAGCTCGAGCACCGCGTCGGCCAGCATCCAAACCCTGCTGGTTCCTATTCACGAACGACGAGGGGACGACTTCTTGGACGTTGTCTACTTATTATCTCTCTTGGATTAACGGACTCCCCCGGACACATTACATCTTGCCATACGTTCTAGGCCTACTTCTAGAATGTTTTCTTGCACGCGCTCGTTATTAATTTCGTCCGCTAAAGCGCCTCTTTCCAACCCCTCCCGGCACAGTATCAGTGGTGCAATCAAGAGACAGTCGTCTCGACGGATCAGTACCGCCGGCTTACACAACCCCGCTCTACATCCCGCACGCGTCCGACGAGCACTCTCATCGTCAGAATGCCGCAGTTTGGGCTTTAGGAAAGAAGGGGGGATAATACGACCAGACGCCCTTGGATTTGGGACACGAAGGTGTTTGCATTCAAGTCCAGGTATGCTATTATTGCGATGTCAAGATGACGAGATCCATTAAATAACAACACGTCATAGTTGTTCACCATGGGGGGATTGACAGACCGGAACCTGGAACTGGGTACGTCTAATTTTCATTGCCGTAGTAGAGATGTGCTGATGCATATTTCATCCACTTCCACAGCATCAAGGTCCATTTCAAAGACTCCAAGGGAAATCTCCTCAAAACCGTAGAAGCTAATGAAGGAGACGACATCCTTGCAATAGCACATGAATACGATATTGACCTCGAGGGTACGTTGCCCTCCTTCCCTGCCCCCTCCATCGCCCCCTGACCACGCCCCAAAACCATCCAGGTGCATGCGAAGGTTCCGTAGCGTGCTCGACGTGTCACGTAATCCTACCACCAGAGTACTACGACCTCCTGCCCGAACCAGAAGACGACGAAAACGACATGCTCGATATGGCTTTTGGTTTAACTGATACGAGTCGACTGGGTTGTCAAGTGAAGCTGACCAAGGAGTTGGACGGGATAACTTGTACCCTACCTGCTGCGACAAGGAATATGTTCGTTGACGGTACGCCCATCATCCGGATCTACTGTATGGGGCAGTTCATTGATTCAAAGACCCATCATCAGGACATAAACCGTCGCATTAGCACGCACATATCGCCCTGAGATTTTTCAGATCTAAAAACTACAGTCTGGATGAGCACCACATCTGGACCGTAATTGGATAGGAACCTCTCCCCTATCCTGCACGCTTACCCCACTTAGCTGTTTGGGTTTAATCAGCCCAGTATTATTATACCTCTATTAGTTGACGAGCATAGACTGTCCCAATCCGAACCACGCTAAGGCTTATAATCTAATCGCCCACCACTCTGCAATTTGCATTACATCCATTCACTTCGTCCAACTAAGGTTTCTAATGCGAGAAATGTACCCCCAGGTCGATATGAGTGGGATGTACTCTGAATCATGAAAAGTCCAATGCAAGATGCGTCAAGCATCTGGGAATCACAAAACGAGGGAGAACAGTGAAAAATACACACAAATTACCAACTCAATGTAGGAAACAAGAGACAAGATTGAAGATAGCAAAAACTGTACTCTCTATACCCTCACATTGGCATTATTGGCGCACTTCCCTTCTCCAACGCCGTGCGGAGACTACACAGGCGAGAATCAGCATCAGTTCACATATGCTAAAATCGGCGGATGCGCACCTGTAATCATCTCCATTTTGCGTAATATACCTAACCCAAGGTAGAGCCTGGTACCCGCTCTTTTCCACAATCTTCAGGTAACGAACTTGAATGCCCGACACCGTAAAGTACGGAATCTCAAACTTGACGCTGATGGGCGCCCGTTTATCCAGCTCCTGTTCTGAACACGGTACACACATCCAGTAAGAAAACGGAGCAGCGCATAAGCCAAATGGAACACACCGCTCCTCACGCTTGGCAATCCAAAATGAGCCCTCATTAGGAATTCCCTACTTCCGCCCAGCTGTTTGATCTTCCACACAAAAGCGGATTTATCAGGCGCATACTGCACAGTCCCTGTCGCAGCCTGTAAAGCACCGAATGGACATCACATCAGTCCCTTCCCACCCCAGGCGTCATCATCACACGTACCCTAAACTTCGGACTATCAGCATCATCTGGAACTGGTACGTAAATCTCCACATTGTTTGCCGTGCTCCTTCGCTTGAACTGTGCCTTGACCTTGACCATATACTCGACCCTACTCCCTCTATGACTCTCCACCGCGGCCTCGACCCAAACCAAGGGCTTCACGGGCGTAGATAGTCGATAGGACATCAACTCGAATTCACCATCCGGGGGGATGAAGGAGATTGTACGATCGTTCTCAAAGCGGGACAGGCGGACACATTGATGGAATTTGACGTCTTCCATTTCGATAGCTTTGCCTCTGGCAGCTGAAGGGAGGGGGGAAAGTTGTAGGTGCCTTAGTGTGTTGCACGCGATGGAACGGGTTCCCGAGAGTGCTTACTTCGTCCTGTACTCTCGAACATGACTTTATCGTTCAACCCCAGTCTCAACTCAGGCATGCCGGACAGATAGCACTTCATCTTGACGGCACCCAAGATCTCTGACCGCACAACATTTCCGTTTGAGTTAACCTACACAACATGGCAGAATTAGATCGACACGATATGAGCTAGAACAAATCGAGAACTTACTAGCATATTGACACTCTCGATTACGTCCAAGAAGACCTCATTCTTCCTATATCTTATGCCTTCCGTTCTCCAAGATACGGCATTGGTAACGGCAGGCGGTGGTCGAGCCTGTACCTCCAACTTGTGTGATTCTTGCGTGATATATCTAGAACACACCGCCCATCAGCATGCATTCCCATAGAACCACACCCTTCTTGACAGTCTCCATCATCAAGGAACCAAGTTGAGACAACTCACTCCTGCAAAATCTTGCTTTCAGTAGTTTGCGGGTATCCAAAGTCCATCATCTCGTCCATGAGCTCGTATATGATCACAAAGTTGTCTCTTATACTCTCTTCTTCCAGCTCCTTGAAGTATTCCACCAGCACTTGCGTTAGCCGATGAAGGAAGATGATGACTTCCGCAGCATTGGTGTTTCGCCGCGATAGTGCGAGGACTGGTTAGATGGACGCGTATATAGAAGGTTGATGAGCATTGCGATGAGGCAGCATGAGCCACAAGACAACGGGGGTTGGTTTGCGGGGTCGGTGGGTGAGCATCCAGGAAACACGCGTCGATGGAAACAAAACGAGCGCATCGTTCCCGACCATTCATCGCATCACGTTGCAGTCCAAAATCAGAGTGATTCAATCGATAACGAGACCCATGGGTTCAAGCGAGAGCGATCACGACGAAGGTACCGAGCATCCTAACACATCAATAACATTCTTTCACGAAGAGCAAGCGAGGAAAGCGAGGGAGTGCTCAAACGGGAGAAAACTCACGATAAAGATTCGAATGCCTTATATGCATGTAATTCACGCCCTCCTTCGAAAAACATGGTGTAACCTGTTGGCCGTCCTCTTCGAACTCCAGTACGTATGGCAAGAACTTCTCAATGTAAGACGGTGGGACGTCATCTCGGTAAGATCGTTGGATTAGGGCTTTGCCTTTGAGATCTAATATTGCTATCAAGCTAGCCATGATGCGATGCGCTACTAAGGGTCTGAGCGGGAGAGGACGAGGGATTGGAAGGGAGTAGCCAAGTGTAGATGCGCGGCAATCAATAGGCAGTACTGCTTACGGCAAGCGCCGGCTCTCAGATCGTGGAGGTATCAAGTTGGTATCAAGAAAGTAACCTGTATTATTATGAGTCTGCAGTAACAAGAAACCCGAATCTATAAATATTAAGAGGGAAGAGAAGCAAAGATGATGTCCCATTTATCCCGAGCGAAGCCACTTGAACCACCCCGAAAACTCAGACGTGTTGGCAGTATCCCTCTGTTCTCCCCCACGTCCAACAAGCAAGGGTGTTGTCTCACTAGCACTAGGAGCCTCTACCAATGGAGGTACAGAACCCAGCGCTACGGCTCGCGCGGCAGAATCCAAATCCCTCCTGCCTTCATTATTGGCCGGGGTGCCATTACCATCAGTCGTCGGTGACGAGATGATGATAAGCGGTCCAGTCTCAACGACATTTCCGAAATCATCGATACCCAGCCTGCGCTGTCGGATCTTCCAACATATGCACATCATCAAGAGGCTACCTTGCATAACGCCAGCCACCGCGAATGTTATCCAACCTAGATTAAAAATAAGCGATCAAATCGCATTTATCAGCAGGGTGAGGTCTGGATGCAGCAATGTACACGTACTCGTCCAATTTGTGCCAGGGCTGTACGCAGTATAAATGATATATTGAGAAGGCTAGTATGAAACCAGAAGTATTTGGATACTGACCGAAGGGCGATGCTCGAGACCATAAGGACTGCTCCAGGGCTCTGAATGCACATCATGGGGATACTCAGGGCCCCTACAAGCTTCATCTTGTACGTATGGACTAATTGCGGTGTATATTGGATCGCAGATAACAGGGCCGACGAGACACCCAGGAATGTCGCCCAGGAAGTGATAGCTGAGGAAAGTGGAGCATCAGGTCCAGGAAAAGACGCCTCGGTGAGCAACAGATAGAATGTGGTGATCAACAGGAACGCGCTAGCGAGAATCCACGGTCAGTGCTGTACTCCTGGAGCCTTTAAAGTGTAGATGGGAAACATACAAATGAAATACCACAACCCAGGCCAGCTTGATTGACAATGCCCATTCTTCACTTTTCACGGGCTCGTCCTTGGTCAACTCCGAATCACTAGAATCATCCGTATCAGGCGACTTCTGATCGTACTTGAGGTGCGGTGGGTAATATAGCATATACAGCACGAAACTGTGGTGCGCGGGTCAGCTTGGTAGCATCCAACAATATAAGGAGGCATACACCATGCTGAACATGAGCCATTGAAGGAATACCAAGGTAACTCCGGCCGTCATCTCAACACAGCTGCCTACGCTCTACGCGGAGAACAGTCAGACAGGAGCACTGCAAGCGAAGGAGGTGACGCACGAAAACCCTACAGCAACGAATGATACCCCATTGCATGGTAATCCTACGAACGTCATCTCGGTCAAGCTGCGCCGTGTTGCGATAAGAGGGGACACATACAAGTTCCACATCCCACTCCCCGCCGAAGTCGTCCCCAACAGCAGGAACCATGGGCTAAACCCCTCCGACGACCCCTTGCTGATTATCCTATAGTGCTTTCCACACAAACGCGGTTCAAACAAGGTCACTCTCTGGTTTCTAAATGAGGAAAAGCGAGAACGAGGCACCAACCTGGGGTAAGTACGACGCAACAAGGCCACAGCACAGTCCAAATGTTAGAAGAGCGGTGAACCAATCATGATGCTGATGGAGCAGTGAATCATTGGGCGTCCGACTAATGAGAAATAAGCGCTTACAGGCTGACACGTTGAGTCCGACATGGCGAAGCGGGGCAATGGCCGCGTTGTTGCTGCAGGCCACAGGGACCAGAGACGAAGAAGCTCACACCACCGCATCGTGCCAGAACCGCATCAAGGCAGCTTACATAATCGAAGCCAAGTCATGCCCAAACGCGGAAGTATTGCAGATCCCCAAACACTGGTCCCAGATAAGTACGGAGCCGGGGTCGAAAATAAGCAGCGACGACTGTGCATTAAAACCTTGATCTTATACTCCTACGTAACGACTATTATTGTTTAAAATCTTTATACCAACGGACGGTGTGTGCACAGAGTCCCCTGACAGGACTCTGGACCAAAATGCAAATGCCGGGAACTAGACTTGAAACTTGGAGAAGCATAGTGCGAACGAACGAACGAATGTGCGTAATGGCGAAACAAAAAGGGGAAACGAGTGCGGTGCGTAGCGGTAGAAATTTAAAGCAAGACCGAAGAGAGCGAACAGGGAAAGGCCAAAAATAAATTAAGAACGACTCTGACAGTCGTCGAATCCAAAGTTGGTTATATACACTGTTATGACGACGAATGATACAACAAATGGCATATCGTAGGTGAGGGCATAAACGTAGACGCTTTCGGCGTCAAAAAATGGGGCGATGCAAAGAAGAGACGGCAAGTGACAAAGGGGGGTGGAGGTGAGCAAAGAATGAACCGAAGAAGAGTCGTAAACGAGGAGCATTAAGGCAGTGTTATTCTTATGGTACAAATAGGTAATGAATAATGCACAAGGAACCATCAGACAACGAGGCTGATAGTGATGGGAAGTAAGGGAGCAATGACGAAGTGGTATGCGGAAAGGAGATACTGGTTTTCTAGAACATGTACAGGGTGTCGTCGACGAGAAAAGCGACCGTGACAAAGGTGAAAAAGTTCACGGAAGCAAGAGATAGATACAAATCCGAGTCTAAGGCAAAGCATACACATCCCGTCCGTTGATAAAGAGAGCGTCACGGAAATGTCAAATCGTTTCAAAAAGGGGGATGAGATGAGATGAGTTCAGCAGAGGGAGGAAAGGGTACGACGGTCCACGGCCGCGTTCACGTCTGAAGTTGTTTCTTTAGCCCTCCCGATGTCAAGTTCTTCCAGAACCTTCGGACCGTTCCTTCCTTCTTCACCTTGTTCCCAGCGACACCACTTGACTTTGTAGACTTCAACGACTTTGCGGACTTTTGATCGTCCACTGCCACAGTCACCCGAGCACCAAACTCATCAACATCCACAGATTCCTTCCCTTCCTTTTCACCTTTCTCCTCATTCCCGTCCATACCCTCTTCCTCCTTCTCCTTGTCCTCCTGAATCACGCCCTGATCCGCAGCTCTCCGAACAAAGGCTCCACTCCCCCTTCCCAGGACAGTTGGAGAATCTGGAATCACTTGGTCCGCAACCCCAGATCTGTGAACGTGAGTATTCACCGTCAGTGTGAAGGGCAAGGAAGATGAATAGGTTTCATGTCCAATATCGGATGAAGCACGTCCCGAGATCGATAATGAACCAAACGATAAGAATGAACGACGTTTGAACGCCCCCTGTGATGTGGACGGTCGGCGCCGGCTGCTCGTCGAAGTTCTGGGAAAGATCTTTGAATTCTTCACAGGCGATGGCGGTGGCGGTAGCGGCGTCGTTACTTCGGGTGTTGTGGGTGAGGTTGATGCTGCTGCTGGCGCCGGCGCCTTTGAGTCAGATGCACTTAGGCTGACCGGCAAGGGCGGAACGCGTTGCGCAGGCAGAGGAGAAAGAGGGTTGGCAGTTTGGGGTCTCCGGAGCTTGCGAGTAACCGGCCTAAAAGAAACGAGGCCCCATCCTGGCATGGGCGGTCTTTCAGGGTTAAAATTAGCTTCTATTGATGATGTTGCTGTGGGTGTCAATGTCGCCGCAGTCGATTCGCTGCTGACACGCGATTTGGAATCCGAATCAACGTTTCGAGGACTAATCGTGCTTTTACCCCCGAACGATTTGGCTCTAGAACGAACACTCCTGATTAATGGTGCGAGGCGTGACGAAAGGCTGGGTTGAGGAAGCGTGGGGGGTGGCGCTGTGGTTGTGGTATTGGCGTTGTTGCTATCGTGTTTTTCTAGGCGGCCTTCGGGCATTGCGGTTTGTGGGTGCGTGTCGTCAAGTTGCACGCTATTTCGTCTCGTTGGAGTCTGGCTTCCGTCAGGAACACTTGGCTGTTCAATGGTATCCCCATCAGTCTTGGGTGGTGAGGTAATGCTCTCAGATGAAGAGGTTCTTGATGTCGCAGTAGAAGCACGACTGGACGATGTCGACGGTGTGGTGGAGGATGCGTGAGACGAGTCAGAGGGTGAAGGCAAGGGGGGTTTGACGTCTTCTTCTTCCGGGGTTGTCGCCGTGCTCTGGAAAAGAGAGAACGAGAGTGAAGGCCGATGAGCGAGTCTGCTTGAGATACTGGTTCTCGAACTACTCCTCGACAGAGATTTATCCGAGTTGCTCCTGTAATGTTTGGCAGACACCGGGAGAACAACACCGTCTGCGCCCAGACCCAATCTCGAAAAGCGGGGTGTTGCCTCGTAGGGATTAGCCGTAAGCCAGTTATCTTGCGTGCCACCAGTACTTCTCAAAGATTCCGAACTTTTGGGGCGAGGCGAATTCAAAACGTGTTTTCCACGTTCGTTATCTTTCCCTGACTTATCGCTATCTTGAGACGTCGCTCTGGAAATTGATTCTGGCACACTCGGCGTGGGCGTAAATTCGACTGAGGCAACACGAGGGCGGTGGAGCTGCACGTGTAGGGCCGATGACTGGGAAGAGCTTATGGAAATCTCGTCACTCGAGCGATCTGGTCTGACACCACCCTGGGACGGGACGCCCAAAAAGGTTACGCGCCCAGAAGAAAAGGACTTGCGCAATGTTGCTGAAGGAGGGGTATCTGCCAAACCCTGCGAACTTCTCGGCCGCTTGGCATAAATGCTTTGGGGTTGGAGTGAAGGCGTGGGGGTGAGGTTGGGTGAGGACGACACTCGTTCAACGGGAGAGGGAGGGGAAGAGTCGTGGAGGGAAACGGTGGAGTCGTTCAGACTAAGAACGGCAGGGCCTGCAAGTGGGGAAGAGCGAACAGGTTTCCGCGAGGCGCTATGAAAACTATTCCGAAGGTTCGAACTTGAGGGTAAGGGTGTTGGGGGCGGCGGGTAGGCTGGAGGCGCAGTAGGAGGAAGCTTTGCTGGCATTGGGGCTAAGCCCCTCCGTTTGAGCAATGGCGAGTGGCTAGAATCGTTGGAAATTAATGCCTCCAAAGCCTCTGTCTGCAGGTGACATGCACGTTAGTCATTCATGCTAGGAATGAGGGTTGTTGAGCGTGGACGTACGGCTCGGAAGACATCGAGAGGTTCCCCTCGTTGAGGCAATGAGCCCACCACCCTTGTTGCGGACATTCTATCTCCAAACACCAATGGCGTGCGGGAGGGTAAGGAGGTAGAGAGGAAGCAAGAGGGGCGAAGGAAAGCCCACTAGGCGAGTATTTTGTGAACACAACGAGTTTTGTTACATTTCAGGGGTTCACACTTGTTGTGATAAATATCGCGCCGCCAACAGCGGCAGTGCTGATAGGGTCATCGAGATTTGGGCTGGGAGGCCGTAGAGCAGCTGTCGTTAGATAACAGATATGAACTGTAAAAAGACTGAGCGTCCAGTCCTTATCATACCGCCTCGTTGCCGGCCCAGCGCAACGGAGGCAGGCAAACTCCATGGGGCATGTGTTGCGCCCGTGCATAGCGGGAGGAGAGGGTAATCGGCTTGTGTCCAGTTGGCGAACGTAATGATAGAGCTCGACGGAGCCTCGCCGATTAAGGGACGGTCCGGCCGTTTGCGCCCTCCCGACGCCCAAGCCAATTCTGGGCTTGATCCCGCCCACAACAACCAATCCTGAAAAACGCTGCCCGGGTGGCTGGTTTGGCCCATATGGCAGTGGTACGTATCATTCATCGTGTCCAGCGCTGATCATCCAGCATTGTTGCGCTGGGTCGAGTCATGCGACTAGCGAAATCTACAGAGAAATTCCTATGCCTCAGGGCGTGTCCATCCGTCGTCTCGGATTCTCACAGAAGTTCGTTGCTACAAGGCAACAGCCACCCCGGGCGCGCCACCAAATGCATGCTATCAAAATCAATAGCTTCAGCCTGTGGCCAGGTACTACAACCAATGGGGTTTGACGTAACACATCGTCGACCCCAACATCCAAACTCTTCACCGCATTTCTCAGCAGGGCTCTGCATTTCCCTCCTTTCTCTCCAACCAACAAATGCGCTAGCACCGGACACCACCCAGCAACCGGATGCCGCTCGTTCTTCTGCCCATATATCATAGGCAGAGGGGTTCGATTTTCGCCCAACATCGCCAGTACCCATCGAAATGCAGCCCTCCCGCGTTGTGTCATCATTTACTTCCGTCTTTGTTCGCAATTGTTCTTCAGGTGAGTGCCAGGCACATTGCGCCCCGAGGCTGACTTCACAGATATTAATGGCATATTTTAGCTGCCTCGTTAACCTGTCTCCTCTGGGAATGTATCATCACTCATGACAACGAGCGTCAATATATATGGAGGTGCGGATCTCGACCTTCACTAGTGCGCCACCAACGAGTCCTCTCAAGGAACGCACCGGTTCCCTCAAAATGTCTTTTCCTATTCTCCCGATATTTCGCACTCTTGTCACTCATGTGCGCCCTCTACTCGCTTGAGCACGTTTTTCGGGCATCTTACTCGCCCTTCAGTCTAGGCACCACCCTTGCAATCTTCCTCTTTTCCAGCAGTTCAACACCAATCGAAGTCTGTCACGTGTGGTTCGGCTACCTCACCTTTACCACACAGGCTTTAATGGGATGCTTGGAAATAGTGTTCATGTTGAGGCGTAAGTGATACGCACTGCGCGCAAACACTTGAGAGCTAATTCGGTTTAGTTTATGTCTTGTATAACAAGAGCAAGATATTAGGAGTCGGCCTCGTATTATTTTCATGTGTGGCTAATTTCGTGGAGGCGTTCGTTGCGGTACGGGCAGTGCGCGCCGCACCCTTTGACCTCAACTGTATTGCTTTGGCCACGCCGCGAATTGTAGGACACTACGCGTAAGTTCATTGCCATTGTATAAACTGTCTGTCGCTCACGATCAACTCCGCCAAGTGCATTAACTATGACTACGCAAGGAATTTTAATCGGCCTATTCGTCTTTAGACGACGGGATGCCATACGAGAGGGCTGGCAGGACATACCCGTCATGCAATTAATGACTCGAGATGGCATCGTTGTGTTCACCGGACTTGCACGTTAGTATACGTCACAGCAGCTGACATGAATATACCTATGCCCTGTCTAACTACATAATCCGCCAGTGCTTGCCGCTTTCATTATACCTTACGCCATCCTTGTGGAACCAGTAGCTCATTATGTCTACCCGTGAGTTTGGCCCCGATCCCAAAGGGTAGGCTAACTTTGTCATGACAGCTGGGTGCAGGTACTCCTTTCAGTTGCGGTATGTGTTTACGTATGCGAACAGCCAATGATTTTGACTCGGTTTCATAGACATGCAGGATCATTATAAATATGCAGCAAATGGGGAGCAATAGCAATCAAGAGGCCCAAAGCACCTTGACCAGCAATTACGAACTGGAAAATAGCATCGACACACATTAGGATAGCCAAAAGAGAGCAGTTGATTATTCGGGGTACATTCCGCATCTTATTCCGTGTACATGACGACCATCAGTGCTATTTCACCACTGTGCACTGCTAAAGACCAACATCCACGACGATCTCACGCACCTGATCGCCACTAAGAAAGAAGGAGAGGAGCCTGGACCCACCTCCTCAACCTAATGGGCCCTTGTTCTGCCCTGCAATACCGCAATTGTCAGCTCCAAGCCGCCGAAGCCTCTCAGTATCTCCGCTTCCAGACAGGGAGGCACGTATTTCAATTGGCTTCGATCGCCTCGCTCGTGGTTGCCACGAGAGATCGCGGGCAGCGTGGTAAGGTTCAATTCTCCCAACTCCTAACAACACGGAGATCGGAGCAAGTCCAGAAAAAAAAAAAGCAATTTTTTGAAGCACCTTTCATTACAACCCCAGGAACCATCGGCGACGGTTCCTCATCGCCACCCAGCACGGTCCCCACCCCTATCCTATATTGGACTCTTCTCGAGGGTTGAGAGTTCGAATCATTAGAACCATCGTTACCGAGTGCGTTTGGGGAGTAGACGCTGGATCTCGGTGTCAATACCTCTTTGCCCATTTTATCATTGTACTCCCCTGGAGGTATCTCGGATTCGGAGATGGTCAAAAGGGGACTTGACCGCTATTCGGGAGCAAAGCATCGCCCAAGGATCACGATATTCTGGGGCACAATAATGTTCTGGTACGGCCATGTTACTCCTTGCGCCGTCCTACCGCAACGCTAAAATATAGCACAGAAATATCCTGAAGCAGGAATGGACGCACGGAAAGCAACCCAATTCGATGGCGGGACCGACTACTGCGTCCCTTTCTCCAGTGTATTCAAGTTTTTGAATTGTCTCCACGCGAAAAAGTCTTCTGCTATACATCGGCGGTGCTGCTGGTCATCTGAAATGTATACTAGGATGCTCAATGATCGCTACCTTCCCACCCTTTATGCGGTACCTTAAGCTGCCGAAGTACTCGTCACCGCTACTTGCCAATGGAGGAATATTGGATATTAGGAGTATTTCCCATGATCGCAGTTGACAGTTGCAACTGACTGGACCAAGTTGTGGCGGGAATGACATTTTGACGCGCGCACATCACGAAACGAGTGTAAAATGGGGTATCTACCGTTGAACGAAAATGCATCGCTTCTGGCGTTTCATGAAGACAGACTGCTGGTTTCAGTTATGCAATACCGCCGTGAGGGGATTGGTTAGGAGAATTGGGTGCAGGGAAACAAACGCCCTTGATAGGTCTGTCAGCATTGCTTCATCCCTGGCGTTTTTTCCTTGTTCATGGGGTCTGGATTTTCAGTGCCTTAGCGGCACAATCTGATGGCCCGCACTTTCAATGTCTGTATAGAGTAATAGGCATGACCTCATCTTCGTTGAAGGCCCCATCTTCTCGCTCTTAATAAGAGTGATGAGTGGGGGCGGATGCGGTGTTTGATGGTGTGAAGACCATCTTGCCTTAATCGTCATCTCGATCAACATGGGCACGGCTGTCACCTACTCCAATTTTGGGTCTGTGATAGCCGCCAAGCCAAATTCATGTCAGGGCTTGCATTGCAGGGATGCACCATATTCGTCGTTTCAACATTTGCCCGCGTTTCTTTCTCCATGCTTACAAAAACTCTTTTACATCTTAAATCCCGATCGTTATTTTCCCTCCCCTCCCCCTCCTCATCTAATGCACCATGGGATACGCCGTCGCTCCACTGGTTGCTGGTGATATAGCGACCACTGCGCCTTCTTTCGACCCGTCGTTGGCCAAGGAGATCTTTCACAGGAATTGTTCGAGCTGTGCGTCTCACGCTTTGTCAACTCATGTGTCATGTTTAACGTACAGGGATGGTGGGGTATTGGCATTGGCAGTGGCTGCGCTCTTCCTGCTGATATGGGACGTGGCTTGTTACTTTGACAAGGAGATTCTGTACATCTGGAGGTGTGTTCGACCGCGAGTGGGCTCTATTCCTGCGACGTAGCTAAGGACTCGAATTGACAACCAAGATTTTCTTGGAGTAGGGGGAAGCTGCTGTACTTATACAGTCGGTACCTGCCTGTGTGCAGCCAGAGGTGCGAAACGATTCCTATCACCCGCAACCGATTACCGAGTTGGCAGCAGCGCCTCAACCATCTTCATGTTCACCATCTGCAACGGTCTCGCTCCGACTAAGAATGAATACTGTCGCCTGTGGTATGGTTTGCTGGGCTTCACGACTCAGTCGCTTTTCTTTTGCATCGAGGTTGTTTCCCTGTATCGAGGTGAGCGGGATGGGCCATTTCCTCAATTCGCCTCCTCACGACGAGCTAGTCTACGCCCTGTACGGCCAGAACCGCTCGATCTTCATCTTTCTCATCTGTCTTATCGCTGCCTCCAACGTGACCCAAATCGTAATGGGAGTACGTCTCGGTCTTGCCATCCCATTCGACGATAATTGCATGGCTACGTCAACACCTCAAGACATCATCTACTGTGGGTACGTGGAACTCCGGACTCCTCGCCTTCCAGCCCTGACGAAGACGTGTTGCCCTCATAGCGTGA
Source organism: Volvariella volvacea V23 (assembly GCA_000349905.1). NCBI lineage: Eukaryota > Fungi > Basidiomycota > Agaricomycetes > Agaricales > Pluteaceae > Volvariella > Volvariella volvacea. Next base: position 1,719,896 of record KB722740.1, on the reverse strand, counting down.
CATTGGTCCTGACGCATGGCATCCTATTCACGATGACGCACTACAAGCGCAACAAACGCGAATTCAGGCGAATTGCTCCAGTAGTGAAGCTCATGGTGCGAGATGGAAAGCTGTTGTTCGCGGCACTGGCCAGTATGTGTTTGTGCAGTTGCGCATTCTGTTTTACTCAAAGCCCGCAGTCGTACCCCTAGCGACCATTCCTTATTCTATGCTCATCCAAAGTTCTGTTCATCTATTCTTCCCGTTCGTATCCCGTCCACCCAACTATCTACACCCGGCGCTGACTTGCTTTGATGTTACTTACGGTCTAAAGATGGGTCATGTCCATAGTATCCCTTTCGGTTCGTAACACATCCCCAACATTGCTGCTCCATCTCACTAGTTTACAGACATCCAGGTTTATCCTCAACACCCAGCGACTGCAAGCCGCCGAGGGTACAATACCCCCGCAGAGCATCTCAGGAACAGCAGAGATCGACACCATAATGTTGGACACCTACATCTCCGAAATGGATCCTCCCTCTACCACCACTCCCCCGCGGTGCCAACCTGCTGTCATTGTCAACGAAGGACTATAGCCTCGCATGACGTTATCAAATACAGGGATGTCCACCACCACCAGTTCCATAAAGCCGCTTTGCACCGCGCTGCAACCGCAACCTCGCGTACAATCTCATAATCGGTACATCCTGTCAATCCGCATATTCGAAGCTATACAGTAAACGCCACCCACGGCTCGCCCAGGCTAATCCGAAACATAACGTGTAAAGAAGGCATCGCTGCTTCTTCAATCTTTTTGATGGCCGCATCGCGCATATGCCTATGTGATATAGGGCACCACTTATTCCGCCGGCGCCGGTTGTGTCTCGTAACGTTCACGGCACACACGCACAGGGCTTCTTACGGAAGGTTTTTGACGCAAACCCGCTCATTTTAGCTCCCGCCACTAACTTGTGAAGTAGTTTTGTCGTTATCACAGTCTGTTGCTCGCATTGAATCATATCTTAACCGACATCAATTATTTCCTGTTAAGTCTTCGTAGAATAAATATTTCGTTCTTTTTTTCTACGGGCAGGCAGTGTATGTATACATGTTGCACTTGTTTTTTCACGTATAGACAGTAGTACTTATAACCTATAACCCCCGCAGTCAACTTACCAACAGCTGTATTATTCATCCATTGTTCACATCGTCGACTTGCCAATGCTAATTGTGATTTCCGCGCGTGAAAGAGGTACATGACTCTCAAGTCCACAACCCTACAGTAAAAAAAGGAATGCATGTGTGACAGCCTAAATAAAATGACACTAAAACCCCAGTACAAGAGAAGCTAGGAGAATTACACTACGGCGAGCCGAAGAAATTAACTATAGTACGATGAAGAGAAAGAGTAGAAGATCGGAGAATATACACATATCGTATCGAGTAATGAGAAGTACGAGCAAAGTTCCATCATACAAGAAAAAAATTAGAGAAAAAAATGAGGGTGAATCGTCTCTCAATGCTTAGACTAGCTAAGCGATCGACGCGTCAAGATTAAGGTGATGGAACTGAACCCATGAATCCCGTATCCGGTGTAACCGTCCTAAAACTCGTGCCCTACGATTAGAGGAATAACGAGGTATCCAAACCATGCGAAAAATCAAGAACTACAATCTTCTGATCATGCGAGGTACTATCAACCAGAACATCAGATCTTACGCGCCTCCTTTTCGCAGAAACCAGGTACTCACCTAACGATCCTCGCGACATCAAACTTGACATCAAAAATATGACTCGTATGAATATTCTTGAACTCTCTGACCATCTTCCCCGTCGCTAAATCCCACAACTTGATCGTCTTGTCATAACTGGCGCTAACCAGTCTTCCATTCCTAGGATCGAACGATAGAGCGCGCACAAGCGCCTCATGTCCAACCAACGTCTTCAAACATTCCCCAGACTTTGCCGACCATATCTTGATCTTACAATCGTTCGAGCCTGATACGATGAGGTCATCCTGTGGGTTTCAAACAAAGTGGCAAGGGTCAGCACGTGGATAGCGATGAATCGGAGGATAAACTCGCGCAAAGGAAGGGATGTAGAAATGGCATACAAGACACAGACCTTGAATTCAATACAAGCCAGACCTCGGTCGTGGCCCTCAAAGGTCCTCAGCCTCTCACCGCTTTCGATATCCCACAAGATCATCTTCCCGTCCCCGCTCGCGCTGACGACCCTCTCCCCTTGAAGGCCGACAGCGTTCACTGGCCCCTCATGTCCTCGAAGCGTCCGATGTGGGGTGAGCGTCTCGCGATTCCAAACGCGTATCACGGCGTCTTTAGAACTATCATTAAAAAACCGCACATCAGCCGTGTACGTGGACAATACCGTCAGATCAACCTACCAGCTGACGATCCACTTCTGGTCGATCCTCAGATCCAACACACCACCAGTATGCCCAGTCAACCACGCAACAGGCGTCCCGGCCACGTTCTTCTCTTCAGCATCCTTTGGCAAAGGCGAAGGGGGAGGCTGCCGTCCAAACACGTCCCTCTCCGCGCTTACCGTCTCCAACTCCCATACAATCACGTTGCAGTCGCTGCTTCCGGTAACCATAAAGCCTTTCCTCGGCGTTTGACTGGAGCCCGTGCTAGGACCTGGAAGAAGAGATCCAGTGGCATCGTCGCCCTCGTCCTTGTCCTCCCAATCGCCTTCAAACTTGAGGCAAAGCACACTACCAGTATGGACGCCCCAGAAAACGCCAAGGCATTTACCGGTCTTGATACTCCATACGCGCACGGTTTGGTCCCGAGAACCGGTTATAATGCGTCTTGAATCAAACTCGAGACAGTAGACACTAACAGCCCAAATGGTCAGCAGAGAATCACCTATTTTTACGCAACACCAACCTATCGCGGTGACCACTGAGACGCAGGACTTTGGGTTCATAAATGTCGTTAGGTCTATAGCTTGAACTCGTATTGGGTTGTAGTGAAGGAGAAGGAAGGGGTGACACTGGTGCGAGAGGGCCATTACCGACAGTGGGTGTTCCTGGCTGTGGAGTGGGAATAGGGGAAGGCAGGGGAGGTTCAGGAGGCGGGTTTCGCGCGGTACCAGCCCATCGCTTTTCCAGCTCGTATCTCTCCCGGAATAGATTCCGCCAGTCCAGGGTAAGCGGCGCTTGTGCAGGGGGAGGAAGGAATGTATAGGTCGTCCTAATATAGATGTGAGCATATAACAAAAAGATTCGGGTGGTAGTACATACCCGATGCTGGAAGTCGATGCTCTGCGTCGTCTGGTACTAGGCACCCGATCAACCAACGGTGGGATGATAGGTGCAGAGGTTAATACTGGGGACCTTCTCAATCTGAAACCAGCAGGGAGACCAATTCGTGCCGCTTTGCTTGGTCCACTGCTCGGACCCGCTATCGAGCCGACGCTCATGCTCCTCCGTTTCCACTCCCATTCTGTGGCTCTTCTTATTCGCGATGTAGGCCCAGAGGGTTGTGGATGCGGCGATCCTGAACTCAAGATACGTCCAGGGAATATCGCACCAGCTCTCCGTAAAGGAGCACCACGGAGGGTATCTGCGGCGAGATCAAATGGTATCTCGGGCTTCCTCTCCTTCAGAACCTTTCGTGCTTTCGCACGCTTGAGGTTAATCCCCCACCTCTGGAGGAACATGGATCTCCAGACTGAATTATCGCTGGCTAAAGCTCTCCATGCTTTAGAGACACTTAAACAGGAGATGATTGTTGGAAGAGCGTCCTCTTTATCCAACTGACAGAGAATGTCGAGAGCCAGCTCAATGGGAAGGAGTGTCAAAATATCTGATTGATATGGAAAAGTTAGTCAGTTTGAGTCAAATACCACACAACCGCGGAGTTGGGATGATATGAAGATGACAAGACTTACCAATACCAGTCACAGCTCTAATATCAATGAAACAAGCCTCGTCGTCGATAAGCTCGCCTTCTTCACCATCAAGAGGAGGAAGTTCACTATAATCGATATAAGCCGCGCTGCTGCCGTCGGCGTCTTCAGTAAAAGAAGGGATGACTGGCGCCTTCCCTTTTCCCTTTCCACGGATCGGGGTTGGGAAATTGCATCCATGCAGAGTGTGCCTGTTGGATGAGGAAGTAAACCCGCGGGGTGAGCCAGAACGTGAAGAGCCGGCAGACTGTGAGCTGGAGAGATGCTTGGCGGGTGATGAGAGGGTTTCCCATATCCGGAGCAGTGATCGCAGTGGAGACTGATGGGTGCTAGGATAGGACGACGGACTGAAGTGCGGTGTGCTCATGCTCGGGGCGAGGCCGGAATAGATCCTGGAATAGCCGGTTACTCGACGACCAGGGAATGTATTGTAGCTTAGGAAGACATCGGGTGTGTAACCATCGAACTCGTCGTGACCAATGATGGAGAAATCGGCGGTTGGGGTTGGGGAAGAAGGGCGAGTGACGGTATAATTACGTGGAACAGCGGTCGGTGAACCATCGAGGAATTCGAGGTCGGGAGGGAAGTATTCTGGATCTGATGTAGTAAGAAATGGCGAGCCCAGGACTGTATTGAACAAACGAGAAAAGCGTTGGGCTGGTGGGGAGTATGTTTGCGACTGCGAATAGACCTGGCTCTCGGAGCGAGGAGGCTGTTCATCGTGTGTGGCTGAGCTCCCCCTGCGTAACTGAACGCCGCCAGCACTGACGCTTCGACGGGTGCGACGGCGACGATGGGGGGTGGATGGGGGTGATGGGGACCGAGGACGAGAGGAGGATGCGATCATGGTTGAGGACGGCGACGACGAGGAAGCTGAGACTGGGAGTGGTGACCTGGGCGGAGGTAAAGGGAGATGGCTACGAGAGCCTTCTTTGAACTGGTCCCGTGATCAATCCACCGCGGTCGGGTCTTTTGTAGTCTTGTTCTCCTTCACATCTGCTTACTTCGCAATTGCATTCGTCTGGTACGTAGTGCTGCCCTGACACATGTCTGGTCTCAATTTTACGACCTCTTGTTTTGTTTTAGACAACATCCTTAGCGGGAGCACCCCCAAGCTGCACCTCATGGCCTGCACGCTACAGCCATGCATCATCGAGCCTGCAGCCGTTTGCAGCCATTGACGAAATGATTGCATAGCATTGTTCTCTCAGTGAGTAACCCCTGTATGGTCGTTGACATCATATTTATCGCGCTTACTTTCACATCGAACTGTGATCTGCGTTTCGCGAACATCTAGATTTGCATCAAAGATCCGTAGTTACTTCCCCATGTCCAGACCCCATTGTGGAGGGTTTGCTGTTCTTCGTGCATGGTTCTGCAACGAGTCTCACACTCACTCCCTTTCCTCGACTATTCCACACGTAGCAAGGGCTCTGCTACTGCCACAACTCGTATTCTTTACTGCCTTAACCTAATCCATAGCTCCAGGATACTGCCTCGCTTATGGCTCATCGGCATTAATAACATTTGGATGCTGGCAAATCAAATTCCTTATCATATAAGGGATCGGCTCCCGGGAAGCAAAGGGCCCTCTTAGCACAGCTGATCCCTCAAGGGTCTTGTACCGTACTCCTGTGCAAGTTACTGCAATTGTCAAGCTGCATGTCGAAATGCATGTTCCCAGTTTCCGTTTTTGACATAGGCACGCGCCTATCTTGGCAAATATTTTCTGCGATGGGAACTGACTCGGGGAGGTTCCTGGTCAAGGGAATGCTGTTGATATTCAATGTCGGCCGGATATAAACTCCCTGGACTGTCTATCTTGAACATAGGCCGCATCACCCATCCCAGGCTTGATTTGACCTTTCGCGTCCTCTCGATATGGTACGTCGTCTATACTCTTGTTGTATTACTGCTATCGTTAATAACTTCACCACACCAGCCTGCTATTTATCCTCGTGACAACATACTCGAGAATTTACTCCCCGACTTCCAGTCTGGCGATGACTTGCCTACCGAGATCAAATGCTATAGTATCCCCTACGGTCTACTCGGCTTCATCTCCCATCTCCTGGTCTATTGGACGTTGATCTCTCTGTGGGCTCAAACGCGCCCACTGCTGCCGTGGTCTTCATCCAAGCCCTCCATTTGGAACATCGCCCTTGCCACCATATCCCTTATCGCCTCCGCGTCACTGGCGGTCTACACTCTGAACCGATGCCACAACTCGTGGCAGCTCCTGCTCATCGGCGTCTGGAAGCTCTTCTCAACCATTGCCTATGGTGCAGCTGCTATCGATGCCAATAGGAATGCCCATCTCGGTAAAGCCAGTAGAGGAGTGATCGCATGCATCGTCTTTTGTGAGTGTACTTCAGATTGGGTTTCATCCAGCCTCTTACGATTTTCCTTAGACTGCCTGGGCATGATCCCAGGCATGGTCGGACTGATGAACCTCGTCCGGAACCACTGGGACTCCTCCATAACCCTCAAACTGCTAACCCTAGTGTTCTACGCCCTTGTCCTTATCGGTGTAGTCACCGGTCTGTGGATAGCTGGCTGGCTGTGTTGCTGTTGCTGCTGCATATTCAGCGGGACGTCATTAGGTTATGGGCTGCTCGTGTCGGTGTTTTCATTCATTATTGGTTCGGCACTGTACTCTGATTGGGCTTTGGGCGTCATGTCGGGTAATTTGTTGGGCATCCCGTCGGGTGATGCTACAAAGCTGTATTGGGCGTACTGGGCTGTGGAGAGATTGCCCATGCTGTCGCTCTAAGCCTCGTGCATCAGTCGTTGATGATAGATGTGATGGACGATAGTTGGACTTTCGATTAACTTCATCACGCATGCCATTGCATTACACTACCTATGCCTACTGGGTGTAAAGCCACATAAAAATTATTTAACCTATCTTTTCATGACGAACCCGCATAGATCCTGGTTCCGCCTTGCTTTACAACACCAGTACAAGTTCATCAGCATGTGCATCAATTTTAGCTCTACCTGACTCATTGCTGTACGTGCACCATCACGTTTATCGTTTTTGCGGTGCATCTGCACTTGATGATGAGAGCGGAGCTAGCATATATCTCGGACACGTTCCCGACGTTATTTGTTAGGCGCCCGGAAACTCCCGGCTGGGACATGTCCCTGCCTCCTCCAATAAGAACCCCAATTTGTTCAAACACCTAATCAGCACGAAACCTGCCGCAACAACGCTCTCGACATTGCCACGGTTGGCAGCATGAACCATGACGAGAGGAGATGCCCTGAAAGTGTGCCAAGCACCGCCATAGAGCCACTGGTATCAGTCCTCGTTGTGTACCTATCATGACAGGCAAACTAGGACGGTGTGGCGATGCGATTAATTCTTGGGCTTCAGAGTGAGCAAAGGTTCAGCGGAATTGCGCTGCCTCTGACTGGACTTTTGGAGGAATGTGGTGACAGGGTGGGCCGTTATTAGGATTTGGTTGCGACTGGGTGTTTTGACCTATAGCTGCCGAAGATGTTGGTATGTTCGTTCCTTATCGTGCTTATACATTGTTTGTGAGTCTCCTATTCTTGCTTTGGGATACGACCATACGACCATATATGAACTAATGAAACTGTTAACAAGCAATCACTATGATGATGACTGAGGCGAGTATATTGACGGTGCGTCAAATAATTCAGTATTCCGAAACACGACCTTGAAGCGCTACGACGGCGGCCTGGGGCCCTTGTCGGTGACTTGGCAGTGTGTCTCCAGGATTACTCTACAGGATTGTACAGACATTCTAGCATATCAACCCTGCACAACTGCTTTCGCTTGGAAACGTCTGCACTGTATGTGGAAGAAGGCAATGGTCTTTGAGGCAAGACCTTTTTCTAAGCTCAGCTTCCCTGGCCCCCTCTCCCCCACACACACCAGGCGGTCCCCTTCTTGGCACGCGCTTTACTTGGGATAGCTCAGGCGTCTGGGCGGTGGAATCAAACCTCGTTGCATCTACACATCGTCTGTTTATCGCCTCATTGCCTAACAGCACCGACCTCACACGGCTAATATCTCAATCCAATCCATGGAGAGGGAGCTGTTCACCGCCCAGGATAAACTACACAGGTTGTTATTATATCTAGGAAGGACCCTTCGTGACTTCCATGCAATGTGCCATAACCTTGTTTCTCGCTATGGGCACGGGCGCTTGTTTTTCTATTGTAAACTCCCGTTTTGGAGATATATGGAAAGCTCATCAAGTCAGGTACCCAATACTATGCGAATTAACCCATACCCTCGAGGAACAGGATGGATAGCGATGTTCTAGGCCCACATATAAATCTCAACAATTCATGAGGTATATCCAGTTGTGCTCCTTCGACTTCTTTCCTTTCCATCATTGTACCTGTTTTATATCGATATGCACCTGGTATGTTGGGATCCGTAGATTCTTGCACAATCATAAATGATAAGCGTCCTCATCAGGCTAACCTTTACTATCGAAACCTACTTGACGACCTCGATAACCTCATCCCTGCCTTGGGCGCTGAAGCCGGGAATGATCTCCCAACCGAGATCAAGTGCTACAGCATCCCATATGGAGCACTTGGTTTTGTTTCGCACCTCTTGACGTACTGGACGTTGGGTTGCTTATGGGCTCAAAGGCGACCGTTCTTGCCCTGGAAAGAATTGTCCCAGTCTTCCGCCTGGAACGTCCTCATCAGTTTTCTTGCCCTGACTGTGTCGGGTTCATTGGCTGTATACACATTGGACCGGTGCCACAGCACTTGGCAGCTCCTGCTGATTGGCATCTGGAAGCTATTTACCACCGTTGCAAACGGAGCAGCTGCGATTGACGCTGCAAGGAAGGTTAAGAAGGATAGGTCTTACAGAGGAATGCCATGGTGCATCGGATTTTGTGAGCGTTAGATACGCCATTTTCCGCATTGTTGTACTGACAAACCCAATAGACTGTTTTGGAATGATTCCCGGCATGGTCGGGTTAATGTCGCTGGTCAAACAAAACTGGTTCGAGTATCGCTCCCTACGGGTCCTGACCATCTGCTTTTACGCTTTCGTTGGTCTGGGGATGGCCATTGGGCTACTAGTCTCGCTTTGGTTCTGCTGTTCGGCGGATTATGACAAGGACGATGCCCTTAGTGCACCACTCATTGGCTTCGCATGCACCCTCGGCTGCTTTATCCTTGGTTCTGCTCTCTACTCTGATTGGGCGCTAGGAATTATGTCTGAGAATCTGGTAGGGTTTCCATCTGGTGACATGCCAGGTTTATACTATGGATATCTGCTCGCGGAGAGATTCCCTATGCTTGCAATCTAGAATTGGTTTCTTGTATCTGATTGTAAGAATTGTTTACCGTGTCGCTTTCCTAATATTACATGTCCGTTCATGAGTTGCAATGATTTTTCAAACTACAGCAAACGTTAGCAAAGCCGTCCGAAGTGTGAAAAGTATGAAAGCTGTCAAAGTTTTCTTGATAGAATTTCTCTAGTACTAAATATTTGCGCCGTGCATTACGTTACATTCTACTGGGGTCATTCCGAGAGTGATTGAGTGATCGTGCTCTTGTACAACGTGTTTTTATGTATGAATGATTAACAAGGGTCGTGAATATGGTTATCTTGCATAGGCATATCCAGTGACCAGGGCCTGATCTGGCGCCCGAACATTTCCAGTCAGTAAAGGCTATCATCACCGAGTATTCAGAACAGTGGCACAGACGAGATCGTGACTGTGTTATAGTACCTCCATTCAAGTTCGTACTAAGTGCGCCTTGGTTTGGCGCTTAACGAACTGTGTAAGCCATGTATTGATTCTAAACAGCTATTCGGCCACCGTGGACCATGACGAAATGCTGTTGAACACGTTTTGTTGTGCCCCTGCCTATTTCGGAGGTGCCCCATTCTCAATTGCATTCATATGCCAGTGCTAACTTGAAACCGCCTGCTGTGACGACCCAGGATAGATAATGATGCCCCAGTGATGTGGCCATGCGTTGCGGGTCTCACCCTCTGCCAACACCCTCTCTAACCTAACAGGAACAGTGCCATGATTGATGTGACTGCTAAGTACCACCAACCAGTGGTATACTTCCCTCAATCCAACCTTATCTTTATAGTAGATTGTTTAAAAGTCTATGAAATAACCTAAGTGAGTTTTACTTTACTCTGTGCTATTTGATTGCTCTAATCTTCTCCTTATATGGACATCCTGAATCATGGGATTAGTGCTCGTGACACTTGAATTTGTGACTAACTATGCGGATGGAATGGATAGCCTTCTATGACACTTTGCACGAAATCACAGGTCATCCATCCTTATGTGGACATTTTTTTACTCAGTGCTGGGGTCACAGTGGGTAGCCGGTGTGTCTTTGCCAGCCAGTGCCATATTCGTGCTTAGTTGACGGTCAGGTCTTTTTGTACTCTGGATTGAAACATTCCTCACTACTATGGCCGTGCGTGCAATCTTTGATTGCTCAGTTATTATCATTTCAACAAATATGGACCAGGCATAAAATCATGAACGTGTAGACAATCAATTGTCACAGAATGTTAGGTTGACAACAGGAAAGTCCCTGCGCAACTCCTGCCATAGCCCTTGTCCCTGCTATGGAATGTGGGGCTTGGAACCTTAGTCTTGCAGGGGAAGCGATCAAGGCGATGCAATCTGATCCCCATTGCTCAGTCACAGGTCAGGGTGGGCCATCTCATTCTTACTCAAATATATGCTACCTGGACAACCCCCACCCAAGGCACGTCCTATCCTTCCCACCTCGAGCTCTTCCTTTGACTATCGGCTGTATACCAAGATGCCTTCCGTATGTCCAGCCCGCACATATTGTGTAGAGGGTAATGACGGGCACCCTTATCAGACTGACCTTTACTATCGAGACTGGCTTGACGACATTGATGACATTATTCCTGCTTTAGGTGCAAAGCCCGGAAACGACCTACCCACAGAAATCAAGTGCTACAGTATTCCTTACGGTGCACTTGGTTTTGTTTCCCACCTCCTGACCTACTGGGCACTAGGCTGGTTATGGGCCCAAAGACGTCCATTCATGCCCTGGAAGAAGTTAACACCTTCTTCCGCCTGGAACGTCTTGATCGATGCTGCCATGCTTTTAGGGTCCGGGTCATTGGCTATTTACACATTGAGCAGATGCCATAACACTTGGCAGCTCCTACTCATTGGTATCTGGAAGCTTTTTACGTCCATCGCCCATGGAGCTGCTGCACTTGACGCTGCACGGAAAGTCAATAAGGAAATGCCTTCATATCTACGAGCACCATGGTTTATCACTTTCTGTAAGTATTGTGCATGTACTTCAACTCAACACGCTAATTGGAACTATAGACTGTCTCGGAATGATTCCTGGCATGGTCGGGCTTATGTCGCTCATCAAACGAAGTTGGTTTGACTACCGCTCCTTAAGGGTCTTGACAATGTGCTTTTACGCTTTTGTTGGGTTGGGAATGGTCCTTGGGCTGCTAGCCTCCATCTACTTTTGCTTCTCTCCAGGCTATGGCAAGGGTGATGTCCTTGGTGCACCATTTGTTGGCTTCTGGGTTACCCTTTGGTGTTTTATCCTTGGCTCCGCCCTTTATTCTGACTGGGCATTAGGGATTATGTCAGAGAATCTGGTTGGATTTCCATCGGGCGACATGCCTAGTTTGTACTATGGGTATCTGGCTATAGAGAGGTTCTCCATGTTCTCGATTTAGGATAAGTTCTCATCTCATTTTACCTCATTTACCACGCTTTGCCTTTACCTTCTTACCTTTACTCATCAAATAAGCATCCTAAAGATATAGGCTATGTGTATGTGATGCCCTATAGTTTTTGTTGCATTGTTTCGTGACGGACCCGAACAAATTCTTGAAGAACAGAAAAATCACAAACCCTTGAAAGATCCCAGTAATACGAGCACATAGCTTGCATCGAGCCGGAGTCTCAATATCTACCCAACTCGGCACCCTCCACTGCATAGTTTCAGGAGTTCGACTCCTTATCCTGACAAACGCCCTATGGCAGTGTGAAAGATTAAGCGCCAAGGTACGTATGCAGAGATTTAGCAGCATTCTATGACACTTTGTATTCATCGGCAGGGTGCCAAACGAGGACACGACACAAGCACGAGGTCGACATGTATACATATTGATTATTAAGAGCGTCAGCGATGTAAGCATCGTGTCAATCAGACGTTTGAACTCGAATCTTCATTGGAAACCACACCAAGAAGCCTACATTTGCAGCTACATGAAGGGCGCAGCACGTTGATGTGGCGTTGGTGATGATCATTGTCAATTGGGAATTTCCGGGCGTCTAAATAGTTTAGAAACGTGTCTGGAGTGCTACTAGTAGGCGCGTACACCGCTAAGTATGAGTGACTAGCCCATTCATTGGATGGATTCCTTATGTTTTTCGGTCTTATTCCTACCTATTGTTGAACGCACTGGCAAGGCAGTGGGAGTAGCGCACGCAGTAGCATAGTAAACTAGTAGTAGGATGCAGCTCGCATCCGAGCTCACAGATTCTAGCGGTCTTCACTCGATCGCCGACTTCCAAGTTATACCCGATTCACAGCATATGCCTCACCCAGCAGAAAGCTGTCTCCGCTGAGGATGAGCTGCACGTGGTTTGTACGCATATATGCATAACATTCATGCGAAGTGCCAAAGCTTATATTTTCTATAGAAATTGGCGCTGGATCTTCTATTGTGAATCTCTGCTTCAAACTCACGAGGGGCGATGTTCGCGTTAACGCACCGCCATGGAATCAATTAATCTCTAATCTTAAGTGGGATATATTATAAACTATACCACCCTAGTATGAATCTACACCAGCCCGCAAGCAGCTTTCTCTCAGCACCTTGTACTGGCGAAGCTTCCCATTCTTCGTCTATATACCTATCATACACGAAGGCCCCCTTGGTATGTTACTGTTCACGGATTATCGCACAATGGTCGGTAACAGGTGTCGCTACTAGGCATGAACCCCCTTCCAGCAGCTTGGACGAAATGCCTAGTGATGGCCTTCCCTCCGAAATGAAGTGTTTTATTATTCCTTACGGGGCACTTGGTTTTGTTTCAAACGTCCTAACATGTTGGTCACTGTTCTGGTTATGGTGCTCAAGATGCCCAGCTTGGCCTTGGAGAGAGTCATCCCGATCGACCCGTCGAAACCCTTCGATCTATACCCTCAAGCTTCTTGCATCTGGCGCATTTGCTATATACATGCTAGTCCGATGTAATGCATCCCGGCATCTCATCCTCATTGGTGTTTGGAAGTTTGTTACTGCCATTGCCAGTAGTGCTGCTGCGATTGACGCTGCACGGCAGGTCAAGCCGATCACTTCGAATGAAAACCCTCCAATGCCTGAGGGCACTCCAACACCTGAGGACGGCACTTCAGATTCCGAGAGCCCTCTGAAAAGGTTCATGAAAGAACCATATCGAGGAGCGCCGCTGTGTGGCATCATTTGTGAGTATTGCATGCGCCTTTCTGCTAACCCCAATTACAACAGACTGAGTCGGAATGATTCCTGGAATGATCGGGCTAATATCACTCGTCGAACAAAATTGGCATGAATACCGCTCCCTACGGTTATTGGCAGTGGCAGCTGGGTTGGCGGCCACCCTGTATTTATGCTGCTCGACAGGGCCTAAAGATGATAAACCTCTTGGCGATCTCCTCCGTCCCCGCTCATTAGCCTTATGTTCGCCCTCTTCTGGTTTGTTTGCGGTTCACTCTTTTACTCTGACTGGGCGTTAGGAATTATGTCAGAAAATCTGGTGGGAGCTCCAACTGGTGACCCTCGAGTCGTCGGTTTGTATTATGGGTATTGGGGTGCAGAGAGACTCCCTTTCCTTTCATTCTAGGACCCTGCTTCCCGTATGTAGCTACTCTTTTTCCATGGCACCTTAATTTGAGGATAACCTTTTATGTCAAATTCCATAGTAGGCAACACATGTAAACTTTTATCCGCCCAACTTCCAGGTTACATATGCGCTTGTTAGTTGTTGTCGCGATTTGAGTTACGTCACTTTCCACTGTCGAGTAGGATACAGGGAAGCACAGCCTAGGCAACTTGAAATAACAGTAAAATGCTATCATTGTCCAAGAGAAACAATACATCCCGCACCAAAGTACATTGACTATATCGCCGCCCTCACACGACCCACAATGAATTTAAACGCATCCTTGAGAGACGACAAAATAATAGACTTCCGGTTAAAGAACTTCACGTTCGGATCCCTAACCCTCCTAAAATACGACCACATGATCCTGAGCGTCTCGAATACCGGAGGGATAGCAAGAGCCACAGCTAAAATCTGTCCGAGCGTCCATTCCTCCGCAGGCTGGCCTAATAAATCCCGGTTCTGCATTCGGAAAATCTCGATCCGTACGACAAGGACCACATAAACCACAGTGGTGCATATCAGAACGAATATGAAGTCGAACCCCAATAGTAGCCCTTCTCCCTTTTTCGAATCCAATGGTTCAACGTCTCCTGGTACCCATTTATGCCCACAAGCACACGTACATTGGTGACCTGTTGGCGGCCTTGACTCTTCGGTGCTAGGAACCTCATCATGCTTCTGTGGTGTTGGCTTAACCGCTCCCTCCTGTGGTCCGGAGCTCCATACACCGTTAACACCACTTCCTTCCTCAATGTCAGAACCAGCACCTTTCCCACTCTTTGCCAGGTTCATATCCAGCGCACTTGGTGGCTCTGTTGCCGGCTTCCGCGCCCACCACCAGCATAGGAACCCAATTACAAAACTCTCCACAACGATGACCCCAAGCCCAACGTAGCTAAAGACCAAAGACCTCGTGCGGTAGGTATCAAGGTTCTGGAGTCCTTCAAAAGGAAGATAGAGCTCCCGGAAGCATTCGGGGTTCGTTCCAAACCTCGGGGCGTAGTATTTGATTGCTATTATTGCGGCGGCGTAAAAGTACTGGATGGCGAGGGTCCCGACCGCGAATGCTACATGAACGGTGCGTCGCATCATACACAGAACCACAATGAGTGCATAGGCGCCGATGGGCAGGGATGATAGGTATGAAGCCATCAGGCCACTATGTTCACGAAATCAGTCAACGATATCGTCCCAGGCAGAATGATACGCACTCATAAAGCGTAAGTTCCGGAGAATCACCCAACCCAAGAATGAGTGCCGACGCGGAGTACGCAATGACAGTGACGGCGAGTGTCAAAGCCGAAGGAACCAACTTCTTATACGATCGCGAACATATCGCCGAAAGGCCTGGTGGTAGTAATCGATGCCATGAGTTTAGGAAAGCCGAGTGTTAAACAGATTCTTGGCCTACAAACGCAAATCACTTCGATGTAAATGGAACTACGAGAATAAGAAGCGGCTCGTGTGAGGCTCGGCGGGCTGGGCGGTGGACACTTACATCCTAACACCCCTCCCTGAGATATCAGCCTCCGTCTTGATTAGATTCGCACAATAGGCTGGGCTGGTGCTCATGGATGCGACTTGCGCCGGCGAGGAAGTAAGTGGAGAGGAGGAGAAAAAAGTCCAACCAACGAGCGCCCGAACCAAGCGGTCATTACAACCCCCTCAGGCTGGTGTGCGGCCGTGGCAGAGGACCCTGTTTACAGCATCAAATTAACACTTCAAGTTGATCGCCCCCAACCGAAAAGTCAACAACTGAGAAGTGCTTTTTCCATCAATAGTCGATGGTTCCCAACGCCCAATTGCGTGTATACGTGTGGTTTTAGGGAGTCGGGTGACCCGGCGAGCCCGGAGCGCCTGTGGCGTTCATCGAGGTTGATGGAGGTGATGCTGAAAGACATAACCCTCTATCCAGATCAAGCCTCGCCCTGTATACGTGGTCCCGATATTTAGTGACAGATGATCACTGCAGATAGGTGTGCTAACTTAGGCTTAGGGTACAGGGTAGACACAATTAGGCTTCGTCCAGCCCATTGGTGGGGTTGAATAAACTGCGTAGGGTAAGCATTGAATGTTGCACCGGCGTTGACGGGAATTGCATTCAACGCCTAGCGCCCTAGCATAGGTTCGCTCTTCAAGCAGTTCCGGCGTGCTGCGTGGACGCGCCACGTTTTGCAGGCCGCCGATTGGTGGATGGTTACCACACTCGATCGTCAGAGTACCTAATTGAACCGTGCATTGCATTGTGGCTCTGCGGTAAAGCACAGCTCGTATTCTCAATTAGACTTGAGCAATTCGTATTATATATCATACGAAAAAGAAAAACCAAAACCCGAAAACAGAATCGAAAAGAAAAGGAAGAGAAGGGCAAAACCAACAACTTGAAACTTTGAAAACACACACATATGATCTATATATGCACTCCACACAAACCAAAAGCAAAGAAGCCCTGAACGTAAGTAAAGAAACGGGGGTATGGGGTTAAGGTAAATCACGGTTGCAGGAGGGGGGAGGAGGTCGGACCGAAGGAGGGTAGGAGGGGAGAAAATAAAGTGGGAAAAAATAGGAAGATTACATTCAATTAGAAGGATTTTGGGCGTCGAGTGTCATTATAGAGAGGGGGAATAGAAACATTCTCATGAAGGATTACTTCAAGAGGGTCTTTAACCACGACGTCGTGTGTCGTCAACCACTACTTCAACCCCAGTTCAGCCACTCCCCGTAGGCATTAGGTCTTTCGCCCCTAATATAAGCTTCAAACGTCCTCTTCAACACTGTAGCCCAATCCAGATCCCTCTTATCATCCTCAACTCTGTCACCCGTCGAAGCTGATCCGGAACCACCGGCAGTCGTTCCACCATTATCAACCGAAGTAGTAAGCATCGCTCGAGCTAGTGCTTCTCCACTCGAGAATCGAGGACCTAGATCGGGGAAGTTGCGAGCTGGATCAAAAGGCTTCCACCTGCAATGCGAAGCAAGGTCAGGTCAAGTGGAATAGAGAAGATAGGAGATGACGAACCAGAAGTTGTGGAAGTGGTAAGAATAAGCGCCTCTGAAGAATCCATTGAAGCCGAGAGCTTGTGGAGCAGCGCTGCTAACAGCAGGAGTATCAAAGAAGTCTGCAAACCTAATTCATACGTCAGCAAGACTAGTGATCAGAAAAAAAAAGCCATACTCACTCTTGGAAATACGGTTGAGGTGGTCGATCCCTTTGATAATATTCCGTATTCAACCAAGCCGAATCAAAGAGCGCATCCGGTAACCTCAACAACAACCCTTCCAATTTCGCATCAGCCGCATATCTCGACACCGTCATAGGGTGGAAATCCAATCCGTTCTTCAGAGCTGTTCTGAACAAGAAAGTGCCCAACGCACTTCCTTTATTCATCCTCAACACTGCGGTATTATATTTCTCCAACCTCGACCAGCGATACGCGAACGCTCCCTTCCAACCCCAGATCTCTTCCCAATCGCGAAGGAGGATTGTGTCGGCATCGAGATAGATTCCACCAAATCTGTGGCAGAGAACGAAACGAGCCATATCAGAGAGGATGACGGACAACCGATCGTAGGAATCTGAGGACTTTGAGCCTAATCGATTTAGCATATCGTCCCCAGATTCCGTGCTTTCTGAGTCCTCTGATGACTGCTGAACCGGCTTCTTTTTGACGTGGATGATATGTCCACCAGAGTTGAACAGCGACTCTTGAAGTGCTCTCCATTCCTCTTTGATCTCGGGGACACCGTCCAGCTGCTCAGTTGTATTCCACAACTTGAATTGAATGACATCTTTGAACCGGGGATGCAGGAAAGGGGATGCCCATGGATTAGATTTTAGCGATTCAAACATATCCTTCAGCGCGGATGGATTTGGAACTGATGCTGCGGGACCAGGGTTGATCCACAACCAAAACTGCGGACGACAAGCGGGGTAGTCTTTTGGCACATCCTTCATATGAAGAGCGGTATTTTGTGTGAACAAGAATGAAAGGAGCGCGAGATATGGTTTGTCGGTAAATGGGCCTGTCCAGAACATGTGGTATAGCCTTGGGTTATCGGGATCGCAATTGTTGGGTAGCGCTGCATATGGTCGGTGCTCGAGTGGCGAAGGTAGAACGACCTGCGTTTCCCATTCCACTCCCTTCTTTTTGACGAATCCTTCATCCACTTCTGAATCGTCGCCCGACGTGTACGTTCGCCCTCTGCCAGCGTTAGATGCAGGGGCGCCTGGACTCGGTGGCTTCTCCAACTGCTCCAGATAGATGTACTTCCAATCGTCCATACTCCCTCTTCGAACCCGTTGTCCATTATCCAAACCTCCACCCAGACGTAGGATTTCCAAGCAATCGCGAACATACTGCGCACATCACCATAATGAGCCAAAATGCCAAGCCAACACGTTCGAACGCGGATACAACACACACCTTATTTTTCGAAAAATCACAATGCTTCATTATTATATCCATATCCGCCACACTTCCTGGGACAGGTCGTGGTGGGTAAGCGACATCGGGCGGTAAACTTTGTATGTCCAAGTAGACGCGTTTATGCCCCGTCCCAATCGTTTCAGTATCGTTACCATCCCCCGACACGGAAGATGGGGGTTGGAATCTCGATGGAACCGTTTTCTTTGCTTTATATGGTATCGCAGGATTCTCTAAAGACTCTTGGAAGCCGATTTCTTTTGGAACTATTGGGCGCCAAGCCGACAAGATGGACAAGAAATCATTCGAGGTGAAAAAGTGACGCTTGTCTTAGCATTCAAAAAACAGATATAAGAAACGACATGACACGTACTAGGTTGGTAGCTTGGGTAATGTCCACTCTCGATCTCCCACTTCCATATCCGCTGTAAATCCTCTCTTCTAAACACCAAGGTGGGTGGCTCCGCTGGCGTACCAGTGGGCCACTGTTCTGTCCAATCCGAGCCCCCAAATCCCCTCTTCATGAGATAAAAAGTCAATCCGACAGCGATACATGCTATGCAGATGAACAAAGGCCCTCGTCTCCTGCCCAACCTCGAAGCCCCGACGAGGAAAAATAACTCGATATTGGGGACAGGTATACGTAGTCTTCGTGTTCGGACTCCCGGTACTGGGACGTAGAGTGGTCGTGTCCATGGCTCGCGTTTCTCTGAGAATGCGGAAGAAGGGCGCGGAAGATCACCGTTGCTCTTGAGAGCGACGGAACTACCCCGTAAGCGGGGCATCGTCGAAAAAGGGTGGTAAGTGGGGAAAGAAAAAGGAAAGGACGAAGGGGAGGGCGGAGGAAGGTTGTTGGCGGACGGGCCTGGAGGATGAGGTGGAGTCGAAAAACTGGGTGTTGGACTACAAACTAACTAACCAAACAATCGGTGGCTGTGTGAGGATCTCCACCATTTTCTTGGCAATTTGTTACAAAACATGTAAAGAAACATGGATACAGCAGCAGCTAGCCTATCTATCCTCTTCATGCTTGTTTCTTCTGCACTCCCTTCGGTAACTCCTTAACGAATGGCAAAAAGTCGCGTCCCTGCATATATGGTCGGAGTACTTCCGGGATGACAAGACCCTAAAAACCAAGCCAATGTCAAGACCATGGATCGACACTCGTGCTGATCAACGATCGTGCTCACCTCCGGGGTCTGATAATTCTCCACGAGACAGCAGAGGGCGCGCTCCGTGGCGCACAATGTTCCGTTAAGCATGTGCACGTAGACTTTACGCGTTTGCTCCTTAGTCTTCAGTCCACACCGGACTTCGAGTCTTCGTGCCTCTGTGACGCTGGGGGTCAGAGATAGTTTACTATAAATCTAGCCCACTTACGATAATCTGTACAATTTGAACACGACACCAGCTCCTTGTACGCCCTCTGGAATGGGAACCAAGCCTCTAGATCGTACTTCTGCGAGGCGGCCAAGTTCAGAGCACCCGAAACGATAGCCACCACTCTATACCTCAACCCCAAGCTCTGATAGAACTCTTCACTATTCGCGACCATATGATCGAACATCTCCCAGCTCTTTTCGGGGTCAGTAATGCAGAATTGCTCGACCTTCTCGAATTGATGGACTCGGAAGATACCCCACATGTCACGCCCTGCCGAACCAGCTTCTTTACGGAAACATGTAGAATATCCGGCGTACTTCACTGGGAGTTGAGTCTCGGGGCTCTCAAACCATTCATCCGAGTGGAAGGCGGATATCGGTTGTTCCGAGGTCGCAATGAGATATTTATCATCATCCGAACCAACCACTTTGTACAATTCCTCATCGAATTGCTCCAGTTGTGCCGTCTTGGCCATCTGTTCCTTGTTCATGAAGAAAGGCGGTTGGATCTTCTTGTATCCCTTCTTGCGAAGGAAGTCCAGTCCATACGAAATTAGAGCCTGATTGAGGTCAATACCGTCGTTGGTGAGGAAGTAACCTCTGTGCCCAGCAATCTTGGCGCCTACGGATTAAGGGTAGCGTGAGTGTGATGCGATCAACCTCGTTGAAATCACTGGGGGATCGACTAGGAGGTGGCAACATTGTCGTTTACTAACCTCGATCGAGATCCATAGCATCTAGCCGTAGTAGCACTTCATGGTGGGCAAGAATGCCAGTCTTGGGCTGAGGTTCCTCCAAGTTACCTGTAGGATCCCAAGTCCGTAGTGTTACGTTGTCATCCTGATTACTGTGCGTCAAAACGAATCGCTGGAGTGCAGTGATAGATCGGGCAGCATACCTCAGTAAGGCTGGTGGGTACGTGCTGTCCAACAATATTTCCGACAGTAGCTGCCTTGGCTCTCATCTTCACCTCGAACTCCTTCGCTTCCTTCTTCTTCACCTCTACCTGCGCGTCTATATCTTTCTTTTCAGCCACTAGATCATCAGCGGCCTCTTTCGCCTATAGGCAACCATGAATTGAGTTTTGCTCAGAACAGTTGAAAATGTGACACGTTTGAAATTACTGCACCTTTTTCTTTGCCGATATCTGTTTTTGCACTTCGTTCACCTTCTTCCTCAATCCGTTGATCTCAAAATCCACTGCAGACCCACCACATCAGGCGGATAGTATCATATGAATTGAAGTTGAGCCAGGTTCAACGGTCGTCCATGGTACCAGGAATCGCATATAATCAACACGAACGGAAGTCCAGGACAACAATCAGCAACCTAGCACTCGACACACTGCAAAGACGAAGCCAGAACTCACTCTTGACCCAATCTGTGTACATCTGAATGACCTCATCAACTAACTCAACACTCAACCCTCTCCTCCTCTGCGATTCTTTAATCCTCTCCGCATTTCCACCCTTATTGTCGATAAAGTCTAGGATATCAAGTGTCATCTCGCTGTTCCTCGCTGTTCAGTATTTCTTGTCTTTGGCGTCCACGTAGTTGCGATGCAGAATGTCCGCTCTATGGGTATGTTATGTTTGTGGAGAAAGAATCGGTATGCTGCAAGCTGGTAGAGTCACTGTTCACAGGGAGATAAAGTATGAAATTGGAAATCCTGTCAAAAATCTAAATTTCGATCATGACTCGCGTGTTTATCTTATCGATCCTCACTCTCGCTAAGATAAGATAAGATGGTAAGTGTGCCCACTGCCACGGACCTGTAAGCAAAAAAATAGTTGGAACTTCCACGATCTGGAGAGTACTGAACTAATTTCAGGCGCAGAGAAGGATTCGAACCCCCGTTGCTCTTTGTGTCAAGTGTGCTCCCACTACACCATCTGCGCATTATTAAATCTCTTCTCTGAATAGAAGTAAGGTAGAAAACGTCCTCCTCCAAGCGATAAATTCTGCACAATGGAGGGATTCGAGCTTCTGTCGCATTCCTTAACTGTGCTACGTGCTCCAAGCTCCTTACGTTTAGATTCTACCTTCCGTGACATGCAAACCTCACTAGCACGACAAATGGGCGTTCGAATCTCTGAGCTTCTGGATGATTTCACAATAAATTAGTCCCAAGGGAGGATTTAAACTTTCGTCGCTTACTTTGAAGGCGAGCGTGCTTCCACTACACCACCTACGCAAAAGTCATGTACATCAAAGCATGCTTCCACGCATGTACGCAGGAAGTATTTCGACGGTCGATTCCGCGTATATATCAAGCTTACACAGACTTGATGATTTAACTATTCGTCAAGGTCGCTTTATTTGTTCTGGACTTGGCCACGGGAATACTTCCACTCCACTTTCTGTGCAAATAATTGATCAGGTAAATTACAGTAGACAAAAAATACCCTTCAAGTTCCTAGTTAGTAAATCCCTGTCGTTTGCATATACAGTACCCCACAAATACCTTAGTACCAATAGTCCCGTGACAGCTATCATCAAATTGATATATCAGTTCACTGGTAACTCCAATGATATCCTCCAATGATATCAGCTAATGGCCTGTCAGATTAGATTGTTTGTACAACGTGGTTCGAAAACCCTAAACACGCGAGCACTAATCTGAAGCTTGAACAGCCACACTAATGGCCATCGGATTAAGGGTAGCATGAGATACGGAAACCTCATCCAACCTACCGAGTCTCCGTTAAACAACGTTGACACAGCACTGGCCATGGCATCACCTATCTTCAACCTCGTGCACAGCGAAAACAAACCCTATCATTTCATTAAGCCCAACCCTATCCTAGAGTTATCATAAACCATAATTAAAGTCCATAATTAAAGTCGTTAGGTTTGAGGCATTTTGAGTGTGTCGGTTGTTCTTCGGTAATTTCGAGGACACAGGGACGACATAATGTCTCTGATGGTCATTGGTGGATAGACTGGTGCTAGTACATACTCTGCGTGTCTTTGACAGCGAGGGGACACCCTGGGTGCGTACCTTTTCTGGGGAAGGTGCCTGGTCTCCAATCAGATATCGACACTGATTGGTGATGGAGAGGCTGAGGGGCTCAACGGCGAGTACGTTCTTCTCACTCGTGTCGAATCGGGAATGTGGGATATGCAGCACAATCTTGGGAGTACGTCATCGAGGACTGGAATTTCTCGAGGATTTCATAGGCATCCTCGGCGTGTCTATAAACCACCAGTCTGCGTCCGCCCCATAGACTGTGCCGACTTGGGTGCTCTGATCCGTATAGACTGATGCAGATGCCTGTCTGTCACATTACCACCACATGCA
The DNA here is from genome assembly GCA_000349905.1 of Volvariella volvacea V23. Lineage (NCBI taxonomy): Eukaryota > Fungi > Basidiomycota > Agaricomycetes > Agaricales > Pluteaceae > Volvariella > Volvariella volvacea. The sequence continues at coordinate 1,696,957 of KB722740.1, read as the reverse complement.
GCCGCAGTCCGGCCTATCACCCATTCCCCCATTCCCACTCAGTCGAGCCCAGTCATTGGGACAGGCATCCCTTAGCAACCCCAAAGTCACACTTGACCCTCAACTAGCGTCCAATCACCTCTCCACAGTCATCAACACCGCCCCCACCGCCAGCCCACCTCAAAAACCCAAACCCTCTCACGACGCCTAAGCCAATTAGGAGAAAAAGAGGCCAGAGAAGGGCCCGGTTACTCTGGTGACTGACATTGACAACCTCTGGATCATATCGGCTTCACTCTGAGTGGACGATCTTCGGCCTCGTGGTTTGATGTTTACATTTAGATGCATACATTTTGCTCATTTTTGTCCGTGGACGCATCCCTTCATCAGGCACAATCGTCGCGTGGGAGGCAGCCAGGAAGGAAGGTTATATTTGTGTGCGCCTTTTCTGGCCACGGCCATCATACCGTAAAGATCGCCAAGAGTGGTGGGCTTGGAGGTGAGGTCGAGAGAGTGGCCAGGAATTATCGGACACAACGACGGTCGATGAGATGCCCGCGATGGGTTTGGAAGGGAGTATGACTGCTCCTATGTCCGATATTGACCTCGTGGATGGGACAACCCCGACTTGCCAATACCCCATCTGGGAAAAAGAACACAAGTTGGTTGATCATGGGTGGCGCTGCAATTTTAAGTCGAATGGTAAGACCTTAATCCGTTATCTGGCCTACTGCGCTCCATACGCCTGGGTGCTGAAAATCTCTTAGAAGAGGAAAAGGCCGAGGGGGCGCAAGGAGTGCACCAGCCGTTCTACCGAATTCTTCTGATTAGCTGCGAATAAGGGATGGGTGCCACAGAGGAAACTAAGTGATGACCGAAGAAACTGCACGCCTCACTTCGGGGTGATACGACCTTGCCGCCGAAGGAAGGAAATATCGGACTCCGTGCCCAGTACCAAGTAGGATCAAGGAGGCTTTGTTCCCCCGAGGAAAATGTGTAAGATGGGATACGAGATGTTTCCTAAATCACCACCAAGTCGTCGTAAAGCCTCCTTTAGTGCAAAAGAATCCGTGGATGAAGTGACAGACGGATATTATATAGAAAAGGAAAGAGTTGACATTGCCAGTCGTCCCATTAGATTGGGTGGCAGGGAAAAGTAAGTTCAGATCGTACCAAACGAAAGTTCGCGAAGAGGGAAAAAAAATAGAATGCCAACGCCAACGATCACTTACGTTCACGATATCCGCGAAATGTTAGGTTAAGAAACACAGGTTCTCGACACGTGTTCGATATGCCTGGATGAGTATATGCAACCTCCTGTTATTGACATTTGTTTCAGGATCCCACGGCAAACTCACCCGTGGAGGAATTACCACGAATCATAGGATGTCGCACAGGCTGTACGTTCTCACCTTGATGGTTCAAGTTCACATCCGATTCGACATGGTATCGATGGTTCTATCTCTCATCCCTGGCTTTAGGAGGCTGCCACGGCACGAACTCCAGTGATGCGGTATCTTGGCGCTTTGTTTCTTTGTAATATTTGTTGATGGCACCCTCGGTCGTCGTCGAACAGCGAATCAATCAATGTTCAACCTACTGGAGGCTAATTGCGAAAAACGATTAAGCAACGCCACAATTAGGCTCGCAGGGGGCAAAATATTTACTCACTCGATGGGCGCCGAGCCGACGAAGGGAGGAGTGTGCGCGTGTATACCACATACCCCGTAAAACGCCTGTCCAATTCAATGTCGTTCCACCTCATCGAAACGGCACGAAGCCGTAACTTTGTCCGTTGGCTTGGCGTTGAGGGGTTGGGAGAAATTACCCCAATTCTCTTCTCGAATCACCTTCGTAAGGTTTCACCTCAAGTGTGATAGCGGAGTGAGTTTGGGCTCTTACGTTTGGCGGAGGCTTTTTCCCTTACCTGAACGCAGGAACGAGTGGTGCCACCGACGGCGATTAGGAGTATTGTTCATGAGCTTGTGATTGTAAACCGGTGGTTGTCGGTATTGATGGATATGGAATCAAACTTAAGCTTTACCGCTCGGGGAGCGGCGCTGTTGAGTCTATGCATAGACCACGCTGGACAGTGTGCTAGCACACAAACGGATATTGAGGTGGTGAAACCCAAGCGGTCTTTGCATGTTGCGGCCGCCTTGTGATGCAGCACCAAGATGCACGGAGGCATTTGAACAATGTTGGGCTGGAGTCCAGGGCAGAATGATTGGGTGCAACGATGTGGTGAGTCGCGGCTCCAATATCCAAAATATGAACGCCGAATAATGAACGTTTGGCTAGACCTATCATCACCGTCAAACCTCTTTCAGGTGGCAATTGACGCAACGAGAGAAGCATACCTAAATCCACGCGACATCCTGTACAGGTTCCGACCCCATTGATTTCCTTTGGACAGTTCACGAAGGCCACGAGACCCGGCCCATGGTAGGATGCACAGTTGTACACATGGCGAAGTGAGAAACAAGCCACGCCGTCATGTGGATGATTCTCTTTGTACACACAGGTAGCGCCTCTATTTCGTAAAGGTTCAATGCCGACCACCTATTTTGGTGGTTCAGCCTCGGTCTTGCATCGACGGTCAGGGAACAGCCCCAAGCAAAGACGGTCACTTGACTGTGCATAGGCTCAGTGACCAAACTGAAAATGAAGGATATGAAAATAGAGCACATCCTGTTTGTACGGGGATTGATGCTTACCCTTTTGATACAGCGGAACTGAAATGGATGGAATGCTTCGAAGCCACGCGAACGGCAAGGGAAAGATTGCGTGACAAGTTGAGATATCAGCCCTGGAGAATACGAGGAAATTACCGACCCAGGGTCAATAGGTGGTATGGTGTGTAGGCATATGTTGAGAACCCGGCCGAAGGAGAGGGGGTTTATGTCAGTACAAGAACGGTAGTGAGCCTACCTGTGTAGTGTTGAGATGCAAGGATTAGGAGATGGCAGATGGTTGCCATCAGCTGCAAAGTCGGTAAGCTAATCGGAGTCGCGTGAATAAGACGGTCAAGATGGTTCAGGTGGGCATGGAGCCGGGAGTATACCCCGGATGGAATACGGAAGCCACGCGCCAATGCTTGTAGCGTGGGGCCCATCACGATCTCCTTAGAATCCGTCCAGGACGGGAAGAGGGTTGAAGTTCCTGGCATGGATGGAAAAGGGACGCTTACGAAAATCATAAATGCAATATCTCCACCACCCAAACAAGTGGAGACTCCCTTGCCGTTATATATATTCCCTCTGTCCCATTTCACCATCTAGCCTCCCTCCCTCTTGCGTTTTTCTTCACTCTTGTGCGGATCTGTGACGACCTGAACACATAACAACGCGACGTATCGTTTTTGCGAACCATGCAACTCTTCAACTTTGGCGGCAACTCGGAGCCCGACCCGTTCGAGGAGCAGATGCGGCCCCCTGTGGGAGAGACACCTGCGCAGGCCGCAGCAAGGATGCAACGAGAGATGGAAGCGCAAAGCGTGAGTGACAGAATCGACGAGCAAATCAAAAAGGACCGCGCCGCGCTCAGGAAGGAGAAATATGTGATCAAGCTGCTGCTCCTGGGACAATCTGAAAGTGGTGCGTCTGTTCATTCACCAAAAGAGCTGAGCATCCTCACGGACGACGCCTTCTCGACAGGCAAGTCGACGACGCTGAAGAGTGAGTGCGATCCACGTCCATGCCAGCCCGACCATGCGCTGACGATGCCTCCCCCACTGCACACCGGCCTATAACCACACAACCGACCCTTGCGCGACCCGGCACATCCGCGTCATCGCGCCCACGTGTCGCCCGCTATCTCAATCCTCAACATGGAATTCAGACTTCCGGATGCGATATGCGCGGACCCAATGGGACAGGGAACGCCACTGCTGGCGCTCGGTCATCCAGCTCAACGTCATCCGGTCCATCATCACCGTCCTCAACGTCGTCGACGCCGAAATCCGTGGCGAGTCCCCGCCCGAAAGCGAGCACGACTGGGAGGAAAACGGGTCTTCCCACAGTCCACCCAATTACGACCACCGAAGCCCGATGAGCTCGCCCGAGCCAGAACCCCTCGACGGCGAAGATCCAGAGCCAAAGTTCACCGACTTTCATCAGCGACTCATGATTCGACTCTCTGCCCTCAAAGCCGTCGAATCCGAGTTGAAACGACGTCTGGGGCCGGGAAGTGACCCCGTCCGGCCTGCCCCACACTTGGGAGCCACGCCGTTCGACTTGCCAACTGATCCTGCCTCCGCCCGTATTCCAGCATATGAATTCGCCGTTCGTTCGTGGCAAGAAGTGCTGGACCAAATGGGAGGGGTAGGTCCAACGTCAACTCCGGATTCCGCAACAGTCGCGCTCTCAAGATGCAGAGAGGACATGAAAACATTGTGGGAAGACAAAGCCGTGCGGTGGGCTCTGCGAAGGAGGAGACTACGACTGCCCGACTCTGCTGGATTGTAAGTCCTCGCTCTTCAATCCCCCTTCTCATATACTCCTCCCCACCTAACCTTCGGCCACCATGTGCATTTCTCCCCCATCCTTCGTGCATATAATGTAGCTTCTTGAATGACCTAGATCGTATTGCGACGCCGAATTACGTTGTGACTGACGATGATATCGTACGCGCGCGTTTGCGGACTGTAGGGATTCAGGAACATAGGCTTATCCTTGACAATGGACCTTGGGATAATCCGTTGGCGCAGGAGGGGAAGTGGGAGTGGCGCATATATGATGTTGGTGGTTGTCGGACTTCTGTATGTGCTCATTCGAATCCTTATCATGGCTTTCTGAGCTGTATTCTAGCGACATGCATGGCTTCCGTTCTTCGAGGGCGTGAATGTGATCATATTTGGTGAGTTCGAGTGCTCGTAAGTATTACAACTCTTGACGATTTTACAGTATCGCCAATATCAGTCTTTGACCAACGCCTCGAAGAAGACCCCCGTGTGAACCGATTAGAGGATTCCATCGCCCTCTGGGGATCTATCTGTGCCTCCAAACTACTCACAAAAACCAACATCATCCTCTTCCTCAACAAATGCGATCTCCTACGACGCAAATTGAAACGAGGCATCAAAGTCGTGGATTATCTTCCTAGCTACGGAAAGCGCTCTAACGATATCCTTACCGTCGTGAGATGTACGTTCTCTGTTTCACTTCTTTTTGGGGCCGGTTACTGATTTCTTGGTCGTGATGCAGATTTTAGGGATAAGTTCAGGGATGTTCAGAAGGAAAATTCACCATCTGGGCGCAAGATGTCCTATATCTTTCCCACCACTGTTACGGTAATATATTCATCAACTCTCGAGCCGCCTACTTGCTAACCGTGATGGATAGGACACTAAAGCAACAGCCAAGACGTTGGACACCGTCAAGGACGGCGTTCTCCGGGAAAATCTAGCGTCGTCTCAACTGATTTAACGAATACACTACTAATGCCTTGGTAAGTCTGCCCCCTTCCGGCGAGTTTTACGCGTACTCAACTCGATTAGACACTCATACCACTACACGAATCCCACGACTCATGACTCGGCAACATGACCTGATCTCATCCTCACTTATAATTATTATTGGCATCTCAACGCGCATATGCCTTGATTTTCCACCTGATCTGTATACTATCACCAGTGCTACGCCTTCGACTTAGTGTATCCATTCATCCATTCACCTTCTTGTTTTCACATTGTCTTTTATCTTGTCTTTTTCATTGACAACATATTATTGCGATTCGAGCGTCCTCGCGCTGTCACCCGTGTACATATTAGCCTACGAATTGAAATGAATATATATGGATTAGATATGATTGGTCTTGACCGTGAGTCCCACCCTACGACACCCCGGCGGAACAATGAGAGACGTTAACCCCGGGGCGTGAGTGCATCTAGCGATCGGTCTTGGCCTCACAGGATGCGACGAAACACCTCATGTGAATAGCAGGGCTCGCATCTTGAGGGAATACTGTGCGATTCAAAGTTCGTACCAGTGCCATAAAAAACTCCATCATGCCCCAAGAGCGGATCCCGGAAATTTGGTAGAAGCTTGGGATTTTGCGCAGGAATGATAATAGTGCACCAAGGGCCTTTTTTCTACGACGATACATGCTTCTCCAGCACCAGTGGCTGCATTCGCATTGAGTGATTGACCCTCGTCTTTATCCACTGCAATCAGTGATGCCTGAGGAGTGTGATTTCCGTCTATTCCCATCTCCGGCAGCGGGAGGTGTCTGCGCGATTTGACTCGATCAGCTATGGAAGAAGAAGAGCTGGGAACACCTGAACGGGGACAGTCTCACAATCAGCGACTGACTGTGTTTGTGTGAGCACAGAAACGCCGGGAGGACGAGCTGCAAGATGAAGGGTGTTGCAAATGATGATACAGCATGACGATTCTCATCATAGACCTGCGAGGACACTGCAGTATGATGGCAGGAAGCAGAAAGTGATGCGCAATAGGCGCGCGTCTCTATCCCAGTCGGCGCCCTTTGCCCAACTACCGTAGAGGTCAGTGAGTCATTATGGATAATTGGCGCAGTAAGACGTACGTCTTTAATCATTCCTCCATCCGCACGTTGCATCATCAGGGCGCTCCTGCTGCTTTTTTTCCTCCGGGGCAATCATTTTTTCGGGGTTGCAGCACCCTGCCGCAGGCCGATGGCATGAAGCTAAACGGCGAATTCAAGGTATGACGACGAATTGCGGGCTGTCCTTCCATAATACCTTACGTCTCAAGGAGGTGCTGTTGCCTTGAAACAAAAGATCTGCGAGCCAGCAGAGGTCAATGCGTGCCTCTGGGTGGTTCGTAGAATGCAAAACGGCGAGGTCGTGCCTAAACGTGTGTCAAGGATGACAATTGCTCTGGCTGGTGGTTGGAGTTGGTGGTGTGCGCCAACGAACCCCACATTTTTATGAATCAATCTTGGGTGATTGCCGGGTATTTGAAATTCGTAATCTTGCGGTGGAGCCTGCTTGTGCTGGACGGTCGACCGTTCTATTCACTCGCCCCTTGCACCTGGCATTGTATTGCATCGGTTTGGCCGCCTCGCTCGTCCACAAGCGGCCCATGGAACCTGATATGGGGGTCGCAGATCAGCGTTGCGGGCATCAAAGAACAAAAATCGAATGGAGCTCGCGTTAAGTCCATTGTGCATGTCAGACAGCGTGTCCAACACTCGGCACCGCATGGTCGCTCGTCACAGGTTGATATGCGTCCACCTCTCATCCTCAGTCCCAGCCTGAGCGCCTCTTTACTCACTACCCGATAAGTATTAGGTCATCGGCCATCGCCAATTTCGTCAACGCCCTCTCCATTCAATAACCCGGGTTGAACACAATTCACCACTTTTTCGCCCTTCCTCGGTCTCTCTTCTTCCACACTCCGCCCCTCTTCCACCACTGCGAACACGTCGCCATCTCGACCGATTACTACCCAGACTGCCTAGCTATCCAAACTCGTGTCAGCACATTCATACAGGTCACGCATTAACCCCGCCGAATCTCTGGACAAACCTGTCATCTGCGGAGGCCACAAGAGCTCACCCAGACGCTCATCTTTACGATCGATTTGTGGTCCAACGGAGGCAGGAAGTGGGACGCACAGCTGTTAAAGGATCGATCAGAGTCAATTAAGTCAGTTGACCCCAGCATTCATCACGCTTGCGAGCCTAATCTTCGGAGTTGCCATAAGGTTTTGTTCTGCAACTTATTTTGAGCCCCCACCACATCCCACTCCCATTTTATTTCCGGAGCACTCTTTCACCTCGACTCCAACCATCATTCTCGCCGTCGCCTGCTTTTAGTCGCATCTCATCAAGTAACGTCCTTCGATACCAACCCTGCTACTCGACCAACCCTTGGCAAAATCTGGCTGGGCTTCCACGTATCTTCCACGTATCTGCCCTGAACGAACGTCTATCTCTGGCATTGTTATCACACCCCTACGCCAAAAGTTCGTCGAGGCCCCTAATTTTTTGCCGTTGTGTGTATTTACTCAACTCTGGACCCCTTCCTGTACTCCAGGCTGTACAGTCCCTTCACGCCGATCCTCCTTTCTACTCACGACATCGCCACGTTCATATTATTATTAACGCTCATTAAGCGGGGCAGTGCGAGCGAGCGGTGCTATTGGTCAATCAGCTGCAAGACATTGATTCTATTGACTCCGCCTGTCATCTCGCTTTCCGCTTCTCCTTTCTCTCGCATCATTTATATCCATCGCCCCAAATCCATCCCAGGACCTTTCTTCCTCTTCACCACTCACTTATCGCCGCTGCTGGTCTTTCTGGCGCCCCCTTAGCGTTCCGTTTCCAAGATTCCCATTTCGCTCATCATATCCTCTAATTATCACATCTCGACAGTCCCTGCGTCTCAATCACCCCAATCTCGTATCTTGATTTCCCCAAATCATGTTCAAGGCACTCGTTCGGGTTCGCCAACGTTTTCGTTCGAAGCAGAAGCAGAGCCCAGATACAGCAGAGATAGTTCCCGGGCAACAGACGCAGCCCCCCTCACTACATAGGAATAGCGGGTACGCCACACCCTTTCCACCTGTTTCTACTGGGGGATATACCAAGTATTACGACACTCGTGCCGCTCAACCATCCAATACCGCTGATTCCGAAAATCCCAGTAATGCTCCTATAATTAAGAATGCAGGGAACAAGTTGCGTCATAATGCTGCAGCCGCCCCAGCCTCCTCCAACTCTTCATCGAGTCACACCAAAAATGCCTCGGGCTCCACGACAGATACATCCTTGTCGTCGTGCATAAGTGCGGGATCTTCGTCTGTCACTGTTGAACATTCCACACCGCCCACGTCAGAGTGTGAGGGAGAACAAAGAATATCATATGTCATGGTGGACCACCCGCACCTCAAGGGATCCCAGCCCGTGCCTGCACAATCACCCGCATCACCATCACCGCCAGTAACGACATCAATAGCAATTGGGGCAAAGGGCTTGAATCTCCGAGGAGCGATAGGAGCAGGAGCAGGAGGAGTAGGCGTTGGTGGCGTAGTTCCGGCAGGAGGACGACAAGCCGTAGCCATCCCACCGATTAACACCAAGTTACCCACACCGCCCGAAAAGCCCGGGTCCGTGTCCGTATCCCCGCCCAAATCAATACCCGTCCCCGCACCCGCACCCGCACCGGGACAAGACACAAAGCCCAAGTCCCAATCCCAACCAAATGCGATAACAAGATTCCTCCAGCGCAGCCAGACCCAACCCAAGAAGAAGGCTCCGGTCATCTCCTCGCCTCAACAGCAACAAGGACAGAAAAGGCATCATTCATTGCGAGCCACGCCTGCGCTAGTTCCACCGCCACCGCCGTCATCAACTTCAGGTTTATCAACCCGTCCATCTTCTGCTGCCGTCAGCACCCCTATCTCGGCCATATCCACCTCGTCCAAGTTTTCGTCGAGTCCGAGTGATTCGTACCCACCCCACTCGGGGTTCAACGGCAGCTCTGCTGGTCTTTCGACCACGCAGAGCTCTCACCTCACCATCCCCAGCGTCGGCGGCGGCAGCAGTGGGTTGGGTGGTTATGCTTATGGCGGATATGCTGGTAGCGGCGGTAGTGGTGCTGGGGGGTCGGTGCGCGCTGGATCTGTGAGATCGTATGTATCGGGAACATCATCGTATATGAGGAGGAAGAAGGTTCCGTCGTCCAGATCTTTGAAGGCGCTCAGGGCCCACTTTGCGGCTGGGGGATGTGGGCAGGTCGCTTCTGTGCCATCTGGTTCCGGGTCGGCGTCGATCGCGGTTGCGAGTAAGGATCAGAAGCATCAGGCAGGAGTGGGAACAGGGGGTGGAGGAGTGGCAGCTGGAACTGGAGCAGGAGCAGGGGCGGGGACACAGGGAGGCGGTGGGAAAGAGATGGTACAAGAAGACGATAACGACGAGGAGTATGTGGATGAATCCGGAGTCGAAGAAGATGGTGTGGCTGGTGCTAATGGTGGAGCGAGGACATTGAGAACGAGGAAGAGGAGAATACAGTTGAGGAAGAGCGCCTCTGCCATCAAAAGGCTGGCGATCGTCAAGGAAGAGGCGGCCAAGAGAAACAGTGGCGGAGGTGGAGGAATTGTTGGAGTGGAAGATGGCCCCAACATGAAGACTGTCAATGGTGTTGGTGCGAGTCAAAGTGGGCAGACGAAGAAGGATGCACCTAAGCCTAAGGGGACTCAAGTCGCGTCAGGGAGTCGAACCGCGTCACCATCACCTGAACGGGCGCAAGCACACAAAGCCGGAGAAGCACTGAAAGTAGGCAGTGGATCGAGTCAGAAGATCGTTGCACCAGCCAACACTAGAACGAATACAGCGTCTCCTCTTCCTATACAATCAACCAAACCAGAATCGGCGAAAGGCGTAGAAACAACGCCTCCAAAGTCTACGCAATCTGTCCAAGGATCAGGACAGGGTTCTCAACCCTCACATTCACGGCAGAGTACACCTCATCATCGTTCATCAAGTGGATCCGCATCTTCACATCCTCCACCGTCTTCATTCAAATACCCCGACGTTTCCAATCAAGCAACAACACATGCCTCCCCGGCAGCGTCAACATCAACGGCAACGTCATCGCGTACGCCACCACTTTCAAAATCTAGTCAATGGAATGGCGTAACGACTTCTCGAACAGCGCCACCTCCACCTCCGAAGCAGCAGGCAGAAAAGTCAATTTTATCGGCTACGGTTATAGCCACGAGTGCGGCTACAGGTGCAACCGCCACCGCCACCACGGGGGCGGGTCCAAGTACAGCTACCCCGAAAGTATCTTCTCCTTTGGCACCACGAACGCCATCTCCACCACGAGCAGGCAGCACAGGAGCAGGAGCAAACTCAACAGCAACTAAGCCCTCCCAATCTCGATTATTACCTAAACCTAATCCAAGCGCTCTCATACCACCACCTATCAGCCCTTCCCTATCCTCTTCCTCACCCACCTCTCCAGCCTCTCTTTCCCCGCCTCCCCCGCGTCCGGCGCGTAACCCAGACCGAAAAGCCATCATGCGTAAACGATCAAGCAACAGGAGTATGAACGTCAATGCTCTGCCTTTCAGGCTGAGCACAGAGGGAAGTGTAAGCGGGAGGAGTATCAATAGCTCGATCGGGCCCGGCGGAAGGAGAGTCTACGGAAGCTGGGTCGTTCGGAGCCAGTTGAGCACAAGGAGTGGCAAGGGTGGCAAGGAGGAAGACCTAGAGTGGGTAGACGAGAGCGATGACGACGATGGGACCGCGAGCTTCTTCTCTGCGAGGAGTAAGCTGAGTGAGAGATGAATGTCCTACGGAAGACATGACGATACCACGAAGAGCGAGTGGATGGGTGGGTTAGCTGCAACACGTGTCCGAGTCCTGGTCCTGGTTTTGGCCCTTCTCGCTATGCATATGTGCATGTCCAATTTCCTTCCCTTGACTTTGTTATTCGTTCAAGACCTTGCATTCCTCTTCCTCTTTACTCTTGGGATCGCCATACCCCCTTTCATACCCCATCCCTCCTCCCTTTACCCTCCCCCCCCTTATGCCTTAAACCCATTGATTTCCTTTGTGTATCATTTAGGCATCCACCACCTATCCCTAGCTTTATGCTTCCTCTTACCCCTCCCTTATGATTCCCCTTTCACCTGTGGTATAACTGGCATCTGGTATCTAGTAGTATTTGTTATTTCTTTTCTTATTGCGGCTCACTCTAGGCTTATCGCGATGCCCTCCCCGAGGTGCAGGTTGCATCATATTATGGCCACGGTTGCGGCCGCACCCTTCTTGATAGTATTGGTATTAGTATCACGATTATATAGATATCTATTATCCGTTCCCCTTTTGATTTTCTTATTTTTTCTTGGAGCCATGATCATCCTTTGTGAATTTAACGCATCGAGTCGCACCCAACGTAGCTGTAGTTATATATGTATTTGTATGTAGCATTCCGTCCCCTCCACGTACCTCGCACTCTTGTCATATGAACGAATATTTTGCCCTTATTCGCATGCTCAGAGTCGACTTGTTTGATTCGGACAAGAAGAAGCAATGAAATTGCGAATCAGAGTACCTGTAAGCGAAAAAAAACGAGTGTCGGTTTTAGGGTTCATGGATGAGCGACTAGATACAAACGTTAACGTATATGTAGGTGACAAAGCGGATGCGGCTGCAAGTGGTATACCAGATGAGATGCATGAATTAAAAAGAGTTCATGGCGTCATCGAGCGACATTAGACCAAGAATAAGTGAGACGGAATTAAAACGAGAGTGAGTGTGTGAGTGTGTGAGTTCGAGGGTTGACGATAGTAGTATGTAGTATGTCCATGACATGTTTATAGCACAGAGTGAAGTGAGTGGAATGTGATGGGAAATGCAAAGCAATTGATCACAGCAATCCAAAAAGAAAAGAGGAGAGTCCCAAGAAAAAAGTCGATAAGGTTGGATATGTGAGGGTGTAAGCGGAATAAGAGGTGGAAAGGTGCTACGGATTAGCATAATTAGGCAGCAGTCGGCTCCTTTCCATTTGCTTGTTCAGGAGCATCAAGAGAGAAACTCTCTCCAGTTGGTATGTCCACCTTCAACTGGGTATCAAGAACCGGTGCGGGAGCCGCAGATTCATCAACATGACCGTTTCCGTTTCCGTTTCCAATATGGCCATTCCCAGAATCCATTGAGGGACCATGAGCATCACCGTTCCTCTGAGCATCGACATCCGCGTCCGTGGTGATAACTTCAGGAACAGGGATAGCATCTCCTGCAACCTCAGGGGTTGCCTCCGCAGCGTGGACAACAACAGCCGCGTCTTCCTCTGGCTCGCTACTTTCTCCTGAACCACCTTCCAAGATCTCCTTGACCAAAGGCGCCGTGGTCTTCCTCGTCGCGTCTGCATTGCCTTGCTTGTACACCTTGGCGCGCAGTTGAACCTCTCCGCCTTCGATATTCGTAGCCGTCTTGACGTTCTTCAAGGCGCCCAACTTTTTGTCCGAATGCTTCTTCAACTTGAGCTCCTTGCTGGCCTCCAAGCCCTTGAACAACCTTTCCGCGAGCTGGTCAACGTCGACACCTTCCATCCCCCCTTGGATAAACCAGGCCATCTCCCGCTTGTGCTTGCCCTTCTTTCCGCCTCCAAGACTAAAGGTGATTCCCTTTTTCTTGGGTGCGCGGAATGAGGTAAGTACACCCAAAACAGTCAACTCCCTCTCTTCCATCCAGACGTTAGCGTCATTCACCAAGGAAGTTTGAGGGGTCGGCGACCAGCATGAGGTTGTCAATGGCACAGGGACAGTTGCCAATCCGACCTTGATATGAGGGGTGCCACTAAGCCAGTTTAGGGGATGAGTGTACTCCTTGTAGTCTCGACGGAGGAGGTCGCGTCCAGAGAGGTGGGAAACATCAGCCTTCTTGGCAGAGAGGGTGTCGGATAGTTCCTTTAGTGCGGGAGCAGTATGGAGTTGTAACTGCAATGCGGTATCGTCATCTTGGGCACCGGGTTCCAGGGAAGTTAGGAGGATACTCGAAATGGAAGGAGAGAGGGTGGAATTAGGGAGCAAGTATCGCATGGCAGAAATATCCGGTTGGAGAGCTTTCCCACCGGGTTTGAGGTTATTGGTGTCGATAAGAATAGCAGAGATAAGGAGTGTCGCAAGTTGTGGTGGAATGAATGTGTCTCGAACGGACGTCGAGGCTCCTTCAGGAGAAGAAGCTTCATTGTCATTTGCCGGTGATACGGCAGCTTCTTCCTGTGCTTCGTTAGCTTCGGTTGCGGCTGCAGAGAAGAGTTCTCCTATGTGAGAAGCACAACTTCCGGCTTGCACAATAAGGCGTGGGTGAGCGGTGTTTGTGTAAAGACCTTCATCCGCATGGTGATCCACAACGGCCATAACTGTAGCGTTTGGTTGGCCATCAGAGAATTGTGAGTCCAGCCTATTGTGGTCCACAAGAGCAAACTTGTGGGAAGGGAAAGGGCCGATATGGGAAGGCAGGTCGTCGACAGTGAGGAGTTGTGAGGAGAGGTCCGTAAGTCCAGCAAGGCTGAACGCATAGAGATTCTCTGCGCGGAGGGCAAGGTCAGAACGCTTTGTCTGAATGAGGGGAACTGTTGGCGTAGAGTGTTGCTTGTTGTACAGGTAAGCAAAGGCAATAGAGCTAGCCAACGAGTCGAGGTCTGCGAGTAGATTATAAATATCATCGAATTAAGAACAGTATGAAGGCAAACTGACCTCCTGCTTCGTTCCCCATCACGACCGTCCAGTCTCCAGCTCTGCTCGGAGTTGCGTTTACATCCTTGAGATACCGCTCCTTCGTGGAAACCAAGAACTGTGCCAATGAAGCAGGTTCAGTAGCACGAGGACTGGTTGCGGCAGACAGAGAGCTTGCTACTGGCTTCGTGAACTTTAACGCGACAGAGAGACGCTTGAGTGGGTTCGGCATGGCGAGTTTAAGGGTAAGCCAGAGCGAGACAGTTGGAGACTTGGAGACTTGGACTTGGGGAACGGGAAGGAACGATGCAAGCAGAAAAACCCGGTTCACGGTCACATGACCCAAGGATCTCGATTCTGGGGCTATTGACAAATAAACCACAACTTGCTCCCTTTAACCCGCGCTCCTTCCCGTGCTTCACCGCAAACCTCAACGCCTGGATTATGTTTGGGCGCAGAGCACAGTTGCCTCGCTCTTGAGCCAACTCCTGAAGCCAAAGCCTCCTCACTTGTGCAAGTGGTTTTCATATCTAAACATAATTGCTGTCCCCGGTGATTCCTGTCCGCCAGAGTCTGAGAGCTCCAATCAGTCCCCGGTGAGTGCATTGGACCAGTCAGCTAATGCAACGAGAAAGGGTCCTTCTTGCCAGCGGATTGACAGCTCGCTCAGACGCGCGTGCCCTTTTGCTACCATGACTGCCCCTCAATGGGCTGATAAGCACTATCACCACGGGGGCCATCTAGTAGCCGTCTCCTCCTTTTATTACCTGGCTGGTTCTCTCCCGTTCACATGGACCAGCGTGGTGATCTTTGGCATGTGGGTTCAGTGCACGATCATCCCCCCACCGGCTGCCGAATAGCTTGTCTCCTCTATGAACTTGTGATAACGTTTTGATGTGGCTGGGACACAATCGCCATCAAAGGCAGCCCTCCACCTAAGTTTATCACTAGAATGCAGACACGCATATCAATCCTCACATGGTTAACTCACCTGAACACCCGCGTGTCTGTTTAAACCCCCGGTCTCTTTTCCGGTTATTAACTCTCAACAGACCGCCGCCTCTGCCACCAACCTTGGTCGACCTTCCGACGGCATAAAGTCGGTAACAATGCATGTACCCTCATCTCGTTAGAGGATGTCCATACCTGTCAAAGGAATAAATGAAAGGATGCAATCGGAGAATACGCTGCATCACGACGGTGCTGCGAACATACTCATGTTGGACACGTTGATAGACCCTGAGGCACATTTGAACAAACTGGTCCAATATTTATTTGCTGGATTATTCATGACGACATGTCCTCCTCCAAACCCTGGTCGGCTGAGTACCCTATCTCTGTTCTTTGTCGCCTTTGTCGCGTCTAGCGTCGAGAAAATACGAACCTCCGTCCCCCGCGGATAATTGGCACCAAAAAAGTGAGCCCTCTTTACTCGATTTGGGTATTGATCCGGTCTCTGTTTCCCGGAGTCACCACAATGACCGATTTCTAACGCGTGGTATGTCGCAGCGAACGACCGGATTCTACTCTCATACACTCACTTCAAGAGTCTTCATATCCGCACCCACGCTAAAACACCTCCAAGGAGCCCCAAAAGCCCAGCCTTAATGGTACGTAGATCATATTCATTCCGAGAAACACTTGGCGGGCCCCAGCTCGTCTTGTCCTCTTGTCCTCGTGGCATCGACATAATAATCAACCTTCCAACTTCTTTCATTACCTTCTATGCCCTTTCTAGTACATTCTCATTCGAGAACTCGAAGAGGCTGAATCTGACATACTCTCAAGTCCCGAACCTGTCGATCTCTCCAGCCAGTTCACGTGTTACGTTCTTCCCTATGGTGCTCTTGGCTTCGTCTCGCACGTCCTCACGTACTACACAATCGTCTGTCTTTGGGCAAAACGGAGTCCACTATGGCCCGGTAGAAAACTCAGCTTCGGAAAATGGGACATGCTGTTGGCCGTGATTGGGTTGTTCGCGTCGACCGGTATGGCAGGGTACACCGCATCAAGATGTAGAAGCCATTGGCAATTGTTGACAATTGCGGTGTGGAAGTTGAATATGGCGCTGCTGAATGGGCTTACTGGTATAGACGTGGCAAGAGTGGCGGCTTCAGAGACGGAGAAAAAACAAAAAGTGTATGGGTGGATCGTGTTATGTGGGTCCTTGTCCTTTTTGTCTTTTAGCTCTTACCATCTGTGCGCCCCTTCTTCCGAAACCCTCGGGAAGCGAGCGTGGGGCTCAGGAAGGGCTTCCCTGCACACTGAACTGACGCCCATGCTTTGCAGATATACCAGGTCTAATCGCCGGGATGTGCGGACTAATGTCACTTGTCATCCAAAACTGGGAGATTGAACCATTAGCACAACTCACAATCGCGTTTTACTCCACTCTTGGCATAATATCTGTCCTAGGTTTTGTCGTCGCATTTCAGAGATCATGGGCAGGCTCATCCGACCAAGTCCTAATCGTGGGATTTGCAGGGGTGGCATTCGCAGCAATACTATTTCTGGTGTTATCAGTGATATACTCGGATTGGGCATTAGCGCTGATGATGGATAATCTCACTGGAATGCCGACAAAAGAAGCCGAAATATATTATTGGACGTACTGGGTGGCGAAAAGGTTGAACCTGTTTGTCTGGTAACGAGAATTACGATTTTACGGGAAAACAAAAAAGGAGATGACGAAGACGATGATTCGCCACGAACTCATGGAATATGTTTACATTTGGGACACCTGCATCTCGCGCACGATATCGATTTATGCTTTCTTTCGTACGTACGGCATGTATCTCATTCACTTTTTCCCAATCACTTCCCCCCCCCCCTTTACTGTAGCTCCCCTTTCATTTCATGACTCTTGATGATTACCTTTGTTATGTACCCAAAAGCGCTGGTCCGAAATGTTTTATGATCGCTTTCACTTACTTTCTTCTTCTGGTGGTACTTAATTCGTACGCAGGTTGTAGCCTCGACACTAATGTGCACATTCGGATGAGGTGCGTTTGCCCTCTTGCATTCAAACTCATACTATCGTCTTCAGGACCAATCGCGCAAGTGCTCCGATTTTGTGTCCAGGACCATCGATCAGTACTACCCCCCAAATGCAGGATACAAGTGCTTTTGTTTACTATGGGCCACCCACTGATCTGTGTACAACTTGCATTAGTATTGTTCTCATAATCGAGAACAGTACTTTTATCCGGAATGATGTCAGTCGTAGTGTGGTAGGTATAGCAAACACGGAACGAGAGTTATACTCTTCATTTCTTCTTCAACTCTGTCCATTTCAACACCCACTTTCTTTTGTGTCGTGTTATCCATATTCAAGATCGACACATCACTCCTTAAGTGCTTGCTGCGCTTTTGCCACACTGACAGTTTCATCTAGACATGCCTGTTCTGTTGTGCGTATCACCCACTTGATCTTCAGGACGCCTACACACGACCAGTTAATCCCTTTGTGGTCTTCATAGCGCAAAACTTACCATTGTGTTTTGCGTATGTTAAGAATATCAACCGCTGTTCGTTGCCCAACAAGGCCAGTATAATAGCCGCTGGCTCCACCAAACTGTAGCGACAGACAATTGAGCTACATAACGTGGGCCGACAATCTATCTTATCTGTAAGTTTGGACCCTCGATCATTAAGCTACACCCACTCTAGGATAGTTCACCGAGCCAAATGCAACACTTGGAATAAGCTCAAGATAAATAGGCTACCTCGAGCATGAAATGGCGATACCATTACCCACCCAATATCAAGATGCCAGCGAGCTACGCCTCTCGTCGACGAAATGTTGCACGCACTTTAAGACAGCTAAGACCTCCAACGAAATTCACTCCTCCTCCATCTTATGAATCTGAAGGAACACCTGCTCTCCGTCCAGCACATATGGGATCGCGGCAAATTACCCCTCCCCCAACATATGTGGAGCAGGAAACCCCTACTCGTCTTCCGGCAGATACGGAACGGGAGAGTGCTTCCCCTCCCCCAAATTACATTGAAAGTGCTCGTACACCTTGCCGCCATGTCGATTTTTCGTCACCAGCACCACAGCAAGAGCCACTTCCCCTGTTCCTCGGTCGTAACGGTAACGAGATTGAGGCATTACTGCCCCACTCTATGCTTCAAGCTGCCAACTGGCAGCCGCATTCTCGTCATCTACTACCCCCGTACGACCATAATGGAACTGAACCACAATGGGGAAATGATAGTAATAGGAGGGCTGGACCTATACATGAACTCGACTACAGAGCCGAACAGTCGTATGAATCGTTTGAAGAGCCACCCAGTTCCGATTCTGATGTGTCTGAATATCAACCAGACCCATTGGCGCGCGGAAAATACAAACGTGTTCGTCGAGGGTCAGAACATGCCGGCGGACTGGCGTATGGCACTCAAATTTTCCGTTTTCCACCCCTTCAGGAGCCTCCAGTATCCACAAGGAGCCCTGCACATGCTGGGTCTGGTGATTCTTCTCAGACTGAAACAGATGAGGGCACAACCACAAGAGTACGTCGTGGAAGGAGGAAATTGGTTTTAAAATCGAAAAGGCCTGGAAAGAGAAAGGTAGAAAATAAGATCATTCTTGCAGAGAACGTGAAACCCGAAGAGCTTAGAAAACTACAATCAGATTGCGAAGACTTGTTTGATCGTATTCCCCAGTCGATAGGGCAATGTAGTGCATGGGAGGATGAACTTATAGGAATAGCAAAACTTATTCCTGGAAAACCCGGTTCCCTGGTGAATACAACCCAGGAAGAAGTCTTGAAGTATGTTTTTAAGAGTATAACAAGATATCCAGACAATGTGTGGATTTCGATTATTGCTATTCAGATAAATAGGCGAGTGATACGACATGTGAACCTAGTTTCTGTTGATCATTAACGACTCGAACAGACCATTTGTACAAGTAAAGACATGGTTTGGTAACAGCAGGCAAACAGGGAAGGTCGGGATGGGGAAGAAATCGCTACCTCAACCTCCTAATCAACCTATTTACTTGACTGCTTCCGCACCGAGAATGAAGTTACACAGAAGAAAGATACCTATGAACCCCGAAGCTGTTGATCCAGAGCATCCCTGGACCGACGGAAGGTTCCACCAAGTGATTAATCAATTTCTTAATGAGAAGTCGACTGACTCTGAGTCAGGAGTCACCGTGATGCAATGTCCTGATAATATCTGCCCAGGAATGCCCATGCACTCCCCAGGGGCTTAATTATATTTTTACACTTCATGGTATATAATAAGGGACTTATCTTCGTTGATTCTATAGTTGGGTGATTTCATGTATGCACGTTTTGAGTATGATTATTATATTCCTTATATCGACTTCGAGTTGAGCTCGCCTTTACGGGCTCATCATGCACACTAGCACATGCGGTCAAGGATTTTATGTCCCACGGAATTACCAGGGCGGGGGCTGTGGCGCAGCCCGCGACTTTGAAGCGCGTTGTCCTGCGGCGTCTGCGACTTTCAATGCACAGCACGTACGTATGGCCGTCTTCATCCTCAATCCTGTCCCCCTGGCTGAGAGTGACTGCGCCATTGTACGAAATTGCATAAAAGCACTGCATAGACGATTCTATGGTCCCAGTCGGACTCCCCTCCTGATCTGTACTAGAGATGTCTCCACCACCGCCGTACTCCCAGGCTGCGCGCCATAGCGCGGCCAGTAGTAGTGCCTCGACTCCGTATATTGGCTCCTCATCCTCGAAGCGTTACCAACAGCCAGGGACCCCATCGATGATTTTGTAAGTTGATTTTATGGTATTTAGAAATTCGTTGACCCGGGAAATTTCGCAGATCCGATGATGACGGCAGCGAGACAAGTTCACAAACAGATCCCGAATTACCTGATTCCTACGACATAGACTCAGATAACGCCTGGCCTGAAGCGCTCGAAGCCTTAATCACAGATATTAAAACAGTCAAACCCATCCACATCCTACTTGTCCTATCCATCTTCATCCTCTTCACCATTTGCGTCGTCCTTGACATCTCTGAATATCAAAACACACAGAATTCCTGGGTTCGCGACCGAATCCGCACCAACTGGAACAACGAACAAAGCTCCCACATCGCTTTTGTTCGCCAATACAACGTAGACAAGGCAGCGTTTCAAAAAGACCTTTATCATCATAAAGAAATCACCTCCGAAAGAGCTGCGGAAGAAAAGACCCGGTCTCAGATAAGCGATTCTCGTTCTCAACAAGAAAAAGAATGGGAGAAAAAATGGAAAGAGCGTAAAGCCATCGAAGGGGGGTGGCTGGAATGGGAAAGACAGATGAAAGAAGAGAAGAGTTCGTTGAGGTGGAGTTATCCCCAAGCTGCAAATGCGAATGGGCGTGGTAAGCAATGTTTGGGGTACGGGATCAGGGAATATACCGCTACGTTGATGCACGTACCAAAAGGAGTGAGCGAAAAGGACATTTTGGCGAATTGCTCAAGGTTGCCGATTGAGATACATGGAGTAGAGTTGTCCAAGCCAGATTTCTGTGACATTGTGGTGGGTATTATGAATGCTGTGGACCCAGATGGTATGGTGCTGATGTACACGCTATGTCGTTAGAAAAGCGGATGGTCGAATCGTGAATATGTCGGACATTGGAAACTGTACTCCGAACCTGGGTGTATGACCTTCTGGGAGAAATTCGAAGCCAAGGTAAGGACTTCACATTGCTCCCCCATTTCTGTCCTTCTCTAACACTTTTTGCAGGGCTGTACAGGTCCCCACTCCGGTTTATACGTATGTGCACGACTTCTGTCACTAATTTCAATTTCGGACAATTTACCCACCGCAACAGCGCTACGAAGCCAATCTAGGCAACTTTCGCTACGAAGATACCCTCAATCCACACGACATCTGCCAATCCACCCCGGCAATAATCCACGGGGTGCACTACGGAGGTCCCAAATCATGCAAATGGGTGAGTGGCACCTTCGCACTTTTTCAATTTGATCAAGATACCATTGGAGAGAAAGTGCACGTTTGTGTACCGGGAGTCCGACAAACCAGGGAGAATACTATGATTCCTTGACCCGGAGAATTCAAGAGACCATTGTCCCATTTTATCTTTAGTAGACGTGGCGTTTGACACTGACACGACGATTATTGCTCCAACAGAGTGGAGAGACTATCCGAGGAACATGGGAAATTGAAGACACAAGATGTTTCTAGACGCTGGCTGTTGTATATGTAGTAAATGCGGTGTCGTCGGCCAAGTTACCGATGTGCACGTCTCCAAGCTGTAAACGAGCCACTTTATGCCTTACAAGTTCTAATCAGATGGCATGTCCACTGTTGCACTAGGATATTCAACCATATAAACCATCTAATTTATATATTTGTCCAGTCTCTCAGAGAAACCCTCGCGTGCTTTGCGCTACCGACAAGTCTACATCATATCCCCGATGTCATCTGCTACTTCATCACTACGCGCAATGATCTCCATTGTACTCTCAAGCCTCTCAGGACGATCTAGAAGGAGTCCTTTCACCTTCGTAGGTGTCAACAGCAGCTGTTCAACAGACAGGATTGCCCTAGCGAACTGAGCAGCACTCAGCTTCGTCTTTATGGTCTCCGTCCGTGCAACTAGGCCACCGAGATATGTAGATATGTCCAGAGATTTGTTTGCCAACTCCAGGTTTTTGTCCTTGAGCGCAATGGCCTGAGTCCGAGTAGATTCAAGGGTGCCTCTGTACGAGGTGACAGAGGACCGCAAACTGTGGAACTGATCGATCTCCCTTCGAACATCGCGCAAGGTGTTCTCAGCCGCTCGAATATCATCATAGGCTGCTTGGGCGTTTCTTTGGGCGGACTCGATCAGTTTGTCGGCGTATCTGATAGCTTCATTTAACCCTCCCCAATCTCCGATCTCTCCGAGACCAAAAGTGAAGATATCCCGCACGATCTGCAAATATATTCAAAAATGTACGCGTGAACAAAAGGGCATACGAACTCTAGAGGTTCTGCTGCTATCGCGTTTTTTTTCTGCTTCTCTTTTTGTTTCTTGGGCTTTTCGTACAGACGCCTCTGCCGTTGCTCTCTTCTCTCTGGAACGCAACAATACATCAGGGTGCAGAGTCTACGTTTTCTGTAAGTTACTTACTGCGCTGCGGACTCCCTAGCTTCGGCACCCCTCCGCAAACCATCTGCTACCTCTTGGAGTTTATTCAGTCTCGTAACTTTGCCTTCTGAGGCTCCAAGCTGGGCGGTCAGCTCCGTACTCAACTACTCTGTTGTCAGCCAAGAAGGAAGAGCCGGAAAATCTCCATGCCCACATTGGAAGCAAGCTTCATCATCCCGTCCGATCTTTCGTAAAGATGCTGGAAACGCTTGTGGACAACAAGTGCTTGATTCTTGCAAACCTTGATCATCTTGTCAATCTCTGCCTTCTGTGCCTCTACAACTGCCTTGGTTTCATTGTACAAGGTCTCAATTGATCCAGAAAGCACCATTACACCTTGTATAGCGTGGTCAGCTGGACTGCGTAAGCTGTTCTCGATGTCATATTGAAGGTTTTCAGTCTGCGTGCGCAGCGTGCTGCAATGCTGGCGTGCTAGCTCTATTTCCTTTCCAAGATGATCCGCTTCGGTGATACAAGATTGTAAATTGGTGAGTGTAGCTGGGCTGAAACGTTCAGACCAGAATGGCTTTGTTTGGGTGGAATAATGGTTAAAGGCATACTGATTTATTAAACTCAGATGCTCACCATCAATCCATTGATGTATAACCCTTCGGCACCCAGGAAGCCACCCAGCGCACGCCCTCCCATCTGCCAACTGATAACTTGCCCCGTTTTGCGACCGAACCAGTCGGAATTGCGTCCTGACATCACAAAAATTTAAGCCCGAGTATGACGTGGTAAGTGAAAAAAAAACCTTTGGACGTGATGAATTGCAGGGCTGAGATAAAATTGCCATCTGTCGTCACCAAGACGTCCGTGATGTCTTCGCCGTCGCTCAGAGAGAAGGAATGCTGAGAACCATTGCTACCTCCATGCCACCCCGTAGATGATCCATCTGTAAAATCGAGCGAGATGGCATCGATTAGATATCCACAGCGGATGTTGACTCTTTTGATCACCCTCTGATCAGTCCTCGAGGTATTGTCTAGGCAAGATTAGTGACAAATTCAAGGATTGTTGATGGAAAACTAACCAGTGAATGGCTTTCCTGAAAACTTGCCCACAAAGCGACCGGCGGCCTGGAGGAATGCGATAGGAGTGGGATTCATCCAGTTCCAGCCTTCTGGGTTTACTCGCTGATAGAGGAGCTACAAGACATTGAAATATTAGATAACGACCCATGAAAGAGCTTCAGAAAACTCGCTTGATCTGGCCCAGCCCACATCACAACAATGTAAAAGCCATGTCCTGGTTGGCGAACATAAGCAACAACGTCGGAGTTGGGCAGCGCTGACTGTCTGAATGCTCCTCTACAATAGTGAGAATGTTTTCAGCTATATGGGCTACATTCCTCTGAACAAAGCACACTGACTGTTTCCAACAAGCCCCTGGACCAGAAGAATAGCACCATTCGATGATATCGCAATTTTCCTCCTGAAAATAGAGTCTGAAAAGAAATAAATATCACTTAGAATGGTGATATTACAGCGTCATATACCTAATTTCACGGCGACCGTCGTATTCCCAGTTAACTGCAGCAATATCGCCAATGGGGATGGTACACTGGTGCACAAAATCGCCTAACGTCCTTTTGCATAGTTGTGTGAACCAATGGAGCACTCAGAATCGTTGCGCATAATGCGTACCAATTATTGCTATTATAGCTACCACAATATTCTCGCACAACATTCTGGTCATCTTGAAAGTACACCCTTATATCCCGACAGTCTGCAACACGTTAATACAGCATAGAAGGGTCCTAATGAAGATCAACTATACTTACTATTCCAACTTGTCACTCCAATTCCTGTACACTTGGCTGCTTTTTGTAATCGCACAGCTGGCTTCCACCTGCCACCCTCAAAGACACTAGGTGGATTATTTAGCCTCGCTATTAGGTGTCAAATTCTTGTACCGAAGATTACTTACCGGAAGCACAAATAGTCTTCGCTATCCTGAAAAAGCAATACAATGATACGAGCATAATTACCCCAGACTGCAGCTATGCTCGTCCCCATCATGCAATCTGGTTGAACAAAGCTTGTGATTTCCCAGCGATTGAGGTGGCGTCTCTCGCGAATGCTGCCATCTTCGGTTTGATAGAACACAGACTGACTCCAGCTATCCCACTGGAGCTGTATGAGCTTCGAATTATCTATGTAAAAAAAGCTATAGATACATACCGCAAAAGCACATAATGTGCTCTCTGGACTACAGTTGAATCGTAGTTCACCTGTGGATAAAATAAGCGCTTCATATAAAAGAGGATGCAAGGATGTTATGTGATGAACCTGGGAACCAGCCATCAGCCATATCAACGACATCTGCAAAATAAGGTAAAGGTGAGGCTGGTGCTTGTCAGGAGCAAAGCCTAGGGTAGTACTGACCACGATCACCGCGTGTTTTAGCAGAATTAAGCGTCTGCAAGGATGTGTCGTTACATCCTTCTCGAACATCTCCATTGCCTGTTTTTGTGTAAACTCGGATTCCGGCGTCGCAGACAGCGGTGGCAAGGGCTGTGCTTCTCTAGATTTCGAAGCGATGAGTACGACGCTTACCATGATTCAAAAGAGGCACATACCAGACTCAAAGGCATGATTACTCAAAGAAAGGATTGCAGAGGCGAAACAGCTTGGAGGATTTAAAGCACTGCGTTAGGAAAATTGGTATTCCAAGTTTATATAGATGGGTTCAAGTTGTCATTCAGGGGATGTCCAAGTCTCCTGAAATATTCCCCTGTGTAATGGAACTGATTAATACCGCTTGACAGATGTAGAGAGCAACTTGGAGCTGCCAGTGGGTGCCATGTTGAATGGACATTAACTGGACACTCATCATCCTATCTGTCAAGACCCCTATGGTTGACATGATATTGGAAAGAATGGCCGACTGGCAAATGAGAGTCGTGTTGTAGCTATTGTTTGTCTCTATTTGCCTCTGAATCCTCTAAACTTCTGTTCCAAGTTGATAACCAATGAATGAGGGATCTGAAGTGCCAGTTTTGAAGGCATAACTACTATGCCTGCACCTTTCTTCATGCCTGGAACAGCTAACAGGATTCAGGCACTGGAAATGTTAGAAATCAGACATTTTCGTTGACAGAGAAGCATCCTTGGAAGCATGCGAAGAAGGGCTAGTCACGATCCGAAGAGGGGTATGGGAATAATATTACTGAGTTAGCGATATTGGACTGCATTCAGGAGAGTAGATACGCTAGTGGGCAATTAATAGGGTTGAATGTGGTGGTTCAGTTGCAAAATTGACATTGACGCGGTAAGGTCCATCTGTCAGTTTTACAGCAGCTTTGATTATCCCCTAGTACTAGTAAAAACTCCTAAGAATATTATACATTTATCTGGGAAGCCCTTGGACGCAATCATGTCAACCCGGTGAGTGGAAGAATTCATTCTGTCTGGCTTGCTGATTTGACAGGTTGAATGAACGTTACTCGATGGAAGGACCTAATTGAAAGACACTCGTAAATGTGTAACCCTGCGTAGGACGTACAAAAATCTGATATGAAGCACACTATATAAACTGCCCCCAACTCCTTTACGATCCTCAGTACTCTGCAGTTTGAAAGTCACTTGACAAGTCTATCATCATCATGTCCACAGATTTGGCGGCCACCCGTAATGCTATCGCCAAGGTTTCGACCGGCAAGCAGGTTAACGAGGATAGCTGGATGACGTTTGTGTTTGTATTCTTACGTTGTGGTATGGTACTCACAATGGCTTGTACCTTAGGATGTGGTGCAACACAAACTGGGGAGACTTGCTTCAGCCAGCTCCATTATCAATCGCTTTGCTCGGGTCTGTCATGATCATATCTGCTAGCACAGACGACTTCTGTACGCAATGACTATGCCCCTCCTTTTTCATACTCTGATAATTTTCCATACACCAGCCCTTGTGAACGCTGAAGATGCAGTTCCGTATAAGTGGCAGTACGCTACTCACCCTGGCTCATTCAAAGCATGTTTAATGCAAATGGTGATGATGAGTTGCAAATCCCGAGGATCCTCTGCTAACTTTGCCCCAATCTTAGGTCGGTAATGGCTACACTGCATTTGGATCCGCGCATAAAAACATGACGCGCATCCAAAATGCCTCAAATCAAATCCCCGATGTCATCAAGAACGCGGTCCTGACAATCCTCAAAGGCAGTCCTCAGGAGGCAAGAAACGTATCTATCTTATCGCATTGTATTCTTATATTGTTTCATCTGCAGGTGGAAGCATATCTTCCAGATCAGATCCAGTCAGCGCTTGACCTCGCCCAGATTTGCGCGTAGGTGTTTTCAACAGGCATACCATTATACTCATATCGAAACTCCATGTCCTTCTTCGAAGAAATGCCTCTAAAGAAACTGAGGACGCGTTTCATGGTATTTCGAATCTCGCTTCAGAGATGGTCGTCGCATGCACCAACCAAGTATGTTTCACATTGTATACTGTGTAATAGTCATCCTCTCTGGTATTAAACCAGTATTTAATAGGTTGGAACGGCTGAGCAAAAGCTCAAGGCCAATGAGGTGCAACTTGGTATCCTCGAAGAACGCAAAAAGTCAGAGGAGGAACGCGTAGCTGCCGCTAAGGAAGCCAAGGATCTCATGAAGAAGGCATGCAGATAACATCCCAATTTTTTATTGTGCTAACCGCGGAGTAGTCATTTGAGAACGCTGAGGATGACTTCCACACTGCGGTGAAGAATGTTCCCACCGGGTGAGCAAGCATACATTTATCTTATGACTTTCCTTGTGTGTTGCTGATAATATTCCTCAATCAGATGGGACTTGGTTGGTATGCAGACAGTGGAAAGTCTTACACAACTTGCAGTTTCAGCGGGTAATGCAGTGCTCGGTATGGTGACACTCAAATCACAGGCTGCCATGGCTGGCATTGGTATGCTTCAAGGTAAAAGTCCTAACGATCGCAAAGACGGCAACGACGGCAAAGCCGACGATACAAGTGGTTACACTCCTGTTCAGTCTGCAAAGGCTACTCAAGCTTCCGCTGCAGCACTCGCTGATGCCGGTGCACTAGAGGCCGGTAGAGTGTTGAGTCTCGTCACAGCATTGCAACTTCTTGTCGCAGGCGGCCCCAATGATGGACCCGATTGGGACAAGATCCGTGGTACTGGTAGTGTGCGTCTGATAATTCCGTTAATGCTCTACAGTGTTCATACTGGCAATTATTCTGCAGGGAAATGGCGGCTTGTATGTCGAGAAGAGCTTGGAGAACATTAAGGAGCGATTGGATGGGAAGAAGCCGATATCTGCCGAACTCCTTCCAATAATGGAGAGCTCTATTTCAGTCATTCAGAGTATTATTCGAATTGCCAGTTCACCTCAGGCTGCAGATGACAACGCTCTGGATAAGTTCAAGCCTAGCATCAACCAGTCGGTTGCAAGCTTGCAGCAGCTGGTGACCAAAGTAAACTTGACCCTTCAGCAGACTGGAGTGTCAGCCACCGGCCCTGCTACACCACCTCCACCTTCAAAGGGAGGGTCGAGCAGTAGTGCTGCGGTATGTCTTGTGTTTGCTATGATGTCCCTCGGCTTAACGGAAATTTTCCTAGAAACTGGCTGTGGAGAATGCAAAGTTCCAGGTAAACCGGTTTCAGGAACTCTTTAGTCTATGATACTGACTTACTTGCAGGTCGATCAAACTCGTGCTAACCTCGAAGCATCCCGGACAGCATACAACAATGCTGCAGAGCAACTTATCAACCAACAGGAGCAAATAAGCCAAACGATTGCTTCACTTACCAGCCTCAAGCTGACCACAGCAGGTCTTCAGGCTATGCTACCCGTCCTGAAGAAGGCTGTGGGAGCGTTCACCAGTACGTTGCCAGAAACCTCGGTGCATATCACAGACAGCTAATGCACTTGACCAGCACTTCAAGCTCAGTTCTCCCAGCTCACTCAATTCTTCGAGAGTGTCGCATCCTTATTAAACGATGTTCTTCAGCCATCTGTTTCTCGTTGGGCAAAGACAATGGAAAATACTGCAACCCTTGGAGGGGTGACAATATCGGGTATGGGATTTACTATCCAATCTCGAAAGCAGACTTATCGCCGTTGAAGCCCTTGCTCGCCAACTAATCTATACCCAAATGATGTTGCCGCTCCGGGTCAGCATGCTTTCGGAGAAGATTGCGACAACGTATCTTACCGTTTCGGAGCTCTATATTCTCCCTGCGCAAAGGTCTAACACTGCTTGCGAAATTACGAATAGGGTCTAACAATATTCATCACTAGGAGCGTCGGTAACATGATGCAATTCAGCGAGGACACCAGTGAACAGGGCAAAGCAGCTTTGAGAGGTATGCCAACACGTCACTTCGTGCATATATTCTTACTCAGGTTATCGTTCTCGAAGCTAAACTGGAGAAGACGCAAGGCGAACTGCAGCGGGCGTCCAGCACGGCAAGCAGGCAAATTCGAGATCTTGTAGCAGCAGACCAGAAGGTTTGTGGAATGCGCAATACACGTTAAAGACCCTTTGACACTTCCTCATTCGCCTACAGAAATTTATTGCTGGTATCGACAAGCGGCTGACCGATATTGAAGATGGGCTTAAGCACGTCTTACCTGCTATAACACAACCAGGCAAGTTCTTTTGGGGTAAAATGCGTCTTCTCCTTCTCAAATCATCTGCTTCTAGTCCCAAAGGCAATTAAGGATGTAGTGGACGGACATGTCGAAGAGGTCACTGCGAAGCGAGAGGAGGCTGCGAAAGAGAACCCCATGTTCGATGTCAATGATATGATGTAGGGAGGGCTGTTATCGCCAAGGCATAACATAGTATATATTCAACTCCTATACTACTTCGAATTGGAAGTACAGTGATGATGGCAATGCGATGTTGTTGGTTTTAAACGGAGTCGAAAAGAGCATAGACTAGCATAAATCATAATCGCCAGAGCGAGTAAATCTAAATCGTAGGCATAATTAGTCTGGGGCCTCAGCACATCACATCACGCCTGCGCATCGGACGCAAGGTGATATGCGTGATCAATGAATCGGCCTGTATGAACGGGTGAAGGCGGAGGAGGAAAAGGGCAAGACGGAAATGAAGCGTCGAGAACAGTGAGTGATGCGTGAATGGGTGAATGGATGAATGGATGGCGGTATCAATGTCAACGGCGATGCGAAAGAGCACTGCGGTAATAGCGTATACGTACAAGTGGAACGCACACGGAAGGAAATAAAAACAACAGGAGAATGAGAATGACTGCGGAAGGTGGAGGAGAAAAATCGTAACAGATCGTGCAGAGAAGATTAAAAAAAAAAAAAAAAGGAAAAAGGACAACTAGAGTCAAAGCCAACGTCCATCATGAATTTATCGAACACAAAACACAAGTAGAAAGATAAAAAAAAAGTTAAGGGAAAACAACATCCTAGCAGTAAACAAGTCAAGTCAATCAATTAAGTACAACCCCGTCTCGTCGCAAGTTGCGTCGATCGAGATGATATACAAATAAGTACACATCCACATCATAACCTCCACAAAAATATCACCAATTCTACACACCCCCTTCTCCCATACACACAAACACCCAACGAGCAAGCTAGAAATACAAGCAAAAACATGGGAGAAATCTCGTGAAGTGAAGCAGTAGTACATGCGCCACCAGGACGACATGACTCCCCCTTCCACCAAAAGGAGAAAAAAAAACGTTTCTGCCATACCCACCAAGTGATAAGCGAGCATTACTTCAACCACATACCAACACCAACGCCAGCGGAGAACACCACTGCCGCTCCCACCGCAATCGAAGCAATACCAGGTCCAGGCCTCTGTGGTCCACCGTTACCGCTCCCATAATATCCTCCAAGGGCGAGCTCGCCTTCTTCATATGCAGGAGGAGACGCGTCACCTCGATTCCTCATGGCCGCAGTATATCCATCCCTTCTCCTACCAACATTCTGAATCCCATCCTCTGATTTCGCATCAGAGCGGCCCAACACCTGGGCAGATTTTGCAGATTTCGTCTTGCCAGTGAATTGACCAAACGTGCCTTCCACGATTTTGTTGATTGTCCTTCCAATCTTCTGTTGCAGCGGATTGAGAAGAGCGAGAGAGAACATGACAAGTGAAGGGAAATGAAGGGGATCCAAATCGTATCCGTATTCCATGTTGTCTAGGGCGTCGTAGTTCTTGAGCGTGGAGAACGGTATTGAAGGCGATGGTGGAGCCGAAGACGATAACGAAGAATCTGACGATGACGTTGTCCCATGATCGGACTCTCTCTGCTGGTAGACGGAAATCGGCACCGCAGTTGCCAAGGGGGAACGTTGGTGTTGCTGCTGCTGAGCATTCAATGATTGTCGAATGGTATTTGACAATTCGGAATCCTCCTTTAGCCTTCTCGCAACTTGAACGGAAAGTTCCGACTCCCACTCTGCTTCCCACCTTACCTTATTCCAATGCAAAGCATCTCGTCTGATGACAGGGTCATGTGCGCGTTTCTGTCGAATGATTTCGACTTCTCGTTCGACTTCTCTCCAACTGAGGAAACGATCCGTGGCTTCACTCCGGAGTAAGGCCAGAGTCTCAGGAGAATTGAATAAACCCGTACGAAGTGCGATGGCGGAGGACGGTTGGAATGTGGATAGTCTAAATTTGGGTTGTGGGTGGGATGGCTGAGAAAGGTTAGATGGCTTGCGGCTAAGCGGTCGCGAGTGCGAAGAGTGAGAAGAGAGGCGAGGGAGTACTATAATGGGAATCTCAGAACTCAAGCCCTTCAGGATTTGGTGATCGACAGGTGTTGGTGCTAATTGATTTGGGGAAGAATGAATTGATGGCGTAAGTCTTAAAAAACACATGACCACATACCAGTGGGAAGCAAGAAGATAAGTGCTGTGAATAGGGGAGTGAAAGGGGAGGACACGAGGTTGGCCAGTACAGCCGATGGCTTGTGATCTGGGTGGAGGACCTCTGCGACATTCTGGAAGGGTGCACGAATGACAGATTTCAAGGTGTCGAGCAGCTCTTGGACCTGAACAAGCTCATCAGAATTGGGATTGATGATTTCATCAGGGTCATTCAACGCACATCAGCAGGGGAAGCAGCAGGGTCATAGCCAGAAACTTCGATAAGCTCAACATTACGCATCGGCTCGAACTTTTCTAGACCATGCGCATCACGGTGTTCAACCCAATCGGTGGAGGCACGTATCACTTTGACAGTCGATAGTCCGATGCCACCATCGGGGGTTGCCCGAAGGGTTTGACCGACTAGCCCACTCTCTGCAGCGTCGGCATCGTCAATAGGGTCCTGGGAGAAGTAGTCCTCCCATTCTCCGACTTCGATTATGTGCTCGTTTTCTTCCAGTAGGAGTCCCTCAACGATGTGTCTGCCAGCGCCTTGGGCACCCAGAACGAGAAGTCTCAGGTCACCTAGCGTCTGCCCGTAGAAGGTGGGACGGCGAAGGGCGGAAGGCAATGTAAGGGATGGAATGATGAGACCTTGGGTGTAGGAAGGGTCATCGCGGATGCTTTGAAGTCCAGAGTGAGCATGATGGAGATTATGTAGGTGAGGGTGGGGAAGCGGGACGCCAAAAGGGTGGGGCGGACTTGCAGCGGCGGAACTGAAGAAAAACGAGGAAGACACCGATGGGAATGATGACACCGATGACGGGCTATCCGGAGGAGAAGGGAGAGCACTTGAACGCGGGGAAGAGGGGAGTGAGACGTTGAGCGGAGGGAGCTGGATTGATTGCGGCGGCGGTTGCGGCTGGAGCTGGACGGACGGCCTGGGATGGGGCGACAGCTCTGATGGCCGCTGCTGCTTGGTGGAGTCCATGAACGATGGGGAGGAGATGGTGGAAGTAAAAGGAAAAGAGGGGGAACAGAAAGAAAGATGAGGAACAGAATACAAGTGGCCCAACAGACCGCTTATTGGCACGTGGACCTGCTGCCTTGTTATCTGATAAGATACACACAATAGACTCGGGTGATCATGACGTCATCGTCCTCCCTCTCATGGACCGCATCCATCTGGGCCTCCTCCGCAGATACACCACCAGCAACATCAATGTCAACCACGCAACCTTTCTCTACGGCTCCCCAAAGCATGCAAAGGGCTCGGACACCCGCGCGCTGGACCGCTTGAGCCCGGGAAAAGGTTCGTACACGTTGCTGCAGATAACATCAAGCCTCATGTCACGACTTACGACAGGCAAGCTGTCTCCAACCTCCTCCCATCTTTTCAAGCTTATCCTCCCCTTGGACCAGCTGACCCCACGGCCGTCTCAACCTGCATCGACGTCATCCAGAGATACGCCACCGACCGTCTTCCTCCTCCACCCATCACAGCCCCTCTCTCATGCGGGTCAACTTATCCTTGCATCACTCCTGCAATCCCCCAGCTACAGGAAACTTGCCGGTCATCTTCCACCCCATGAACGACCAACGATTACCTTCCGTAATCACTCCCCCAGCGGGCAGCACCTGGAGTGGTCGGAATCAACAGACATAGCCGACTTTATCAAAGATGCTGCGCGTGCTGCCAAGTTCTCTATCACGGTCCAGTATCCGCACAGTGACAAGGACACCGCCTCCAACAAGGATGCTCAAGGCCCTCCTGGTGAGACAGAACCAACCGAGGTATCACTCCAAGTCGAGGTACCCACCTTCGCTGACCGCACACACTACCTTCGACTCCGACTCGAACAACTCGAGTCGCAGCTTGCCTCAATGGAGGCCCTGAAGCTCACCTGCGACAAGGAAGCCCGGCGAGGTGTCCAACGCATGGCGATGGGTGGGTTTGGGTTTCTCGTCGTATACTGGGGTGCTGTTGCTCGGCTAACATTTTGGGATTACGGGTGGTGAGTCTGGGTGTCCATCATCGGTGCTTATAAGGACTCATGGGGAAGGCGCTGCTCTAGGGACGTAATGGAGCCGATAACATACCTATCAGGTCTTTCCACCGTCATAGGTGGATACCTTTGGTTCCTCTACCGCGGCAGGGAACTCTCGTATACCTCATTACTTGATCACTCCATCTCTGCAAGGAGACGTGTAGTGTACAAGGCAGAAGGATTTGATATAGATTTGTGGATGGAGAAAACGCAGGAAGTGAAGGATATTAAGAGAGAGATTGGACGAATTGCACGGGATTACGAAGGAAGTGCGCGTGAGAGTGAGGATGAGGAAAAAGAGGGGAAAGGGAGAGAAGGAGGACGAGAAGGACGGTACTGAGAAATTGATTGAGACTTCGAAGAGTGACTCGGAAGAGCATAAAGTCTTGTAGTGGATTTCGCGCACTAAGGGAGGTTTGGGATACCATGGACCCTTGCATTATTATTGTATACCACGATATGTACTTTTTGCAATGGACTCCTGTTTTGGGACTATTCTGCAGAGTCACAGTGATGGGACGAAAGAAAAAAGATTTGACGAGAGTGGGATTCGAACCCACGCCCCGAAAGACCAGATATGGTTGGACAGAAGCTGTCCTGGTCCTTAGTCTGGCGCCTTAGACCGCTCGGCCATCTCGCCATGCAACACCTGCTCTGACTGCTCAATAGGTTCACGTGCTAGACAGAAAAAAAAGTGATATCATTCATCTTCACCCTGATGGGAGTCCGACTCGTGGGTCTACAGCTGGATTATACGTCTACTCCGTAGCAGCCAAGCAAAGAAACTCAACCCAAAAGCGTACGCGCTCAAGATGAACATCGCCGGTCGGTCGGCGACGTACATGGTTTGGATCGTGAGGTTGATCAACCCCGTTGCGACGTTTGCCTGAAAAGCCATAAGCACACCGGATAATGAATTTTGAGAGACAGGATGGCACGTACCACAAGGAACAAGACCAAACTGTTCTTATTGATCGCCTCCAACAACGCCGGAGCTGAACCCGCATACGGCAGCTGCTCCGTGTTCTCGACCACCGAATCTGGCGAGGTAAACGGCGGGAGGACGGAGGGGGGTGCTTTTAGTTTGAGCTTGGAAGTCGGGTCGTAGAGGGATTTGGAGAGCGGGGAGGGGAAGAAGAAGAGGTCGAGGAGGAGGTAGCAGAGGACGAATGTGGTGTTGAAGGCGGAGATCCAGAGGATGTAGGGGAGGTTGGTCTGAGGGAAGTTGGATCAGATGAAGTTGAGGATGGAGGGAGGAGAGGACTTGCCATTCTGCGGGAAACGTCGCCGCCTCCGGCGGGACTGCCTACGCCCACCAGCTGTGTTACCCATAGCAAGGTCCACCACACAATTGAATAGGAGCAAAGTTCCGTCGCGGTTCGGTCGTTTTCTCTGTGCACACTAAATCCCTTCTTTCCTTCCCCTTGAGCTGATGGCTGAGGTGCATCACTAAGCTTTCGCTTGCGTTGTTGGTGTTGCTTTTTGAGGTCCTTTTGCTGGCGGCGGAACCATGAAGGAGAGGGCGGGAGGATTAGTGTGCCCGTTGATAGTCCTAGGAGGTGGATCGCAAGGTAGCCTAGGGAGGCGAATAAGGTAAGGTAGAGAATTAGGTGGGACTGGGTGACTTGCCTGGGAGGGAGACTATGCCTTCTTTGTTAGCGCTGATTAGGGTCTTTCGTGGTTCAAAGAGGATATAACTCTCAAGACCAAGGAAGGATAAGCCTAACTGGTGGGCTGTAACGTGGTCAAGTGGAGAGAATGGAGCCAAAGAATTGAGTCATACCGAATGCAATACAGATAGCAATCATAGAGATAGGGGCCCGTTGAATTATAGGGTGTAAAAGGACTTGAAGTACCGGAACTAGAGCCAGGGTGATGAAGAAGTTCCAGTGTGTTCCGTATTCCGATTCGTGTTCCTACACGAGTTGTATGTATCAATTGCTCGTAATAATGATAGAGACCGAGGCAAAGTACTCACCGGGTATTCTGTCCCCTTCACCAACACAACACGAACGAGACCCAAAACCAATATAGGCAACGCCTTCCTCACCACATACCCAACTTTCGGTCCTAACGGGCTCGTAAGATACGCCGGATTCTTGAGGAGTGGTATAGCCGATACGATCCCTTGCGAAAATACAAATGAGCCAACACCAAGGTCCATCTAACACCTCCATCAACACAAAGGTATCAAAAGCAACGCGCAAGGGATGAACGCACCAAGGACACCCCGTAGGTTTCGCACTTTGCCAACGATCTGGGGAAGACCGGAAAATCAACTGCAAGGATGCCCAGTATCGTCATCAACATCATATGCGCCCTGTACGTCGTCAAAGCCGGTAACATGGGTATATTCGAAGTGTAAGGCCCCTGCAACGATGCCGACTGTGCTGTCTGGTGGTGCCTCGGAGTTGCAGGCGAAGACGGTGGAACACTTGAAGGTAGCGGAGACGACCCCGATTCTTGAGCGGGAAGGAGTAAAACCAATCCGGTTGGAACTAACATCCACAATGCCAGCGTTCCGGGCGAGTTGGCGTACAAGGTCATGGAGAGCAACAACGGCACCACCAAGATCGTCCACGAGACTGGGAACGGGATGGACCTAGTCGGTGCAAGTCGCGTGCGGACGGCTGAGTAGAGAGCGATGGAACACTTTCATTGAGAATGAGAAACGCAATGCAGGAGTGGTTGTGCGGAGGGTAGAGGGAATGGGGAGGACGAGCGGCTTACGAGGGCGGTGAAGGAGATTTTGTTGATGTGGGTTATGGTGGAGCCTGTCATGCCGGAGACAAAGGCCTCTTTGGCTTGCTTGTAGTCTTCTGCCATAGTGGGCGACGAAGACTGGGCGTTGCACTAATGGATGTTGGAGTCGTGGGTGAGCGTAACGTATAAAGCTCGCGTCACGGTTGATGGTCCTGTCAGGGTCGCTCTCGCAACTCTCTGCCAGTTGTTACCTGCGAAAAGGAATATAAATCGCATTGCCCAAAGCAGGGAGATTGTTGTTTCATACCATAGACTAGATAGACGTCCAAAGGATTATACTTTGGAGACCCGCTGTGGACATGATGGCATGTCAGGATGCTGGGCGACCAGAAATGCCAGCTAGGTCAAGGAATGCATGGCGAGATGGCCGAGCGGTCTAAGGCGCCAGACTAAGGACCAGGACAGCTTCTGTCCAACCATATCTGGTCTTTCGGGGCGTGGGTTCGAATCCCACTCTCGTCAAATCTTTTGGTCTTTTTTTTCTGTTTTGTGTGATGGCTTTACTTCCAAATTGGGAAATCTAAACTTGCTACCAAAAGTCTGGGCATAGACCACTGGCAATCCCGCCGTGACTACAACAGCCAAGGCCTTCGACCAATCATTCAAGCTCCATCGGAGTCTC
Source organism: Volvariella volvacea V23 (assembly GCA_000349905.1). NCBI lineage: Eukaryota > Fungi > Basidiomycota > Agaricomycetes > Agaricales > Pluteaceae > Volvariella > Volvariella volvacea. The sequence continues at coordinate 1,660,413 of KB722740.1, read as the reverse complement.
GTCATCTCACTATCCCTCATGTGGAAGATCCACACGAAACGTGCGCTGGGTGCGTAAACGCCGAGTAGATCCCTATCCACGTCAATTTCAATTTCAAATTCATACTCACAGCATTGGATACACCCCTTTGTAGGTACCTTAAATTTGCACCAAAAATAAGCGCAGAAAATAAGGCATTACGAAAAAATCTCAGGTTCTCCAAAATTCCTGCCTCGCGTACGCGGCAACTTGCGTACCTGTACCTACGTTCAAGTGGTGCTGCGTTAGGGGCCAGATCGTAATCAGAAAATATTATCTCGCGAGTCTGTGTTAACCGTCCACAGGAACACAGGCCTTTTGTTTCTGGTGTACCAGGAACCAGAAATGACAACTATTCGTGGAATCATCTCTGTTCATCTAACACGTTGTATTGTTCGAGACCCTCAGGATCCTCCCAGGGCATCAAACATGCTCACATTGGATACGCTTGTACATAGCGGTCTGCAAAAGGACAGTTGTTGGCACTAAAGAAAAAGACGATCAGGGACTGTTGTGGCGTTGATGGTCTACCGCCGGAGATCTATTGTCGCTGCAATTTGCAATTTTCAGCCAGCCCCTAGTACGATATATAAAACCGTTGAGCTCAAGCGATTAATCGATCCCTACCCAGCAAGGACATACCTTGAACACTGAGCTACTTCGTCATGTATCCAAAGCTTGTGGCTCTAGACACCGAGTTTGTCACTTTGCATTCGTCCCCAGCTTCTTTAACACCTGCTCTTACCGCCTCTGTTTCATAACCAGCTGGACTTTGTTCTGGGGCTCGCTCGACCAGAAGACTTGGGGGAAGGGAAGGGGCAAGTCCCCTCTCGTCGAAGATAACATTGAGCAATTCGATCATTGGGTCATTAGAGACAAAACGTCAGTCCTTAACGATACTTATTTGAAATGATGCTACGACTTAACTTGCACTTTTGTGTGTACAGTAATTACAGGAATAAGTGTGGAATGTATGCGGATGTCCCCAGGATCATACGGGATATTCTGAAGAATGGTGCTCAGATCGCTATTGTGTCCCAAAACACCAGCAAAGCAATGTAAGCCCTTGGAGATTTGCACCAAATTTGAACTTCAGTATTCAATGTGGCCCTCGTTTTTAACAGGTGTGACAGAGCACTTCGGTATTGGAAAGTAGATGACGAGAAACAGAAATCAATAATTGATGTGCTCAGATATAACGAAGTCTATGATCGTAAGCGCAACCTTCGTATCCAGGCATTTTTGAGCTAATTGTTCCGATAACTTACTCCTGCGTCTGGTAAACAAGAACCAAAAACTGTTCATTTTTCCAAGATCAAAGAATCAAGTGGATTCGATTACTCTGACATGGTGTGTAGAATATTTTTCTACCCTTTTTGGATTTATGATTTGGTCTGTTACTGAATTTGTGGGCCTTGAATCCAGATCTTATTCGACGACGACGCGGCGAACAATTTGGTGGAAATGATGCTGGGTGTGTTTATGCTACACCCACTTGTCCTGAGCAGTGAAATTCACTCCTTGTACTAGGGGTAACCTTCCAGGTATCGCGCGATGAAAAGGGATTAACATGGGACAACTACCAACAAGGCATCGAGATGTGGCGTCGTAATCAGCGAATTAGAAGCCCGTACCTCGGAAACGACTTGAATCTGTATCCAAAGAGGAGGCTTATAGGTTATGCTGGCATGGATGAGCAGACTGTGCAGCTGCTCGAGAGTGGTGGAAGGCGTCAAGATAGGAAAGAAGCTGCGCGGTGGGGCTATGCGATGTATATTACTGACAATCCAGCCATGTAAGTTCTGCTTCAACTTGCTCAGTACCTATTCCCGTGGCTGGATGAACGGTGGCACCTTAGAGCAAGATATTTCGCTGGTTGGATCAAAAGAAACGCTTTCGGTTTTAGAGCCAAGACCCATGTTTGTTCTCTTTGGGTCAGAGATGGAGATCTTTTTGACAGCGTAGCAAAGGTAAAATTCATTGCAAACTCAAAGAATCGAGCGCTAACGTACTTTTTGCACACAAACAGATATGGGTGCCTGACCGGGGCAACCTCTGGACCAATAACCAGCATTGGAATGCTACCCAAATTGCTTGGAGCCAGGAGAATCGAGATGACCAAGTTGCAAAATGGGGGGTCCAAAAGCCCTACATCCTTTTCTCAAGACATCCGTATATGTTCGGTATGCCCATCCGTCGTGGTAGATGGAATGAGATGGTGGTGTATGGTCAAGTTCAGGAGGCGCTGTTCCTCACCATTCGTATGTCGAACCAAGAAGTTGCAGACGCTATTCGGGCCAACAATAGCCCTCGTTTTGACCAGATGATATCCGCTTGGAATATCACCGTGCCACAGGAAACTTGGAGGGATTTCGGTGATCATAGGGAGAACTTCGCAAAACTATAGGATCACCTGTTAAGAGTGTTCAATAGCTTGATTATAATGATTAACGGAAATGAAGTTCTAATTTTTGTTTCCGTCTTCGGTGCTCGCCGGGTCATTTCAGTACCTCATGGATAAAGGGAGCTAAGTACTATATTTGCGACGATTCAATGATCAAAAACCACAAGCAAATGGAGCAAGGAATGCTCATCTTGGTGAGAGTTCTGTTGCTACTGAAGGTTTGGATTAATATTGTTCGGTGTATAGAATGTGGTACAGATCATTCCAAGTACCATCGGGATCACCGGAGTAGCAAAAAATGAGCCAGGCCACAATTATCAAAATCTCGTTTCTAACTGCTCGCATCTCATGCGGCAAGGCGTGACAATTCAACCCACGACCCAAAGTAATGTACATTTGATACTCGAACGAAGAAAGATCTATGAAGAGAGTGTTGATTTCGAGCTGACCATCATTCATTTCCTATTGCAATCCTAATCTCGATCGCACCCAAAAGCAAACTCCAACCTTGAACCTCGCCTTTACCAGTGGCTTTGAGTCTTAGGAGGCACAGGGGGTCCTGCAGGACTCGGCCCAGGACTGTCTGACGACCTCCCTGACTCTGACCTATACACTGATAATTTCCGACTAAACGTAGCAGAATGCATTGCGTTAGCTATGGGTCGTGCACGAGCCGATCGAACTGTCCCAGCATCCGAAGCGCCATCGTTGTGATCCCCATTCACCGAGAATGTGTTGGTGTTGGTGTTACTGCCCGCGCGATATCTTGACGGATATGACGACGGTGGTGGCGGACCACTGGTGGGAGACGCACGCGCTGTCCTGTACGGACTTTCAGACCCTGGTCTTGGAGAACCACTCCTTGACCCATGGTCGCTTCCTTCGTGAACACGGTGGTATCGAGTATCACTTGCATATTCACTCCCGCTCACACTGCTTCCGCTGCTGCCTCCATAGCGACTTGAAGACCCGTTGAACAAACGCGCAGTGTTATCGATCATCCTATCCATAGAGGCTTTGCGGCTCGGTGCACGACGATGGTCTCGGTATTCTTGGGGTACATTTGGGACAGGAGGCATAGACCTCGTGGGGCTGATATCATCAGGGGAATGCGGGCCTCCATTACCGGGTTTCCCATACACCTGCATAGCGTGTTCCAATGAAAGATTATTCCCAGCCTTAGATATCCGCCTAATTTCCTTCATCTTCCTAGTCATGAATTGGGATAAATGACTAGCTGCGCGAACGTCTAAAGCATCTTCGTGACTTGTGGTTGCATTTCCGCCACGCGCTCGTTCAGTATGTGCATCTGCTAATCTTCGAGGTCGTGGTGGTGTGGGTGTGTCGTCGTCCTCTGCGATGGAGTTGAAGGTTGAACTTGGTTTTCTTGATACGGTTCTGCCTTTCGAGTAAGGAGTTCGTTGGGCATTTCCCACCTTAGCGACGCTGGATATTGCCTGCGAAAGTACTTGGTCAAAGGTAACGCTCTGTCGCTTGTTCCTGCCTCTATTGTCCATGAGCGATTTCTCCGCCCTGATAGGCTGGTCGAGGGATAATGAGACAGCCTCGCGTGTAAGAGAGAAGAACGATCCATCCTTGACCCTACGCTGAACGAACTTCCACCTTGTCCGTGCGGGATTCGCCTCTCGTTCGGGGTGGTAAAGCGATTGTTGTGCAAGGTCTTCATAAAATCCTGTCACCCTATCCGCAATTCTCTCAAGACATCCTACAAGCACAGTCGAAATTCGGTGCAAGGCCTGTCTTTCTTTGATCGACTCCGAATCGCTCGACTGATAGCTTTGCAATACGTTTGCAACGCTCATGAACGAGTCGTATCCAACACATATTTCTTCCCGTACTTGTTCCAAGAATCGGACGTCCAATTCACAGACGTTGCGCGTATAATCGATAAGTCCCCGTTCAAAGGAAGGAGCGGAAGTTGCAGAGTTCGTAACGAATTCTCCTATTTCAGCAATTTCTCGACGGGCCTTGATAGCTGCTGGACCGGATGTAGCTTGTGTGATGATTCCGACAATATCGGGAAGGAGTGAGTCGTCGTCATTGTTGGCAATGTTAAAGGACAATTTGAGAAAGAGTTCTTGAATTTTGGTGCCAAAGAGGATCGGGAAACCCGTTTTAGTGAGTAAGCGGGATTGAAGTTGATACATCTTGCGGAGGGCATGCGTGGATATCATGCCTCCAGAGAACCAAAGCTTCGAATCTTCCATGAGCGTGTCGACCTCGAATGACAGAGTGGTCAGGGCCTCCACACAAGTACGGAGATAGTCAACCCAGGAGTCGTACAGATCACTCAGTTCAGAGAGTTGGAAAGTCGGTTTGGGAGTGAGGTACCCAATGAAGTATTTGCCGAGGAGGCTCATAACTTCAGGGTTAGATGTATGAGCAACTTCATCAAAAGTTAAGCTCGCATCTAATCCGGCGCTAGCCGATACGATGAGACTCCCTCCGGGATGAATGGGCAAGAATTCTGTCACGTCGTAAACGCTTCCATGAACCCCGATCCACATTTTTGAGCCTTGACGATGCCCAGTATGTTTCGACAGCTCCGATAGGGGGATATAAGGTTCGTTTTCGCTCATGGCACGAGGTGTCATGAAGACATCGAGCATACAACGGCGTTCGGCGAAGGCTTGTGCAAGTAATTCGTCTGCTCCTTCTTTTGTGACTGCGCGGTATTTGTAAAGAGCCTGGCGAATTCCAGAGATAACAGTTTCGTAGAGTGAGACGCTTCCACAGATATAGATGTAGCTAGATTAATATGAGTTAAGCGACGTGCTGAAGAAATTGGAGGATGCATAACCTACCCTCCAAGGCCACCTAGTTTGGTGGAAGTAACGATATCGCAAACTGTAGGACCTTGATCCAAGATGGTGCTGTCGATATATCTCGGCTCCATAGTCTTCTCAACTAAATCCCGACTGATAGGATCATACACAAGTCCGTTCGTATCGCGAGAAAATGCGACATGAAGTTCGAGCTGGCCAGATTGAACATAATTGCGCAGTTCGTGCTTGTAAAGGAACTTTTGTCTTGATTGGACGCCGAGGAAAAGTAGGTTTCGGCCTATACCACCGCTGCCAACACGAGCTTGCCAGAAACCGCGGAATGGAGCGATGCCAGAGCCTCCTGCGAACATAGCGACCGGAGCAGCTGGAGAAATTGGGAGCTGGAAGTTGAGTGGCCTGGATATGCCAACGAGTACCTACATGGGATAGTGAATATAATGAATGCAATGTGAGCGAGGGTAACGCACCACGTCGTCCGTTTGGTCGCCTCTTGTCAAAGGGTGAGTGGGTTCATGATTTAAGGTAGGATCGGGGTTGAGGAAGCCAGAGCACACGCCAGGACGCGTTGCTTTCTTCCCGTCCAGAATTAAGAGAGGTGAAACCTCATG